>BMAU01020295.1:0-600000 GCA_019973935.1 Trichonephila clavipes | reverse complement strand
AACAAAATCATCAAATCTTGATGTTGTCCCGAATCTTATTCTTGTATGCGTCTGAAAAAATAAGATGATTTATTGGAAAAAGCGACATTTTCACTTACATTAAAATTACTTCTTTCAAAGTATTAGTTATTCGTTTCTTAAAAATGTAGTGTTTATTTTATAAGCATTGTCAACTGTTTCATTCAGAACTTACAAATTTGTAATCCAAAATTAAGAGGACTATATTCTAAAATGATCAAAGAATCGATTTTTCTCCTCTACTCATATTTTTGCATTACTATCTTTCGATTGATATATCTCTTTTGTACGTTGGAAAATTAAAATTAAGATAAAACTTCAATTGACAAATGTAAACAAACAAATTAGGCAATTCGACCATTATAAATTTTAAAATAAAGACAAAAAAACTTTTTGATTTAAAAAATCTATTTTAAAAACGGATATAACTTAAAATCAGAACGGTATTATAGCAGTAGGTACGGTATTATAAAGTAGGATATTTCTGAGGCATTACAATAATGTAATACGAGGGCTAATTTTTTATGTAAGGTCCGTTGGCGTGTATTTCACACATACGCCGCAATGAGTCTCTGCGTCACTGCCAGCATCCCTTGCGAACACACTCGCGTCATTTCCAGCTCTGTAGCATTCGTATAAAGCTTCACTGTGCGTCTTTAAATTGTTTAAGGTGATTTAATCACCCGCCAAGTGTGAGAAACGGCCTGTTATCCATTTTTTGACTGCGAGAAACATGTCGGCTGCAGACATTCATCACCAGATAACAGAAGTTTATGGCAAAGAAGAAATGAGTGACTGCAAAGTTCGAAAATGGGTGAGGAAGTTTAAAAAGGAGCGAAAAAACGTCCATTAGAAACAACGCTCTGGCCGGCCCTCTGTAATCATTGATGATTTCATGCAAGCAGTTGAAACCAAAATTTGTCGAACCAAGACATTCACGATAAGCACTCTTTCAATGCAATTTCTCAAATTTTATCGGTCGGTGGAGTACAAAATTGTGACTGAAGACCTCAACTTTAAGAAATTGTATTCTCGGTGGGTACCCAGACTACTCACAGCGGAAAACAAAAAAAAAAGGTTTGTCATTTTATTGGACTTTTTGATTCATTATGAGGAAGAAGGGGATGACACGTTGAGTAAAATCGTTACTGGAGATGAAACATGGGTATCCTATATCACCACAGCATCAAGGCAACAGGCGATGCAATGGCAACACGCTTCCTCTCCCGTCAAGTTCAGTGTTTTAATGGATTTTTTCTCAAATACTGAAAGAAAATTTTAATAGTCAATTTCTCTTAATTAAATTATTTACTGGAATTCCGATTTGTATCGTGTACAGTAAAAATAATTATAAACAAATGATTGGGGTGAGTCACTCTCCGCGATCATTAATGTTAGTATCGAGTGCATGCCTGCTCCCGGGTTAAAACATTTTGAAGTCTTCTCGCTTTAAATATTAAAAAAGTAATGCAATTATTCTTCATCGGAATTTTATATTCTTTTTCATTATTTAACATTAATTCTAAATGCTAATTCTGTGAGGTTTAAAATTACAGTTTTTTAAACAGTTATTTACAATTATAGCATTTATCTAAAAAAATCATTTTACATTTTTGTATACAATGTCTTACATGTACTTTTACTCTCCTTACAGTTCAGCTACTATATCAAGAATAATGTATTATTTTTTTTAAAAAATGAACTCATGAGAAGAGCCTGTTTTTCAGCCAGTATACCTTTAATGTATCAGTACTGAAGAAGGTATTTTATAAAAAAATTTTAATACTAAATTAAGAACAAGTTTAAAAATTATTAGAGACTTCCATGGGCTTGTCTTGTAGAGCAAAGTTTTTCAAAGGAAGGTTTAATATCAGAAATTGACACTCTGAATTATTTTTCTATATTTAGCTGAGATCTATATTTTGTCTTCAAAGCAGCCACCGCAGAAAATCCGGTTTAACAAAGGTAGGATGTTGAAAATTGTAATAGTATACAAAGTGCTTTTGTTTTCAGTGCAGAAAATTCATCATGCACCTCTACCCGAAATTCAAAGAGCCAACATTATTACAAAATTGCCTTTTAATTTTTCACTGGATGTGAAATCTATGAAGATTTCTTCGGAAGTTGAGTGCCCTTCTGAAGTATCTTGAAATAGATCCCTAATCCACTCGTAACTTGCTACCAGGTTGTCCTCATCAAGAAAATACTTTTTAAAATTCTTTGCCAACATGGCTAAATGATTTTACATGGTTTTAAAACAACTTTCACATGCTGTTCTTCAGATTTGTAAGTTTTAACACATAACGAGCTGGGGCTTTTTCCCCATCAGTTACTTCAGTAGTGGTAAATCCAAAATATAAGTATTTTTGAGAATATGTCCTTGATTTAATTTTCGGAACCATGCTCGTCTGCGTACTTGTTGATCCTTTATTATCGTCGAATGTTTGCTTATGACTTAAAAATGTATGTATGATTTTGTTTTACTCTATTGCTGTAAATACTTAATTACCATGAATTACAATCAACATGTACATTAAAAAAATGTACATTCAAGCTAGATTCGGTAGCTATAAAAGTATCGAGTCGACCAAAACTGACTGTAATTCTACGAGGAAAAGCATTTTTACATGTTTTGCGCAGACATCTGATATATTGCCCAGACTCACGCAAACGTACCCGATAATGCCAGATGTGATGGATATGATAGAGAGTAGACTAGTTTTCTAATGACATTTGTACTTTGAGAAATGGATGCTAAAGGAAATGAATCTTTAATTAAATATATTATTTTGCGATCTATTCCAATTTAAAAATTAGAGAAAGAAAAATAACATTATAAAATAAGTAATATATACTTTAAGTAATTTTCATAATATATATATATATATATATATATATATATATATATATATACTTAAAAGTAACATATACAAAATTTAATATACAGTTTATAATTGAGATCGCATTGTAGCTTTAACGTCAAAGGGCTTTTTTATTGCAGTAAATACATTATTGTTGTACGGGGGGGCTACAAAAGTTATGATTGAAAGTTGGGTCACCAGTATTGAAATTTTGAGAAACACTGCATTAAACACTCAACTCTTGGGAATACAATGTGTGTATGGGTGCTTTAGATACTCAACATCAGAAGCACGTTCGTCAACAGTGCTCTTTAAGGGGAAATGGTATGATTTACACAAACATTTTTAATTTAAGAATTTTCAATTTTTTGTTGTTGTTGTCTCATATGCGTGTATGATAAGTAAAAACGTTTTTATGCTCAAAAATTTATAAAAAGCTAGCCATTTAATTTTTTAAGGAAAAAAACTTAAAATTTGTGTGGTAATTTTAAAATGCTACACGCATACGCATAACGTACGTACACGCATAAAATTTAATTTAAGAGTACCTCAAACTATGTATAACAAAATTTGGTATAGGTTTTGTAATAACATGATTAGTATTTGTACAATACTTCTTTTTATGAATGCTTATTGAAAATTCCTTAAAAAATGTATTAATTCCGAGTTCAATTAGTTTTAAAAATAAGTAATGCTTTGATTCAAAAATATATACTAACTTTAGTTATATGTACTATTAGAAATTGGTAAAAAAAATTTAAAGCAAAAGGAACAATAGAAAAAAAAGCCTTAGCATTTAAAATGAAGACAAAATGGTTATTTTTTATCTCTCTGAGATAAGTAAGTTTAAAGTTTTGATTTGCCATAAGGATGTGAATAAAAACGAACGTAAAAGCTATCATAATTCTGCGTTTTTTCAGTTAGAACCTTTCAAATTTTGTGATGTTATAGGAAAGTATATAAAAAATAATTAAGACTAAAAAAATTAGATTTGATTTTTTGACTGATTTTTGTCAATTGGATCGTACTGTGCCTCCTTAATTCTACCTGAGGAGTTAATCTTATTACAATGGCTCTTTTTTATATATACACATAATCATACCATAATACAATTCATTATATAAAAGGTATAAGGTATGAATAAAAATATAGGGTAATGCAGTGCTTCTCAAACTTTCTATACTTGCAACCCAATTTTCAGTCATAATTTTCATCGCGTCCCCATTCATACAATAATATTGTATAGAATTCAATAGTAATATACTTTGACGTAAAGCTGTATACAAGACGACTTTAATTTTATAAATCGTACAATTTATCAAGATAAGTATATAATTGTATGACATGACCATAGGGTCACTGGTAATTATTAGACTTGTTGTTAATTTAGTACTTTTAAATTAATTATGAGAGAAACACATTGTGCAGTACTGATACATTTATAAGTGTTTTATATCAGTGTAAATGCTTATTTTATTTTTTATTACTTCCAAATGTATTTTGTTTTGCTTACTTTCAGTAAATCAATTTTTTTTAAAAGAAAATAATCTTTTATTTTCGACATACTCGTGCACCCCTTGTAGGGTTATCACGCCCTCTTGGGGGAGCGCGCCCCCCAGTTTGAGAAACACTGCGGTAATGATATAAAGGTCTAAATAATAATATAGGGTTATTCATAATAGCCTCCTGTGTGTTCGAAGCACTGCAGAAACAAAAATAGGATGAATACAGTAAAAAGAAAAAAGAACGAAAAGTACAGAATCTATTAAAATTTTATTTACACATAGTGTTCAATGGGGGAGACCTTGGTTAGACGGTATACATCAATGCAATAGTCCAGTTCCAGTCCCCCTCTACCCAACATGGTATGGTACCTTAGTATTTTGCCTGAAAACTTGGTATTTTGCATAAGATAAAGTTTTCATTACCTCTTTGCCGCGTGATATTTCAAAATCACGTGAAAGTAAAGGAGGAGTACTGGAAATAACGTTGAGTGTTTCATATAGAGTAGAGTGAGGAAGAAACAGGACTATTGTATTGACGTATACCAGTAAAACTAAGATAGATATAGAGCATGTAAATAAAATTTGAATTGTTTCTGTTTTCTTTCACACACACAGGTTTTTTTTTTTTTTTGCCGTATTCGTTTTAGTTTTTTTTTTTACTATAGTACTTCAACACTGTGGTGGGAATTACGAATAACTTGCATAACTTGTAACCAAAACAAAATAGGCATAACAGTATAATAGCAAATTTATAACCTGTGAGGATTATAGCTGATTTTAATTATGATGAGAGAATCAGGCTAAAAGCAATGTTTCTCAAACTGTGGGGTGCGAGCATATTGAAAATAAAAAGGTTTAAAAAATAATTTTTTGGAATGCAGAAAACAAAATGCATTCTGACTTAAAAATGCACATTTACACTGATATAATTTATATATATATATCATCTGGGGATCATCAAAAATAAAACATTCCACTTCAAACGTGCATTAGCTATCTTTGATCATATAACCAAATAAAAAAATCATTTTGTTTGCTTTACTGTAATCACACGATGAGAGATTTTTTTATTACTTTTTTTTAACCCCCAAAATACTACTTTTGACTATCATATATTTGACCATCAAACTTACTGCTATGTTTCACTCCATCTGTTTTTCTTTTAGGAAAGCTGTAAATAATATTTTTCTGTTGCTTTTTTCCATGTGAATGAGTTATATTATACATGGATAAGCATATTGAGTACTTTAAAGGATTACTTGGCCGACATACAATGCATAACGGAAAATGTTTTACGCAATTCTTTTCTAGAACTAATATCCACATGTTTTATTGAATACACTTTTAATACGGGATCGGTCGCGCGATGCACAGAGTCATCTGATGTTCACGAAATCGTTAATTCTGGGAAAACAGTTTATTTGTTACCAATACCAAGAGTATCCTCCAATAAGACAGTCTTAATGGGAACTAAAATGAATTTATCACATTTCGCCCTCATTTTTTGGGGAGTTGCAAACGTTTTTTTTACAATCAAGTTACTAGATTTGATCGAGTTCCCTGCGCGACCACTTTTGTTCAAAAATATTTTCTATGAGCATGCTTTATGTCCTTTATTAAGGGCACGCAGATTCGGAACATTTTTATTAGTTTTATTGGATTTTTTTCTCAAAAAATCAAAGAAAAATTGAAAAGTCCTTGAAAGTAGGGGTAAGTATATTATCTCTTAATTAAATTATTCACTTGAATTGTGATTTTTATCGTGTGTAGTAAAAATAGTTATAAAATAAAATGTAGTTCAAAAACAAACTAAAAAAACGCGCTTTTATAGTGAATCGAACTAAAAAGTAAATAAAAATATATATTACTTAAAAGTAACATATACAAAATTTAATACTTATCTTGTTAATTTGTACGGTTCATAATTATGATCGTATTGTAGCTTTAGCCCCCAAAGTGCATTATTATTGCATTCAATACATTATTATTTTTTGGGGGGAGGCGATAAAAATTATGATTGAACATAGGGTCGCCAGTAGTTAAAGTTTGAGAACCACTGGGCTAAAAGTCAAATGTGTTTTCACATTTATCAAACATAAGAGTTAAATCGCCTAATTGTTACCTTCAACTTGGTTGTACGATTATATTTACAGCTAACATAATATTCTTTTAATAGGAATTCAATTAGAGTTATAACTGTGTGGGGAATATTGTAACAATTCTTAAATTCTAATTATTGTAATTTTCTAAATTCGTGTCATTAACATATCTAAAGTTAAATAAGTCCTGAAAATCCATGAAGGTTTTTAAAAGAATTAATCAAGTACTTTACTAATTTTATTATAATCTTTAACATAAACATGGTTGATAAAATGTTGTATGATAGTTCGCAATTTCTTACTAGAAGTAGTAGTATATACTTAGTAGTATAACCTTTCGCAACTGCACGAAATTAAAAAAAGATTATTAGCGCATTTAAATATTAAACTATGTATCAAAATTTAGCTTCTGGAATACTTATGCCTATATTTTTATAAATAGCCACCCTACGATGAATAATTTCTCTATGCCAGTGCTCCTCAAACTTTCAATATTTGCTACCCAATATTCAATCCTAATTTTCATCGCGCCCTTCCCCTGCATACATTAACAATGTATTACATTCAATAATGCTATACTTTTACGCTAAACCAACAATAGGACTTTAAACCTCTTCAGTGCGTATATAACCATCTCACTCAGCCAGTGCATTAATTGCCTTAGACGTATATATACGTCTTTCCGAAGTACTATCTTTTCTGTGCACTGCTATCCTTAAAATTATTCCGAAAGCTTTGGAAAGCAATAAAATGAACTCTACAGTGCTTGCGTAGAATTTGCTTATTTCAGAAGATTTACTTACGAATTACTTTTGTACCCCCTCCCCAATACACTACGCTCGCCTAAGTGTTAAACGGTGGCATTGAGGACTGAATCGCATAATTTTTAATCAGCATTTGAAGGATTAAATATAAACCACATAAAATATTAAGATACGTGTTAAATTTTGTTTATAATTTTGAATATAACAAGCCCATGAGATCCCTAATAATTATTAAACTTGTTCTTAACTTAGAATGGTTAAATAAATTGTTATATGTATTGCTCAATACTGATACATTTATAAGTGTATTATATCAGTGTACATGCGTATTTTAGTTTTATTATGTATTAATGTATTTGTTTGCTTAATATCAGTAAATATATATATTTTTTAAAAATAATCTTTTGTTTTGGACTTTTCAATACGCTCACGCCTCCCTCGTAGGGTTATCATACCACTATAGGGGGACGCACCGCACAGTTTGAAAAACACTGCTCTATGATATAGATGAGATTTATGAAAATATTTAGTATTTAGAACATGATAATTAAGCAAAATGCTGTACAATTATTCGAAGCTGCATAATTGCTAAGCAATATATATATATATATATATATATATATATATATATATATATATATATATATATACGAAGGTTGGGGCATAAGTCATGGCAACTATTTTTTCTTGTATATATGTGAATGGATCACAAACGTATATGTGTCGTGTGGAAGTTCTGAAGGCATAGTGTGTATACAAAAGAACAGATGGCTCTGTGATAGCTGGTAGTAGCGCAGCGAAGGCTCTGGAATCAGTCAGTTGGCGAGTGTCGTGTGATAGAAGTAACCAATGTTGGGCAGCGTTCTAGCATCAAAGTAGCCGTTCTCTGAGAGAGAAATGCGATGGAATATCACAGTGAATTAGTGGAAGGCCTTGGGAATAATGCCTTACCATACCGTACATTAGCACGGTGGGTGTACGGTGTACTGCTTTGGCATTCTTTTGCACCGTGAAGACCATATTGCACTGTATACTACCATAATAAATTAGTGTTTTACAATATTTCAGTGCTATTCATTGTCCACACATATACTTAACACCTTGTCCTTTCGTCTGTATATATGTCACATTTTCCAACCCTACTGGTATCTTCAAAAAAAAATACAATTGCCACGACTTTTGCCCCAACCCTCGTGTATATATATATATATATATATATATATATATATATATATATATACACGAGGATATATATATATATATATAAACTAAAATATTTTTAAATTTGTGAGATACTTTTTTACTGGGAAGGATAACTGAAAAGTTTCAGAAGTGGGTTTTTTTTATTGTTATTATTTGATTCCGCATAAAGAAAGTTTTAACAAAACACGAAACATTTTTCCCCACGACTAGCAAGTTAGGATAAGAAAAGAAATTTTCCCATTTAAGCAAAAAAGGCGCTTTTTTTCTGTTTTAAAGAATAAGTGTTTTGTATTTTGTTCAAACCCTTATACATAAAATATTAATGATTGGTTTTTGCTTTGAATTTTGAGGTCTTGTATATTTAAGTGTATTTTTAATACTTTGGACTTTCTTCCTCTTCCATCTAACCTAAAAGAAAATTTTTTAATTCTTTCCTGAGTTCTTTGTCACAAAAGAATTCTGTAGAGAAACTTCTTTCGTTTTCTTTCTACTTGAATTCCTTTCTTCCAAACAATTAGCTCCCCCATTTAAAGATTTCTTTTGAACTCAACAAAAAGTATTTTGAAATTGCAGGATAAAAATGATAATTTTCTATTTTAGCATAATCGTTTTCTTCTTTCTTGCAAAAGTTTTTAAATAATTGAAATATATTATATACGTTTCTTCGTTAAAGTTATTAAGGAAAATTATACTGGAACTCAGAGAGAGTTATACTTAGTAAAAATGTCTAATAATATATGTTTAAATAACTACCAAGAAATAGCATTTTTTTTTAAATTTTGCACAATCATTAAAAGTATAGTTTTACAAACTTGTCGGAACAATGATGATCGACCCAGTTATTAATTTTTGAAATAACAACTTATTTCTTTCACTGTATGTGTGTGTGTGAAATTTATTATTAGATTTATTGTTTCAATATCTGCTGCCTCTTTATGCTTATAAACACAAGGCTATAATTTTTATGTATAAGTGGGTATATTGAACGCAAAAATATTAATTATATAAACTACACCATTTTATCCCACTGTCCTATTTAGAGGACAACTGAAAAGTATTATGTGGAAATCATTTTTGGATGTTGCGAATATTTTGACAAGTGGAACATGTATGGATATGTATTAGATTCTTCCAGCGTGAGTTATGTATCTCATCCTCACCCCCTTCCTCTTGAAATTTTGCTTAATCCATCGCATTTATGGACGCAGTTTGTATCACCTCTTTGGGGTGGCAGAATTATTTTTAGTTTAATTTGGACACTTGGCAGGGCATTTTCATGTGATGGTACTCTTTCGTTATAATCCCTTTGGTTAATTGAAGCGATATTGTTCTTTGGTTAATTTTTTAGAAAATTATTTTTAACTGTCCTCCAAATAGGACAGAGGGACGATACACATGCAATTGACGTGTTCTTTCTTTATAACGAAGAGTAAAAAAAAAATTTCTCTTCTAGTGTTTCCTTCCTGCTTAGTTTTGTCATTGCAAAGGTTTCTGAAGTTAGAGGAAGCATTAGAATAACTAAATAGTTTAAATTCAGATGAGAGCGATATTGAAATTGTTGTGTTACCAGATGTCATTGAACTAACTGACGAAGATAAAGAGGGATGAGAATGAAGTAAATACTGGTGAAATTACAGTAAAAGATGTTCTTAGGTCTTTGGAGGTTAGAAGTGGATATAGTTTCCAGGCTGAACCACCCACAAGCACCAGTGTTTCAACAACAAAGAGCAGAAGAAAGCTAAAATACATAAGTTATTTTGGATAAAGAATAAATCACCGAATTATAAAAATGGGAAACACACACAGGCTGACTCAACTACAAGTGACTTGCTCATGCAGATGGAAAGTACATTGAAACATAAAACTACATCAGAACTTTTTGAGCAGATTTATTCCAGGGAAGTTCATGATATCATTGTAATAGGAACTATGCCATATGCAGCAGGTGTAATAAACAAACAAGATTTCTTGACCACTGCTGACAAAATGTGTGTTTTTATAAGAATTTTGCTTCTAATTGGTTATCATTCAAATACCTGTGAACGTGATTATTGGTCCGATGCTGAGACTTTGGCATTACCATGGTGAAAAATGCCATGTCAAGAAACCGCTTCCAGAAGTTGAAATCTTATATGCACTCTGTGGACGATGGAACTGTAAATCAGCATGTCCAGAATCGATCCTTCAAAGTAAAACCTTTATTTGCCATACTCAATAATAATTTGATGAACTTTGGAGGTGAGTATGAGAACACAAAAATAAAGTTAACGGGAAGATACAAAATTTGATAAATTCTTACAACAAACATATGGCTGATGTGGATCCCCATGACTAGTTGCCTGGACTTCATTACATTAAAATTCAGAGGTAAAAGTGGTACTGACCACTTTTTTATACTTTCACTGGATAAGACTATGGTAAACGCCTGGATAATTCGCAAAATTCTCAACAAAGATGAAGTCCTAAACTTGAAGGAGTTCCGGAGTTTTAACAACAGTCTATCAAAAAAACTGTGATAAGAATAAATTGTATACCTAGAATCTTGACTGTACCTTCTGGTGCAAAATAAGATATTCGTAAAGATAGTGTTGGTCATTTTTTACTAAAGCAAGAAAAACAACGTCGCTGTCAAAGAGAGGGCATGAAAGAAAAACCAAACACATACTGTAGCAAATGTGACAAAACCATTTGTCAGACCTGTTTTGGACCTTTCCACCAAAATTAAAGTGAAATGTAACTGAAAAGTTAAATATTTTGTAAACAAGAAAGTATAATTCAAGGAAAATAAAATTTTATTCTCGGAAATAGCTTTTCATCATTGAAGAGAATACTAAAACCTGTAAGTGTAAATTTTCCCCTTTTATCCCTGTATCCTATTTAGAGGACAGGTTAGATTTCTTATATAAAATATATAAAGTTTTCAAATGTTGTTAGATTTAGTTTTTTTAGGTTAAACTAACTTTAGAAGTTACAATTCTACTCAAATTTGAATAAAATAAATAAATTGGGTTAAAACGGTTTAATAGTAATACTTAATTTTGTTAAAATCTCGAAATCACCTAGCAACTACAAGTTTCCTTATACCTTGGATTTTAGCGCTAAAATACCGGATATATTACTAACCTTTGACATGCCGGCTAGTTGCTATTTTGACACTGGTCGATTTTAGGGGATAAATCTGAACAAAATGTGTATGTGTGCACGCAAAATATATTTTATAGTAAAAAAAGAATAATTTTGCAAGTTGATTCGCAAAAATAAACAAAAGAATTGTCTGTTACAAAAAAACACTTATAGCTGAGATCTTTTCTACATCTTTTACAACTATTATTCGTAATTATTTAGAAAAACATATTTTATTTGACACATTTCCATGTACTCTCTCGCATTTGATCAACAATATTTGCACAGTATTTCCTTACGTTATAACAACTAATTATATAATCCAATTTTTTTCGTTCTATATATCCGCATTCCCAGGTCCTGAAACTCTTTGTACATACAAAATCGAAATGTAAGCAAAAAGAGACCAAGTATCATTTTGAGCTTCTAGTTTTCAATAATTATATGCTCTTAAGTTGCACTGTATAAAATATGCAAACGAGCATTTAAAACTCTGCCCTTAAGCACATTTCTCTTAGCACAACAAGTTAGATTACCATTTTCACACAAAATATTTTGGGTGTTTAATGTACAACAGTGATTTTCAAACCTAAGGGTTCCCTGAATAAAGATAAAACAAGTAATATAATCATATAAGTCAATTCCTACTTAGGTCAACAAAGAAAGTATTTAGTTACATTTTATTAAGTAATTACAATTAATATAAATATGTATATACTTTTGTCAGAATCATAATAGTAAGAGGAAAAACACCTTTTAAGTTTACATTAAAAATTTTAACCACATTAAATTTGTAATTACATTTTTTAATAAAAGTTGAATATAATAAGTAAACATTTATCTTAAAATCAGTGTAAAAGGAATGCTGACGTCTAACTAGAATATGATTATTCAGGTTAACTTAAATCTTCATCATAAAGTTAACAAAAGCTGTTTTATCCAATGGTGCTGTCATCTAGAGGAATAATATCGACTGAGAGAGAGAGAGAGAAAAAATACATCTCTTAAACTATAATTAATTAATTTAATTTAATTAATGAATTCATATTTTTAAAAAACTGTATAAACATCAAGTGTCATCCACTAGAAGTTTTAAAAAATGTATTTGAACTTGAGTGGATGATTAAAAAGTATTTTGTCAAAGATTAAAAATTTGAACAAAATATACAAATATATATAAATATATATATATATATATATATATATATATATATATATATATATATATATAACAAGAGAGTGAACTATTAGTAGGAACTGAACGAAAAGGGAAATGAAATCATACATGCGTTAGGGAAACCTAAAGAGATTCACATTCTCTGTGAACTTTCTACGAACAAGAATATCTATATCCACATTTCTCAAAGCCGTTCGCACGTCCCACGGGTAGAAATTTTTAAAAATTATGCGGTTCACGTAGCCACTTTTTAAAATAGTTTGAAGCAATTTTCAATTTTTTTTGTATACACTAGCTTGGAAATTATTACAAGTGATACACTATGTCAGAAATTATTTTCAACAAAATTGATTAAAGGAACATTCATATTTATGACATGTTTTAGGGTGAATGGGGTAGAACGACCTTGAGAAGATACTTTTTAATAAAGTATTGAGAAAAATGTTGTAATTTTTTTTATTTCGAATCTATTTATTTAGTTTCTGAATTTATAAAGAGAAGAAAAAAATTGTAGAATTTTTATTCCGTGGTTAAATAACAAAAGGTAACTATATTTTCATTCTCAAATTATTTTGTAGTCCCTTAAAAATTAATGCATAAACATTATAATCATTGTGCAAGGAAAAATTTGAGAAAAAGTATTTTATTGTGTTTGCTGTAATTTTTCTTTTACTTTCAGTTATGTATATATATATATATATATATGAAAGAAACTTATATAATATATGAAGAACAAGAAATAAAGGACATAACAAGAAATAACGTTATAAAAATATAAAAGCTAAACATGAAGATCGAATTTATAGAAAAATACAAAAAGGAGCTACAAAAAAAATCTAGAGAGTCAAAAAGCAATTTCGGACATAGGACCGAAACAGTGGGGTTAAACTAGTTTGAAGGCGTCAACCTTCCCCCTTTGCAACTCGGTAGAAAAAACCAAATAAAGTAAACAAAAATTAAAATTATATAAAAACTCACAGAAAGTATGATAAAACTACTGACTACTATTCTGCAAAAAATTCTCCCAAAATCTTAAAGCAGAAAAATCCTAAATTAATTACGCAAGAAAAGTATTTTTCAAAAAAGAATTTAACAAAATTCTTTTACTCACAGAGCTTTTTCCAAGAGAATCAAGAGTCTTGAAATTAGTGGAAAGCTATTATCCACCAAGTTAAAAAACCTGAATATACATAAACACATCTTTGAACTATCTTTTAAACTAGCTAGCAAACATAGATACCATAAGAGATGACAATCAAATTTGGTAGGCTATGAATTGGTTGATTGTCAAAAATGTAAATTTGCTAGGTTCTAATTTGGTTGGTTGTCAAAAATGCGTAAGATGTTCAAGATGTGTGTGGAAAAGATGTAAACTGTGAGAAAAGTGTTATGAAATCATCTGCACAGCAAGACCACTAACATGCTGACTTTGAAATCCTATTGTTGTGTGGTGGATTTAGAATTAGAAGTAGCAAGACGATTAATGTATTTATGATGAATATAAGCTCTTAAGAAGTTAAAAAGGTATTCATGATCTAAGCAACATTGATTTTTTTATTATTGAATTTATCTATTTTGGGGGTAGTTAAGTCATCATTTCTAAATAAAATATTAAAAATAATATTTCTGTAAATTGACACATGCAAATTACTATTCCATACAGGAATTTTAACAACATGGAACTTAAAAGAGAATCTCTTTTGTCAAAAATGTTACTGACTACATTATTGTTAATAAGATGCAAGCCTAAATCCAAGAATTATACCACATTAGATTTAAAGTTAGTTTTAAGGAGGTTGAGATACTCGGGGTAGAACGTAATATTTGGTTTGTATTCACTATTTTTACCAAAAATTATTAAAATAACGATATAACGATATTATGTAACGATAAATCAAGTAAGAATCATTTACAATATGATCAATTTCAAACAAATGTAAATATAGGTTCGCTAAACAATTACTAGTAGGACCACCCTTGAAGTAATCCTTTGATCTGTTTATAAAGATTCTGATAAAATATTATGAAATTTTCTTTTAATACGAGGTTAACAAGAATATCAAATTTTTCTTTTTTCATTGAAGTATATAATGCATATTTATCATAAATAACTGCAGAACCCTAATCATATCGTCAATATCGATAGAATTAAAAAGGTGCTCAAAGTCAAAAGCATACATGGAAATAATTAACATATCCTTAGTAACTCTGGCAATCTCTAAGCTATTTTTAAATTATTGCTGTGTTTTGTAAGTTCCCAATTATATTTTGAAGAAGAGATTGTAAGACCTTCCTATACTTTGGGATATATGTATTGTACCTATAAGTAATACTACGGAATTTTATAGGGTTTTTATGAAATTTCGATGTTAAAAAATGCGTGGATATTTAATATTATTTAGATGAATATTCAGTCTTTTGTTCAAAGCCAAAAGGCGATTATCATCTTCTCTTTACTGAGAATTAATTTTTGAAATGCATTATTGTTTAAAATGTGATAACTTTATACATATATTCTTATCTCCAGTTCCTTGTTAGGTTTATCTTTTTTATCAAGGGATAATAAAGGAAAAATTCTGTACTCCCGAAGCAATATAAACATTTACTTTGTATTGCTCCAAACTGTTAGAAAAGTTTAAAAAAAATGCTTCGATTTCCATGTTTACTTTTGATTGTTTTATTGTACGAGCATTTATCATCTATATTATGTCATGAGCTGTAGATACTCGAATAACCTTTTTTCTTGGAAGTTATTGTAGAAGCTCAAATACATTTATAAGATTTGTGTTGCACTTTAAATTATTACCCAAATCAAGATACTTACTACTCAATATTTTTATTACAAGCAAAGCTAGTTTTCAAATATTTCTGTTACGTGAGAATAAAGCTGAATTTCTTGTTTCAATATCTAGTCATTTTCGTGTCGCTGTATCTTAATTTTCCGAATAACCAACTCGTGACCAATTTTGTAGAATCACAATTTTCTGATGGCACTAAAGACCTGCCATGTAGGACTGAAGCAAGTTAAATGAGTCGTGTAGGCTCTGAGTCAGTGTTTCTCATACTGTGGGGGCGTGATAACTCAACTAGGAGGGCACGAGAATATTGAAAAGTCGAAAACAAAAAAAATATCTTAAAAAATTATTAATTTACTGAAAGTAAACAAATAAAATATATATTTTGACATAATAAAAAATAAAATACACATTTGCACTACTATGCACTTATAAATGCATCAATACTACTCTATGTATTTTATAATTAGTTTAACAATACTAAGTAAAGAACAACATTAATAGTTACTAATGATCCCATGGGCTAGTCTTGTATAAAATTATGTACCAAAATTAACACTAATCTTGATAATGTGTACAGTTTATAATTAATCCCTTAACTACTGATTAAAAGTTAAGCGATTTGCTCTCCAATGCCATCGTTTTCTAAGTAAGCGGGTGTATTGGGGAAGGAGGGTAAGAAAAGGAATAAATAAGCAAATCCTCTGAAAGAAGGAAATGCTTGGCAAACACTGTTAAGGTTCATTTATTGCATTCCAAATCCTTCGGAATAATTTTATGGATAGCAATGCACAGAAAAGGTCGTACTTTGGAAAGACGTATATATACGTCCGGGGCAATTAACGCTTTGGCTGAGTGATACATTTATACGTCGGTGGCACTTAAGAGGGAAAAGTCGTATTGTAGCTTTAGCAACAAAGTTTATTATAGAATTTAAATGCATTATTATTACTATTTGGTGAGGGTGGGGCGTGATGAAAATTATAATTGAATATTGGGTCGCTAATATTGAAATTTTGAGAATCACTGTTCTAAGTATTCACGTTTGTTTGATGTAGAAGTTTTCTGTGTGGGGTACCAGTAAGGTGTCATTCCCCTCACTTGTGTGTGTGACTGTTTCTCAAAATTATGAAGTTCGTCGCTACCAGCCCTAGTGTAGATTCAAAGGGCGTCGTTAAGTATAGTTATGTTAAATGCCATTTGGTTAAAAAAAAATTTGAAATTATTCATAAGTATTTTAAATCTAATTAAAAAAATTTTAGAACTGGTCGAGGGAAAAGAAATCAGAGAATTCAAAAGATATCAACAATAGTCAACATCAGCTACTTTAAATTACACTATTGACCCTGAACAGAAATCATCAATAATAAACAATTTAAGAGTATTTCGATCAGTACTTTCATCCAAATATTTGTGTGCCAATAAAAAAAGCAAAGAATAGAGGTAATGATTTAGCACTTAGCCTCACTTGGCAGGCAAATGAAGATGAACATTGTGGACGATGTATTGAAGGTGATACATTAATTATGAACAGTAATTTAAATACTGCTATAATAAATATAATTATATATGTGTGTGTGATGGGGGGATGTCGTCGTCCATATTTAAAAAAATGAATATTACGAATATTAAAACATCTGTTATTTTGAAAGGTTTTATGAGTTTATAAAGAATGAAGGCTATTTTTCTAGATGGAGAAGGTAAATCTTTAACATATAGTTTATTATTATATTTTTTAAAGAAATTAAAATGTTTAATTATATTATCTATAAATTTAACTTTTTCCTTTCAGGCAGATAATTTTCAAAGAAATTCAAATTTTCCTTCTCTTATTCCACTTATTAAAATAAAGATAATTCGAATTTCCCGCAAAAATTTTATTAAATATAGTCACCTTTTTGGAATTTGAAAAGTCATATCTCTTTAGTTTTGAAGTTAAATTAATTTCTTTAATTTCGAATTTTCTTTTTCTTCACACAGTTTTCTCTAAGCTGATTATTTCATTCGTAATGAAAGTTTATATCGCAAAATACTTCAGAAATGTAAGCCTATTTTTTTATACATATTTCTCTCGACTTTTTTAACAGCTCCGTAAAGAAGAACCTAGTAAGAATATTCAAAAAATGTTTGTAAAAAGTATCTTTAAAAAGTTCTTTTATTTACTTGTCCCTTGAAACAATACGTTCTGCTTTTTCATTCGAATAACTCAAATCTGATTTTATCCACAAAAACGGCTTCGAGAAAAATAAAGAGAGTGTGTCCACCCACGCAGTATAATTAAACTTTACTTACCCATGAAACTTATCCAGTCCATTACTCACGTATTTTAATTAGAATTTTTAAGAACAAAATACATATATTCAGTATACTGCCACATTTTTTTGTATTCTATAGAATATTTTTAATTTTTTTTAAAGATAAAAAAAATAATTGTTAATTCCCTGAAAACCCACTCTATGCTTCAAGAATAATATTTCTTTTAAAAAAAAATTTAAAAAAATGGTTTAATTTCGGTATTTTTATGCCACAAGTATTATTTCTTTACACTTCAACTATTAACTAGAATTATGAAACTTACTTATTTTCGTTACAAATGAATGACGTTAGTATCATACTTTACGAATAATTAAATAAGTATTTTTTGCTCAGATGATAATTCCTTGTCACATTTTTTTACTTCCACTGGTTTTTCTATGATGTCTATTAAATTTTATAGAATAATAATTTACTTTTACTGTAGAGTTTAATTAATTTCATTTTGGCTGACTGATTCTATGATAATTAAATCTACATTTTGAAGCTATTGGCAACAGAGCTCATAATCTTCAACCTCTGTAATGTGACAAGGAAAACATCGTAGCTACAACACTACTCTCCATACTTCAAAATTACACCATAGTAAAGACTATAGAAATATTTTTTTAGTTTATATGCGGAAAGATCTTTAATTGCACAAGGAATTGAACTCACAATTTGACAGAAAGGGAGCTGACCACAAGTATGCAACCAGGACCACTTGGTTCCCACGACCATTTCATTTTTTCGTAGATATTTAATTTTGATGAATAAAGGTTTTTATTCGTAACAAGTTAATACGAATTTTCTTATCCCACACATAAAAAAACTAGCTTATACGAAATATGTAAGAACTCAACCATGAGAAGGTACCTTAAAGTTAAGTATCATTCAAAAATATCAATTCACCTTGTGATGGATGGGCTAACGTCTATCCCATCCCTTAGTGTAAGAGAATCAGAAGGAAGATTAGCTTCACATAGTCAATACAAACTCTATTTATTAACAATTCTCAACAACGACACAAATTCAACAACCCAAGTTAAGAAATGCACCAATTGATAAATATGGGGGCAATGGTGAGGTAGAACAGATAATTGGAGATATAATAATAAATCGGATAGCTTACACTTAGAGAACGTCCAGGCAATACACATTCTTATATTTGAAGATAATTTCTAAAGTAATGTAATTCAAACTGACCGAATCCAATTTATCAACTAGTTCACCAGATCGTCTATCTTAATATTAATCAAATAATATAATAAGCTCACTCGCCTAGCTTTACGATAAGCACTACTCTTGCTATCCTGTTATCTTCTAACATCCCTCTCTTTCGAGCTTGAAAGTTAATCTTTAAATACAAGCTTTGATTTGAATAATCACGTCTTCTTCTTTGGAGGAGGAAAGTTTTTAATACAATAATATTTAACGACCCATTATTGCTCACGAAGATTATTAGTAGAAAAAACGCGTTTAAACTCGTTACAATCTTCTTATACACTAAAATACGTTAAACGCGATAATACTTAAGAAAAAATATCGGTAAACAGGAAATAATGCTATGACCTTGACAAACTACTGTGTATTTATTAGCATTCCTTTCCTTTTAACTAGAAAAGAAAATAGCTTAAAATATCCGACTACGTTCAGAACCGTGATTTTGCTCATAAATGTAGAATATTTGTGATATTTAGTCTCATATCAGAAAACGTATATAAAATTGTTTTAAAAATATTATTACAATAAAAGAATTATTTAAGTAGAATATTTTGACAAAAAAATGAACATAGAATGACAAATTTTCAAAACATTCTCCTTTTAGAAAAATGCTTTTATTATAATAATAATATGTATGTATGTAGCTCAGACCTCTGTACAGAGGCTGACCTAGAATTTTATAAATATATGGTTTACAAGTGGATTTCTCCATATTTTACTACAACAGAGGGGAGAAATTTTAAGGAAAAAAAGGCTGATAATTATTTCAATCGGTGGTAACTCTGAAAATAATGTGAATTTTTCAAAAATCCTAGTTCAGACTCTCTGGAGAGGTCTTTACTTTATATAGGCAAAATATTATTATTATGGAATTATTTTCTTATAAAAGGAGAACGTTTTGAAAAAATGTTATTCTAAGTTCATTTTTTTTGCCAAAATATTGTATTTAAATATTTTTTTTCGTCATAATGTCCTTAAAACTATTTTATGAATGTATTCCAATCTAAGTGACACTAAATATCATGAAAATTATCCATTTATGCGCTTTTTTAAACACAGTTCCGAACGTAGTCGGATACCTTAAGCCGAAAAGATTTCCCTTCCGCGAATGAACAAAATACGGTAAATAGCCGACGAGATTTAAGAGAGATGTGAAATGAAAAAGACAGGTGGTTTCACATATTTCGTAGAAAGAAGGCTAACTTGGCTTTCAAATACCGTTGGGATTAGCCTGTGACACGAATAAGTTTTGCTAATCTGAGTTACATTCTCTCCCCATCCCTACAAACACCACACAAGGACTTCTCATTTCTCATCAGTTGGTAAATAAAATGTACTCAAACAAACTTACAAGGAGAGGGCACGACTAGAAAATTCATTTGGGATCGAGACTTGGTGTAATAGTAGTACTCCTTTAGGGTGTTCACCCCTCAATGTAATTCCGCGAGAATGGCCAGGCCATTCGGAGAAATTAACCTTTGAAATTCATGCTTAGATTTTATACAATTACATTTTAAGTTTCTGCAACGAGTTCGTAACCTGATTGGTAAATCGTCAGCTTACTATGAGCGAGGTCAGAGTTCAATTCCACTCGGTCAATGATATTCTATGTAATTATTTTGTATTTTATAAAGTAAAAAAATTATTGTAATTATATAAATAATTATATTAAATTTTATAAATATATTTTATATTAATGAATATTATTTTTAATAAAATATATAATAAAAATATTAAATGATATTAAACATAAAAAATAGTTAGAAATCGTTTTACAATGTGAAATACAATTTACTATAAATAAAATATTTTATGTAATATAAAATAATTTATAAAATGTATTATTATTATTAAATTAATTAGTTTATTATTAATATAATAAAAAATGTCTTTTTATATATTATTAATTTAATTATTTTTTAATTTTGTAAAATATTTAATAAGTCATTTTCAAATAAATTTATTTAATTTAAAAAAGTTTACTTAAAAAAATTAATAAATTTAGTTAAATAATTTTAATAATAAATTAATAATTTTAATAATAAATTAATAATAATTTTAATAATGAATTATTAATAATTTTAATAATAATTTTAATAATAATTTTAATAATGAATTATTAATAATTTTAATAATAATTTTAATAATGAATTATTAATAATTTTAATAATAATTTTAATAATGAATTATTAATAAATTTAATAATAAATTATTAATATTTTTAATAATGAATTAATAATATTCTTATTAATACTAATGCTTATTAATAATTAATAATTATAATAAATAATAATTAATTTTACTTTATTAAATATCGTTTAATATTTAATAAACCTATCATAAATAAATTTATATATTTTTTTTAAAAAAATTAAGGGAATTGAAGAAAATAGTTGATCGCGTCGAATCGAACCCTGACCTCGCGCCTAGTAAGCAGACGATTTACCAATCAGGCTACGAACTCGTTGCGGGAAAATAAAATTTTATTGCTTAAAAGCTAAACATGAATTTCGAAGGCTAGTTTTTCCGAATTGACTGGACATTCGGCGGAATTACATTGAGTGATGAGCACCCTAAAGGAGTACTAGTATTACCCCAAGTCTCAATCCCAAATGAATTTCTTTAGTCGTGCCCTCCTCTTGTTAGTTTTGTTCAATATATGTTTCTTTTTTCTGTAGTATCTTTTAACAAGAAATTCATTTAACACGAAGAAAATATTTCAGTCCCTTCTGCTTCGTGTGAAACTATTTTCACTGTATTAGATTTCCATTACTTATAGCATTCCTAATCTAATTTGTATAGATAATATATATTGCATAAAAATTCATGAAAAAAATCCCTTTAGGTATAATATGATGTGATAATGGTTAATATTGTTGTTTATGTAGGAAAGTCCGTTAATTATCATTTATAGGAAACATCTGCTGTGTAAATTACTTAACAGGGTCGTAGACTTAGTTGAAATCTCGATAAATACTCAGAATAGTGAAATATATCGAAGCGCATTCAAGATCATTAATCTAAAATTTAAGAAATCATATGTATTTAATAAATTCAATGTCTATTTACTTATATTATATATTATATTTTTGCATTTGTATTTAAATTCTTCATAGACATTTTTAAAAGGAAAAAAAGAGACAATTACCTTTCATCACTTATACTTACCACTTACAACAAGTCAAACAATCATACATATATTAATTCTAGGTTCACTAAAATATGAATTAAAAAAAACGGGGAACAAAATTCATTTTGATGTCTGAAAATCTTGCTGAAAATGTTTGCTCTCGAATCGGAATTCATTTCTTGGTATTGCCGTGAAAGTCATCAATCAATGCCGAGGCCGGGAGGTTTCCTCCCTAAATCAGAAATGCGCAATCTATCTTCCTTTAGAGATACGAATGAAGACAGAAAGACAGAAAAGGAAACTTAAATCATTTTGGGAAATACATGTATCCAATAGCTTAAACTTCATTGCGAAAGAATTGGATTGGAAACTGTGTTTTGATACACTTTGATTATCTTGTGATTTGTAGAGAAAAATTCATTACTTTGTTGATGTTCATAAGTATTGGCAGAAAGGGTATACAAAGTCATCAAAGTGCATTATACCTAAATAAAAGTAATTAGCTTGGAAAGCATATAAATCAGAAAGTATAATAGAATAAGTACATTAGAAAGTCATATAATCAGTTTATATATATATATGTAACCTTTTAAAGGTCTACCTTCTATATGAAAATACAGAAATCGTGACCCTGTAATTGCCAAATGATATTCCTTGTCAGCCTCGTGTTTTTCAATTCTTACAATTAGCCCGCACTCTCTACATAATTGTTTATTTATGTATTTATTTATTTATTTACCTTGGTGGAATTTTCAATCGTTAATAAAATACATTTTAAAGCGCTCAATTGAGCTGAAATTTTATATACATGATTATTTTGGATGGAAATACAATAATTTAACTATATTGAATAAAAATTAATTTTGATTAAAACTAATTGCTTAAAGAATTACAAATACAGCCACGTTGGCATCATTTTTGGCGACTTGTGTCAAAACTTGAAAAGGTTTTTTTCCCTCACGTTTTAAAGCATTCGGTTGAACTAAAATTTTATATACAAGATTGTTTTGGATGATAATGCGATACTTTAATGATAATTAATAAAAACTAATTACCACTGATGGGGGCCGCTTTTCCCTAGGGATTACAACAGTAATTTTTATATCGGCCCTGTTGTTGTTTACAAGAGAAGGAATTTCTCACCCCACCAAAAAGGGTGACGCGTTTCCCACGCCTGGAAGAAGGCAATGTACCCATAAATACATCATGGTTTGGGTTGTTTGGGGAATTTCCCGCGTTTTGGGGAGTCATGGACCGCGAGAAGATATCCCTCCGCTGACTCCAGTCCAATCAGAAAAGCTGATTGTGTTTCGGAAAAGAATCCTCTCCAGAATACAGAAGTAAACCGCCGCGAAATATAAGCGCATGCACGACGAATTTAGAGACTCTCTGACACAAATTTTATCACCGATTTTGGTCTGACGACCCTTTTTACGAACACCGAGGTTGGAGACTCGAGATGGCACACCAAGATTCCTCTCTCTCTCAGATCCTAATTCAGTTAAGTAATCATGTATATCCTTAGTATTTAATATAATTTCAATCTTATTGTAAATAAATTAAGTGTTAATTTAAAGAACGGCTTTTTAATTTAGTGTCCTGTTTTATTTGTCTTTAAAAGATATAATGTTTAAACGTAAACTATAGTGTGACGCCAAATGATAAATTAGAACCTGGGTATTATAAAATGGATCTAACGGAATAAATTAAATTAACTTAAGTTAACCGGGCGTTGCATTATCTGGTGCCAATTGACCAGGATTTTAAATTTTTTCGTCGTTAGAAAAATTTTTTACATCCTTTGAGTTAGAATTTTTTTTTTTTTTACAATTTTTTTTTTGTAAACGTTTCTTGATGGATCATCAGGACAAATTTTCATCTCGTGTGCTACTGTGTATTTTATGTATTGCTTGAATTTGGTACTGTGAATTTTTTTTTTCTTGCAGTTTGTCAGAGAGTTCGGGGTGCAACGATGACGCAGGTACTTGTGCTCTTTAATTTTTTTTTTCTCTTTCAATATTGATGTGAACTTTTTTTCTCTATGCATGTATTTACGCGAGAGCCGATTAGTTAAAAGTTTCATTTAAATTTAAGAGTTCATGAATTTCTGTTGCCTTGCACGAGTGCTTGAATTTTGTTTTAATTTAACGGTTTTCGTTGTGAATTAGATTCGCTAGAAATTTTGGTCTTAACTAATAATTAACAAACATGCCACATACACGACAATCAGACCCCCTTTTGACGCAAACGGCGTTCGAGAAAGTTAATCTAATTGATCTAATTCCAATGTACGACGGAGGTGAATCGTTAGGAATTCGCAGGTTCTTGGGAAAAATAAACGATGTTGCGAATTTATGCAAGTGGTCAAACGATGAGAAAGTAACATATCTAAAATTAAAATTAACGGGAATAGCTGAGGAATTTTTTCTATCCGACCCAACACATAGTCAATTGACAGAATATAACGATATCGCAAGAATTCTTATTGGAAGATTCGAAAAAGCTGTACCTTTATCAACGCGTCTCCAATTATTTTCATCGTGTATCCAGGGTCCTTCGGAGAGCGTACAGGAATTTGCAGCACGCATCAATAAACTGGGAACACAGATTTTCCAGTCAGGAAATTCGGCTCAAAATACCGCGGTGAGAAATGCGAATGACCAATTGTTACAATCTCGGTTTATAAGTGGTTTAAGAAATGACATACGACGATTTGTTCTTTCCCGCGATCCTTTGAATTTAGAGGAATCAATCAATGCGGCATTGATAGAAGAGCAGAATATGAAATTAAACCAAACAGCTAGCGAAGAGAGATCTGGCTTGTCGTCCGCACAAACGGAAAATCCAGTTCTTTCAGCATTAGCGGATAGATTACAAGAAATAAATTTAAGGGTCGGCCGTCTACAAGAGGCAAGTGCAGTTACAGCTCGTAAATCAGGTGGGAACTATTTTAACAGAAGAGAGAACGTTTTCAAGTGCTTCTATTGTGGTATTCAAGGACACAGACAGGCGGCATGTAGGAAGAGACAGAGGGACGAACGCGCTGCCCGTTACCAGCCCCCCCGGAGAAATGCCGCAAGCGAGTATTCTTTTTCAAGTAGCCCCAGGCCAGGAGGGAGGCATGTACATTTCAGGGAATCTACTCTCCGCGACAATTACGCAGCCCCCAGGCATTCAGTGAGAGCGACACACACAAATTCTGAGAATAGGGGTTTTCAACGTTTTCGCACAAATCAGAATTTAAACTCCCGTGGAGAAAGTCGTATTTAGATTTTTCATTCGGTAGAGGAGCGGTTTTCTCCGATTCAATCTCGAGATAAAATATTCGATCTACCAATAATAAATGCAAACGTTAAACATCACAAGTTTAGAATTTTAATTGACACAGGTGCATCCGTATCTTTAATGTCTAATTCTTTTTCACTAAAATAAAAAATGATAACTTTAGGGAATTTAATGTTTCAATTCAGATTAAAGCTGTAAGTGGAGACACGGTAGAAATTATCGGTTGCTATGAAATACAATTGTCATTGGGGGAATTTCAATTTCGACATATTTTTTGTAACGAAACAAGAGATTAACGATAATTATTGCGCTATTTTGGGATACGATTTTTTGAAAGTATGGGATGCAGTTTTAGATATAGGAAAAAACCGTTTATTAATTCATAATTTTTCAATTCCGCTTATTCATTATTCACTCCCCACGCGTGTGGTACAGAGTAACTTTATAAATGAATTTTTAAAACACAAAACGTGTGTGGGTCCCCATTCGGTCACAAATTTCAAATCACTACGATTTCAAAGGTCTTCTTTGATAATTACATTGTACACAGGGTTGCCCACATAAATTAGTCGTAGATAACGCTACATATTTTAAGAGTTCCGAATTTGTTGAATTTTGCAGAGTCATGGGTATTCACAAAGGCACATATCAAGTTATTCCGCTCACGTCAACGGTAGGGTAGAGAAACCCAATCAATCGCTAGCCAATATCCTTGCATCAATTTCACAAAACACAAACGATTGGGATGATCAACTCCCGCACACCATGTTAGCATTAAATTCAGCGATCCATGAAGCTACATACACATCTCCTTTTTTTTTTCCTAGAGCATGGCAGGGATATTCGATTATCCTACACTTACGAAAAGAATTCTGATACACCACAAAATAAGTATGAATATGTCGAGAAACTTTTACCGTCTTTGAAGCATACTTTCAATCAAGTTTTAAATAATCTAAAGGATCAGGAGGCATCACATGTTGAATTGAGTACGAGAGCGACAAAACAACATCATTACGATTACAAGATCGGGTCCTTGTGTTTTATAAAGACGCCTAACATTAAATCTAATTTATCTCCAAAACTCAGACCTAAGTTCGAAGGTCCTTACAGAGTGATAGAGCGTTTTTCTAATGTCAATTATAGGGTACAACATGTAGAACAATTGAGGAAAAGATTTAACACGCATGTCAATCGGATGATTCCATTTATTAAGAGATTTTCATATTTGCATTTGAAAAATTTGGATTATTTACAACCAGACGAGACGGAGGTTAAGGGTATTGTTCCAAGTCCACGGTATAATTTAAGGGCTCGTGCAGGTAATTCGGCTCGTTAAATACGTTTCCGCGCTAAAATATTTGAGGGAGACTTAATTTTTTTACAATTTTACGCTTCGTCATTTCGAGAGCACGCATTGAATGATGCCTGTCTCGTGGTTGCACCTTGTTTCATGCTATGTTTTATGTTTTTTTTAGTTATATCAAATTTTGTACTCATTTATTTAATGATTTCCTGTTATTTAATGAATTCAGTTAATTTTTTTTTTTTTATGCAGTTTGTTTTATGTCGTGATTTTATGCTTAAATGACATAGTGTTGTTTGTGGTTAATATCAATTTTAACTCTAGATAAAATATTTTTATGCTGTGTGTTTTTGTGCGATATATTAAATAAATTTTGTGTAATGCAAGTGTTATTCAATGATAATGATGTACGTACGTCAATTTTTTAATTTTAGTAATTTTAAGCTTTTAATTTATGTTTGTGACAAAGGTCAAATTTTGGGGTCTCTGGACACCTGTCATGAAATTTGAATGTTGTTACCATACATACATATTTTAAATTTTTTTTTCCCTATTACATAATTTGTTTTGTGATTATTATTTAGAATTTCAATAATTTTTCATATAAAAGGTTCCTTTATTGAATTGTTTAGTTTATGCTGAATTGATTGTTTATAACTGTACTTTCTGGTTAAATTTTATTTTGCATAGAAGATTAATTTTTTAGCAGCATTTTGTTAGAATCAATTTTATTGCTAAATTGTGTTGGTGTATCAATTTTAAGTGGTTGTGTATTACTAAATGATGATAACATTGGAATTTATGCTTGTTAAGATATGGATAGAGATGGTTGTTTGAATATTTTCTATAAGATATTAGGTTGAAACTTTAATATTTTTTTTTCCCGCGCATGTTTTTTTTTTTTTATGTGAGATGATTGCTAACTTTGACTTAAAATTTTTTTTTTTGTGTTGCCGTTAGGTGTTTTAATGCTCTTCTAATTTCTGCGTTGTTTGTTTTGCTATAGATTTGGAATTTTTTTTGTTGTGGTTTATTCAGGGGTTTAGATTAAAATTGTGGTTGTTAAATTAATGTGCAGTCAATAATTGTGTCTCGCTTGTGTGCTAAACTGTACTAGGAATTGAAGGTTTTGTTTGTCGAGATAGTATTTCTGTTGGTTTAGATTACTTGTGGTTCTTAAATTAATGTGCAGTCAATCATTGTGTCTCGCTTGTGTGCTAAACTGTACTAGGAATTGAAGGTTTTGTTTGTCGAGATAGTATTTCTGTTGGTTTAGATTAATTATGGTTGTTAAATGAATTTGCAGTCAATAAGTGTGTCTCGGTTGTGTGCTAAACTACTAAGAATTTTGATTTTTTGGTCGGTCGATATTGTATTTTTTTTTTCTCGTTGGGGCTAGGCTTACATGTGTTGATTTATGTCAGTGCGGGTAGATTATTTCACTGAGTGTTGACGTTGATTCAATTTTTTGTTCTGGATTTTAGTACGTAGTTCTGCTTGTTATTTGGTTGTTGGTCAGCTAATGGTGTTAAAAATGTTTCGTCCATTCGTTTCGAAAACGTGGGGAGAGCTTTTGTCCGCACCCCTTTTCGTCGTATCCCCCCCGCACGCCATCCGGTATAGGACAAAACACTGTTTGTTGATTGGAATTTCTGTTTATTGGTTACTCCTTGTCGCAGGGACTCCTCCCCGCGGGCAGCATAATTCACGGGTGGAATTTTTGGATGTCGGATTCTTGCCGCCTTAGGAAGGGGTCTTCCCCTCGCCCCCCACTGCTGTCGCGACAGAGATTCAGCAAAATTTTTCCGATGGGTGTTCGTTTCTTCCCCCTTGTTTCCTGTTTTTACGTTACGGTGCTGTTGCTATGAGACTCGAAACTCATAAATTTTTTTGGTTTGAAAAAGTTGGAAGAGGATTAGGCGTTGTTGCTAAGAGAATTTGGAAATGTTGGAATAGGATTGGGTGTGAATTTTTTTTTTGTTGTTGTTTCACTACTTGTAAGGAGTTACATAAGTTTGAGTTAAGAGATTTCGTGGAATATTTGAGACAGTTCTTTGAAGGAGATAGATAAAGTTTGCACTGATGAATTTGTTGAGTGGTTGGGAAAGTTTTTTTTTTATGGAGATAGTTAAGTTTGTGTTCAAAGTGTACGTTTATTCGATAGTTGTTTTTATGGAAATGGATAATTGAATTGAAAAGAAAGTCACATGGTTTATTTAATAAAACTGTTTGATGTACTGAAGGATATTTTGATTTAAGGATTTTGGGCAAAGGAAATTGAGTTGATATAATTATGCGGTATATTTGAGAAAGTTGTTTTGATGTGAGAAGGTAATTTGAGTTAATGATTTGGTACGGTTTCGAGTAATTAAGTTGATGAACATAGATAAGTTGAGTTAAAGATTGTGTGGTATATTTAATAATGTTTTGAGATGTATTTAGGAAAGTTCGAGTTGAGGATTATGCGAGAATTTTGTAAATAAGTTGATGAGCTAAGATGGGTTTTGGTTATTGGTATTGTGGAAAAGTCGATTAATTATTTGGATGTTGCAGATGAGCTTAGTTAGTGTTATTGAGTATGTGAGGTTTTGTAAATAAGTTGATTAGCAAAGAAGGTTTTAGTTAACGGTATTGTGGAACTATCGATTGATTATTTGGAAGTTGCAGATGAGTTTAGTTAGTGTTGTTGAGGCATAAGATGTGAACGATCTGAGGTAAAGGCAATTTTGGATTATCGAGGAATCATTTTAAGGTTACTGAGAATTTTAGGTTATTGTTATAGAATTGTACTTGAGTTATTAATTAGAGGATTTTCGATGAATTGAGTTAGCGGTATTGTTGTAAATCGAGGATCTTGTGTGTGTTTTTTTTTTTTTTTCGTGTTTGTATATTTGTTGCGCGTATAGTGAAACAATTTTAGTTTTTTTTTATATTATTTGGACTTGTGGATACATTGTATTACGAGGATTGTTAAAAAGTTATGTTGATTAGTTAAGCGATATTTTTTTTATATTGGAAACTGTTTAATTCTGTGTAACACTTGCAATAATTTTCTTTTAGTTAAATTACTTTACTCTGTATGTATCGCCTCATATGACTTGGGTTGCATATCAATTTTATGTTTTAAATTTTTTTTTTCTGAAATTTTCAACTGCACTTGTGATTTCTGGAATTCATTTCTTAAATGGAAATTCAAATGTATTGAATGTGGAAGAAATTTTTTTTTTTCTCTTTAAAGTTTCTTTTAAACAATATTAATCGCTATAGTTATTTTTTTTTACAATCGGATTTGCAAATTTTTTTTTTTTATCTTAAATTCATTCTATCTCTTGTGCTGGCGTTTGCGGCATGCAGCAAATCGTTTGCGCAGGGAATGGCATGTTTTTTTTTTTTTTGTTGCATTTGTAAACAGTGGGGGTGCATACTGATCACATGCGCACTCACAGTTTGCGATTCTAAATTTAATCACAGTATTTTTTTTTTTCTTAATTTTTATTTGTAACCAATGCTCGTAGTGAAGTTTTCTTTTAAAATTCCTTAGGCTACTCAGCATTCTTGCAGGTTATAAATTTTTTTTTATCATTTATACGATTAGTTAATTTATAAAATTTTAATTTGCAAATCTGAATTAATTCCGTTAATTTTTTTTTTTTTAAACTTTTATTTGTAACCAATGCTTGTAGTGAATTTTTTTAATTTCTTAGGCTACCAAGCATTCTATGAAGTTACAAATTTTTTTTCTCCTCTTATGCACACTCATCGTTTCAATCTCTAATTTTTTTTTTTTTACTTTTACTTAATTATTTATTTAAATATTATCAATGCTCTTAGTGAACCATTGAAATTTTTACGCTTGAGTATGTAAAGAATTCTGCTAGTTTTTTTTTTTTTTTTTTTTGATGGTCTGGGACTTTCACTTCACATTGGTCGTGTCAAGATTTCGATGTTAAACGATTATGAAGTGTCTGTTTCTGGGCGCCACGCTTGAATTGTATGTAAATGTTTTCACTGGCGTTTATTTCTTATCAATGTATTTTGTTCAACACTCTAAGTGTTGTTTTATTAGTTGCGCAGTTGTTAGATACGCCAATTTTGTATTCTTACGTGTTATTTGTCTTAATATTTTTTATTATTTAGTGGCACACGATTCTTTGTGATTGTTTAATTATTTCTATTTGTCAGTCTGTGTCTGATGTTTTTGTGAATTGTTTGGGTGATCCATTCAGTAAAAATTTTTTTTCTCCTCTTCGTACATTAACGTCATTGTAGTTGTTGATAGTTAATTTGGTTTTCCCTCACGGAATAGGTTAGGAACTTCAGAAATTGATTGTATTTTTTTTAACATTCTTATTTTCATTTTATGAGCGGTGAGAGGAGTTGGAAATTGGTGCTTGGAGTCTTCAAGGGTGGTCACAAAGGGCCAAGTTTAATTTTTTTTTTTCTCATAACTGTTGTTTCATTACTAATATGGTTTCCCTGGGAGACAAAGTTTCTGTTATTTTTTTGCAGTTTAGCAGATTTCTTTAGCAATATCTGAGCGACGATGGAGCTGCCAACATCATGGATGAACATGGACAGAACCCCTCATAAAGACGTGGACAGCTTATCGTGAACCAGGAGTCTGTGAATTTTTGTTCTTAACATAGACATTTGCCGACGCTAGGCCAATTCTGTATTTCGTTTGCCTGGAATTTTTTTTTATTATTCATTTTGGTTTTGTTAATCTGAGAGAGGGGAGGAGTGATGGGGGGCCGCTTTTCCCTAGGGATTACAACAGTAATTTTTATATCGGCCCTGTTGTTGTTTACAAGAGAAGGAATTTCTCACCCCACCAAAAAGGGTGACGCGTTTCCCACGCCTGGAAGAAGGCAATGTACCCATAAATACATCATGGTTTGGGTTGTTTGGGGGAATTTCCCGCGTTTTGGGGGAGTCATGGACCGCGAGAAGATATCCCTCCGCTGACTCCAGTCCAATCATAAAAGCTGATTGTGTTTCGGAAAAGAATCCTCTCCAGAATACAGAAGTAAACCGCCGCGAAATATAAGCGCATGCACGACGAATTTAGAGACTCTCTGACACAAATTGTATCACCGATTTTGGTCTGACGACCCTTTTTACGAACACCGAGGTTGGAGACTCGAGATGGCACACCAAGATTCCTCTCTCTCTCAGATCCTAATTCAGTTAAGTAATCATGTATATCCTTAGTATTTAATATAATTTCAATCTTATTGTAAATAAATTAAGTGTTAATTTAAAGAACGGCTTTTTAATTTAGTGTCCTGTTTTATTTGTCTTTAAAAGATATAATGTTTAAACGTAAAACTATAGTGTGACGCCAAATGATAAATTAGAACCTGGGTATTATAAAATGGATCTAACGGAATAAATTAAATTAACTTAAGTTAACCGGGCGTTGCATTATCTGGTGCCAATTGACCAGGATTTTAAATTTTTTTTTCGTCGTTAGAAAAATTTTTTTACATCCTTTGAGTTAGAATTTTTTTTTTTTTTACAATTTTTTGTAAACGTTTCTTGATGGATCATCAGGACAAATTTTCATCTCGTGTGCTACTGTGTATTTTATGTATTGCTTGAATTTGGTACTGTGAATTTTTTTTTTTTCTTGCAGTTTGTCAGAGAGTCGGGGTGCAACGATGACGCAGGTACTTGTGCTCTTTAATTTTTTTTTTCTTTCAATATTGATGTGAACTTTTTTCTCTATGCATGTATTTACGCGAGCCGATTAGTTAAAAGTTTCATTTAAATTTAAGAGTTCATGAATTTCTGTTGCCTTGCACGAGTGCTTGAATTTTGTTTCAATTTAACGGTTTTCTTTGTGAATTAGATTCGCTAGAAATTTTGGTCTTAACTAATAATTAACAAACATGCCACATACACGACAATCAGACCCCCTTTTGACGCAAACGGCGTTCGAGAAATTTAATCTAATTGATCTAATTCCAATGTACGACGGAGGTGAATCGTTAGGAATTCGAGGTTCTTGGGAAAAATAAACGATGTTGCGAATTTAGGCAAGTGGTCAAACGATGAGAAAGTAACAATTCTAAAATTAAAATTAACGGGAATAGCTGAGGAATTTTTTCTATCCGACCCAACACATAGTCAATTGACAGAATATAACGATATCGCAAGAATTCTTATTGGAAGATTCGAAAAAGCTGTACCTTTATCAACGCGTCTCCAATTATTTTCATCGTGTATCCAGGGTCCTTCGGAGAGCGTACAGGAATTTGCAGCACGCATCAATAAACTGGGAACACAGATTTTCCAGTCAGGAAATTCGGCTCAAAATACCGCGGTGAGAAATGCGAATGACCAATTGTTACAATCTCGGTTTATAAGTGGTTTAAGAAATGACATACGACGATTTGTTCTTTCCCGCGATCCTTTGAATTTAGAGGAATCAATCAATGCGGCATTGATAGAAGAGCAGAACATGAAATTAAACCAAATAGCTAGTGAAGAGAGATCCGGCTTGTCGTCCGCACAAACGGAAAATCCAGTTCTTTCAGCATTAGCGGATAGATTACAAGAAATAAATTTAAGGGTCGGCCGTCTACAAGAGGCAAGTGCAGTTACAGCTCGTAAATCAGGTGGGAACTATTTTAACAGAAGAGAGAACGTTTTCAAGTGCTTCTATTGTGGTATTCAAGGACACAGACAGGCGGAATGTAGGAAGAGACAGAGGGACGAACGCGCTGCCCGTTACCAGCCCCCCCCCGGAGAAATGCCGCAAGCGAGTATTCTTTTTCAAGTAGCCCCAGGCCAGGAGGGAGGCATGTACATTTCAGGGAATCTACTCTCCGCGACAATTACGCAGCCCCCAGGCATTCAGTGAGAGCGACACACACAAATTCTGAGAATAGGGGTTTTCAACGTTTTCGCACAAATCAGAATTTAAACTCCCGTGGAGGAAGCCGTATTTAGATTTTTTTTCATTCGGTAGAGGAGCGGTTTTCTCCGATTCAATCTCGAGATAAAATATTCGATCTACCAATAATAAATGCAAACGTTAAACATCACAAGTTTAGAATTTTAATTGACACAGGTGCATCCGTATCTTTAATGTCTAATTCTTTTTTCACTAAAATAAAAAATGATAACTTTAGGGAATTTAATGTTTCAATTCAGATTAAAGCTGTAAGTGGAGACACGGTAGAAATTATCGGTTGCTATGAAATACAATTGTCATTGGGGGAATTTCAATTTCGACATATTTTTTTTTTGTAACGAAACAAGAGATTAACGATAATTATTGCGCTATTTTGGGATACGATTTTTGAAAGTATGGGATGCAGTTTTAGATATAGGAAAAACCGTTTATTAATTCATAATTTTTCAATTCCGCTTATTCATTATTCACTCCCCACGCGTGTGGTACAGAGTAACTTTATAAATGAATTTTTAAAACACAAAACGTGTGTGGGTCCCCATTCGGTCACAAATTTCAAATCACTACGATTTCAAAGGTCTTCTTTGATAATTACATTGTACACAGGGGTTGCCCACATAAATTAGTCGTAGATAACGCTACATATTTTAAGAGTTCCGAATTTGTTGAATTTTGCAGAGTCATGGGTATTCACAAAAAAAGGCACATATCAAGTTATTCCGCTCACGTCAACGGTAGGGTAGAGAAACCCAATCAATCGCTAGCCAATATCCTTGCATCAATTTCACAAAACACAAACGATTGGGATGATCAACTCCCGCACACCATGTTAGCATTAAATTCAGCGATCCATGAAGCTACATACACATCTCCTTTTTTCCTAGAGCATGGCAGGGATATTCGATTATCCTACACTTACGAAAAGAATTCTGATACACCACAAAATAAGTATGAATATGTCGAGAAACTTTTACCGTCTTTGAAGCATACTTTCAATCAAGTTTTAAATAATCTAAAGGATCAGGAGGCATCACATGTTGAATTGAGTACGAGAGCGACAAAACAACATCATTACGATTACAAGATCGGGTCCTTGTGTTTTATAAAGACGCCTAACATTAAATCTAATTTATCTCCAAAACTCAGACCTAAGTTCGAAGGTCCTTACAGAGTGATAGAGCGTTTTTCTAATGTCAATTATAGGGTACAACATGTAGAACAATTGAGGAAAAGATTTAACACGCATGTCAATCGGATGATTCCATTTATTAAGAGATTTTCATATTTGCATTTGAAAAATTTGGATTATTTACAACCAGACGAGACGGAGGTTAAGGGTATTGTTCCAAGTCCACGGTATAATTTAAGGGCTCGTGCAGGTAATTCGGCTCGTTAAATACGTTTCCGCGCTAAAATATTTGAGGGAGACTTAATTTTTTTACAATTTTACGCTTCGTCATTTCGAGAGCACGCATTGAATGATGCCTGTCTCGTGGTTGCACCTTGTTTCATGCTATGTTTTATGTTTTTTTAGTTATATCAAATTTGTACTCATTTATTTAATGATTTCCTGTTATTTAATGAATTCCAGTTAATTTTTTTTTTTTTGCAGTTTGTTTTATGTCGTGATTTTATGCTTAAATGACATAGTGTTGTTTGTGGTTAATATCAATTTTAACTCTAGATAAAATATTTTTATGCTGTGTGTTTTGTGCGATATATTAAATAAATTTTGTGTAATGCAAGTGTTATTCAATGATAATGATGTACGTACGTCAATTTTTTAATTTTAGTAATTTTAAGCTTTAATTTATGTTTGTGACAAAGGTCAAATTTTGGGGTCTCTGGACACCTGTCATGAAATTTGAATGTTGTTACCATACATACATATTTTAAATTTTTTTTTTTCCCTATTACATAATTTGTTTTGTGATTATTATTTAGAATTTCAATAATTTTTTTCATATAAAAGGTTCCTTTATTGAATTGTTTAGTTTATGCTGAATTGATTGTTTATAACTGTACTTTCTGGTTAAATTTTATTTTGCATAGAAGATTAATTTTTTTTAGCAGCATTTTGTTAGAATCAATTTTATTGCTAAATTGTGTTGGTGTATCAATTTTAAGTGGTTGTGTATTACTAAATGATGATAACATTGGAATTTATGCTTGTTAAGATATGGATAGAGATGGTTGTTTGAATATTTTCTATAAGATATTAGGTTGAAACTTTAATATTTTTTTTTCCCGCGCATGTTTTTTTTTTATGTGAGATGATTGCTAACTTTGACTTAAAATTTTTTTTGTGTTGCCGTTAGGTGTTTTAATGCTCTTCTAATTTCTGCGTTGTTTGTTTTGCTATAGATTTGGAATTTTTTTTGTTGTGGTTTATTCAGGGGTTTAGATTAAAATTGTGGTTGTTAAATTAATGTGCAGTCAATAATTGTGTCTCGCTTGTGTGCTAAACTGTACTAGGAATTGAAGGTTTTGTTTGTCGAGATAGTATTTCTGTTGGTTTAGATTACTTGTGGTTCTTAAATTAATGTGCAGTCAATCATTGTGTCTCGCTTGTGTGCTAAACTGTACTAGGAATTGAAGGTTTTTGTTTGTCGAGATAGTATTTCTGTTGGTTTAGATTAATTATGGTTGTTAAATGAATTTGCAGTCAATAAGTGTGTCTCGGTTGTGTGCTAAACTACTAAGAATTTTGATTTTTTGGTCGGTCGATATTGTATTTTTTTTTCTCGTTGGGGCTAGGCTTACATGTGTTGATTTATGTCAGTGCGGGTAGATTATTTCACTGAGTGTTGACGTTGATTCAATTTTTTGTTCTGGATTTTAGTACGTAGTTCTGCTTGTTATTTGGTAAAAAGTTTTTTTTTGTTGTTGGTCAGCTAATGGTGTTAAAAATGTTTCGTCCATTCGTTTCGAAAACGTGGGGAGAGCTTTTGTCCGCACCCCTTTTCGTCGTATCCCCCCGCACGCCATCCGGTATAGGACAAAACACTGTTTGTTGATTGGAATTTCTGTTTATTGGTTACTCCTTGTCGCAGGGACTCCTCCCCGCGGGCAGCATAATTCAGGGGTGGAATTTTTGGATGTCGGATTCTTGCCGCCTTAGGAGGGGTCTTCCCTTCGCCCCCCCCACTGCTGTCGCGACAGAGATTCAGCAAAATTTTTCCAAAGGGTGTTCGTTTTTTCCTTCCCCCCTTGGTTTCCTGTTTTTACGTTACGGTGCTGTTGCTATGAGACTCGAAACTCATAAATTTTTTTGGTTTGAAAAAGTTGGAAGAGGATTAGGCGTTGTTGCTAAGAGAATTTGGAAATGTTGGAATAGGATTGGGTGTGAATTTTTTTTTGTTGTTGTTTCACTACTTGTAAGGAGTTACATAAGTTTGAGTTAAGAGATTTCGTGGAATATTTGAGACAGTTCTTTGAAGGAGATAGATAAAGTTTGCACTGATGAATTTGTTGAGTGGTTGGGAAAGTTTTTTTATGGAGATAGTTAAGTTTGTGTTCAAAGTGTACGTTTATTCGATAGTTGTTTTTATGGAAATGGATAATTGAATTGAAAAGAAAGTCACATGGTTTATTTAATAAAACTGTTTGATGTACTGAAGGATATTTTGATTTAAGGATTTTGGGCAAAGGAAATTGAGTTGATATAATTATGCGGTATATTTGAGAAAGTTGTTTTGATGTGAGAAGGTAATTTGAGTTAATGATTTGGTACGGTTTCGAGTAATTAAGTTGATGAACATAGATAAGTTGAGTTAAAGATTGTGTGGTATATTTAATAATGTTTTGAGATGTATTTAGGAAAGTTCGAGTTGAGGATTATGCGAGAATTTTGTAAATAAGTTGATGAGCTAAGATGGGTTTTGGTTATTGGTATTGTGGAAAAGTCGATTAATTATTTGGATGTTGCAGATGAGCTTAGTTAGTGTTATTGAGTATGTGAGGTTTTTTGTAAATAAGTTGATTAGCAAAGAAGGTTTTAGTTAACGGTATTGTGGAACTATCGATTGATTATTTGGAAGTTGCAGATGAGTTTAGTTAGTGTTGTTGAGGCATAAGATGTGAACGATCTGAGGTAAAGGCAATTTTGGATTATCGAGGAATCATTTTAAGGTTACTGAGAATTTTAGGTTATTGTTATGGAATTGTACTTGAGTTATTAATTAGAGGATTTTCGATGAATTGAGTTAGCGGTATTGTTGTAAATCGAGGATCTTGTGTTTGTTTTTCGTGTTTGTATATTTGTTGCGCGTATAGTGAAACAATTTTAGTTTTTTATATTATTTGGACTTGTGGATACATTGTATTACGAGGATTGTTAAAAAGTTATGTTGATTAGTTAAGCGATATTCTTTTTATATTGGAAACTGTTTAATTCTGTGTAACACTTGCAATAATTTTCTTTTAGTTAAATTACTTTACTCTGTATGTATCGCCTCATATGACTTGGGTTGCATATCAATTTTTATGTTTTTAAATTTTTTTTTTTCTGAAATTTTCAACTGCACTTGTGATTTCTGGAATTCATTTCTTAAATGGAAATTCAAATGTATTGAATGTGGAAGAAATTTTTTTTTTTTCTCTTTTTAAAGTTTCTTTTAAACAATATTAATCGCTATAGTTATTTTTTTTTTACAATCGGATTTGCAAAATTTTTTTTTTTATCTTAAATTCATTCTATCTCTTTGTGCTGGCGTTTGCGGCATGCAGCAAATCGTTTGCGCAGGGAATGGCATGTTTTTTTTTTTTGTGTTGCATTTGTAAACAGTGGGGGTGCATACTGATCACATGCGCACTCACAGTTTGCGATTCTAAATTTAATCACAGTATTTTTTTTTCTTAATTTTATTTGTAACCAATGCTCGTAGTGAAGTTTTCTTTTAAAATTCCTTAGGCTACTCAGCATTCTTGCAGGTTATAAATTTTTTTTTATCATTTATACGATTAGTTAATTTATAAAATTTTAATTTGCAAATCTGAATTAATTCCGTTAATTTTTTAAACTTTTATTTGTAGCCAATGCTTGTAGTGAATTTTTTTTTAATTTCTTAGGCTACCAAGCATTCTATGAAGTTACAAATTTTTTTCTCCTCTTATGCACACTCATCGTTTCAATCTCTAATTTTTTTTTTACTTTTACTTAATTATTTATTTAAATATTATCAATGCTCTTAGTGAACCATTGAAATTTTTACGCTTGAGTATGTAAAGAATTCTGCTAGTTTTTTTTTTTTTTTTTTTTTTTTTTGATGGTCTGGGACTTTCACTTCACATTGGTCGTGTCAAGATTTCGATGTTAAACGATTATGAAGTGTCTGTTTCTGGGCGCCACGCTTGAATTGTATGTAAATGTTTTCACTGGCGTTTATTTCTTATCAATGTATTTTGTTCAACACTCCTAAGTGTTGTTTTATTAGTTGCGCAGTTGTTAGATACGCCAATTTTGTATTCTTACGTGTTATTTGTCTTAATATTTTTTATTATTTAGTGGCACACGATTCTTTGTGATTGTTTAATTATTTCTATTTGTCAGTCTGTGTCTGATGTTTTTGTGAATTGTTTGGGTGATCCATTCAGTAAAAAATTTTTTTTCTCCTCTTCGTACATTAACGTCATTGTAGTTGTTGATAGTTAATTTGGTTTTCCCTCACGGAATAGGTTAGGAACTTCAGAAATTGATTGTATTTTTTTTTAACATTCTTATTTTCATTTTATGAGCGGTGAGAGGAGTTGGAAATTGGTGCTTGAGTCTTCAAGGGTGGTCACAAAGGGCCAAGTTTAATTTTTTTTTCTCATAACTGTTGTTTCATTACTAATATGGTTTCCCTGGGAGACAAAGTTTCTGTTATTTTTTTGCAGTTTAGCAGATTTCTTTAGCAATATCTGAGCGACGATGGAGCTGCCAACATCATGGATGAACATGGACAGAACCCTCATAAAGACGTGGACAGCTTATCGTGAACCAGGAGTCTGTGAATTTTTGTTCTTAATAGACATTTGCCGACGCTAGGCCAATTCTGTATTTCGTTTGCCTGAAATTTTTTTTTTTTATTATTCATTTTGGTTTTGTTAATCTGAGAGAGGGGAGGAGTGATGGGGGGCCGCTTTTCCCTAGGGATTACAACAGTAATTTTTATATCGGCCCTGTTGTTGTTTACAAGAGAAGGAATTTCTCACCCCACCAAAAAGGGTGACGCGTTTCCCACGCCTGGAAGAAGGCAATGTACCCATAAATACATCATGGTTTGGGTTGTTTGGGGGAATTTCCCGCGTTTTGGGGGAGTCATGGACCGCGAGAAGATATCCCTCCGCTGACTCCAGTCCAATCAGAAAAGCTGATTGTGTTTCGAAAAAGAATCCTCTCCAGAATACAGAAGTAAACCGCCGCGAAATATAAGCGCATGCACGACGAATTTAGACACTCTGACACAAATTTTATCACCGATTTTGGTCTGACGACTTTTTTTTTACGAACACCGAGGTTGGAGACTCGAGATGGCACACCAAGATTCCTCTCTCTCTCTCAGATCCTAATTCAGTTAAGTAATCATGTATATCCTTAGTATTTAATATAATTTCAATCTTATTGTAAATAAATTAAGTGTTAATTTAAAGAACGGCTTTTAATTTAGTGTCCTGTTTTATTTGTCTTTAAAAGATATAATGTTTAAACGTAAACTATAGTGTGACGCCAAATGATAAATTAGAACCTGGGTATTATAAAATGGATCTAACGGAATAAATTAAATTAACTTAAGTTAACCGGGCGTTGCATTACCACTTAATGTTGTGATTCTGTTTTATGTACATACATATTTATATTAATTGTAACTATTTAGTAAAAAGTAGCTAAAATAAAAATTTTCTTTTTTAAGTAGGAAAATTGACTTAATTTTTTTTTTATATTTCCTGTTTGTGTTTAGTTAACATGAAAGACGCGCTTTCTGAACATTCTCCCGTGTGACCATTACTTTTGTTCTATAATTTTCTACTTCTCAAATGTAATTTTTATTTTTTCTTCTCAGAATATCTGGCTCACCGATGTATGTATGGGGAAGTTGCTTACTGACGCATCGTTTTGTTGTTTAAACTTTTTTAATGCACATGATGCTAAAAAACATATTATAATTCGGGTTTAATAATTTGATACATAATAGTTTCTTCGTGTTTTAACGCATAATGTGAAGTATAGTGCTTTTTAACAGATTAAGTTTTTATTAGAGTTGCACTGTGAAGCATACAAGGGCTGTTGTTCACGGTTCTCTTAATTCTGAACCATGATAAAGTGATGAAGACCATTCCTGAGCTGAATCCAGCCCTCTCCACAAAATACCACACCATATCAATGGATGGGCTTTTAGCCACGACAGAAAAAACAAACATCCCCTACTCTGCATGGTAATATTTAGTGGCACTAGGGCTAAAACTCTTGTCACTTCGGTCAAGAGTTTGTGACCGTGATCACTAGGCTACCATGGCCATTTTTTTAATAAAACAAGACTATGAAGACTCTTATGTTTCATCTGAGTAGCGTCCTAAAAAAGAAATTTGTGTCCGGAGGAGAAGGGGCATTTTTTTGCAATACTTTTGGCCCCTGCTTCCCTGTAATAGTGATTATTTTTCTGTCAATCACTTTGTATTAAGTAATTGACAAAAAAATAATCACTCTTATCATCCTACCATTTGAGTTATAACCTGATGCAGGTGAGTGAGTGAATGAATAGTAACGTCGCAGTGTTCAGCTACACGAGGACTTTTGGCGACGGACCATATAATTTTGGACCATGGTCAAGTGACGTGGACGACACCTGAGCTGACACCCTCCTCTCCTAACTACATAACCTGATCCGAAGAAACAGTGCAAAGTCTTTTCTGCAGATCAGATTAACCCTCTAAGTGGATACCTTCCTCCTGAAAAGTTATTCCGAAAGCGTTTTACTCTTATTTTGCTATTCCCTTCAAAAATGCAACAGACTTCAATTCTTTCCCCCTTTTACAACTTTGGAGATCGAAAGTGGAAAATTTTATGACTTAGTTCGGCGTCTTTGTTCAGTGAGAACCAGGATAGCAATCGTTTACAGCTAGCTGTTAAGTTGCCTTGGGCAATCTTGTATGAAAACCATAGTTCTACTCTGTCGTTTTCCCCATAGATTCAGTCACAGTAAAATTAAAACAAAATGAAGGGTAAAAAAACATGAAATAAATGGCGTGTTAAAAGTTGAAAAATAAATATATTTTTTTCAAAAAAATATAATTTTCTGTCATTTTTTATAAATTAAAAAAAATGTTTTGGTATTGCGATTTGAACCAGAAAAAAGCATCCTGTATTCATTTTTGAATATGAGAGCAAGAAAACGCGCTCACTTTCCTGTTTTTAAAAAAAGTTATGAGGTAAACAGAGTAAAGGCCCTATCTTTTTTTTTAAACAATAAGACAATAAATGGTGCATACGATGATTATATTTATGAAATAAAACAGATCTTTCTCTATTCAACTATATTTTTAATTTAGAATAACATAAAAAATGATTTCAATACTTTTAATTTATTTAAATTTAAATTATATAAATGATATTTTTATGTTAACTGAATATTTTTCGGAAAAAATCTAAATTTTCATTCCTAGTGCTCTCCTTTTCGAACTCCTTGTATTAAATAAAAATATATGTTCTACATCGGCATTTGCGATGAACATAACACACATTCAGTCAATAATTTTTAATTTTAATGGGGAATATACTTCTTCAAATGCGCATGACAGTACTTCTAACCATTTTCTACTCAAGTTAAATTTCTTATCTTTCTGTTTCTTTTATTACAAGGAAAAATGTCACACATTGATAACTACATTTTCACACAATTCAGTCATTACAAATTCTATTGTGAGAAAAGTTCTCTCTAATTAATTTTGTCTTTCAAAACAGTACACTTAAAACAATTTTGTTCAGTGAAGTTAACCGACAGTTCCACAATGTATTCATACCAACTTTTAAAAACAAATTTAACACTTGGAAATGTATCCTGTATTAAATTTTTCAGTATACACAAATATTTCCTGCTGTAGGGAAGATATAGTATGAGATGTGGTGTGTGGTTTTGAAAAAATGTTTTCGTACGTGTAGACTATTTTTGAAAATTTAAATATCACTGAAGCTGATCATATAACTGCAAATGAGCCTTATTTTAATGTGTGCTGGTATCAAAGTAAAACACTTTACAATATTAAACAGCCTATGGGTTTATACTCAATATCAAACTATTCGCAAAATGGCTTACAACTTCTATTCAAATTGTAAAGAAACTGAAATATAAATATATCTTACTGCAGTCAAAAATATTCATAATATGTAAGTATCCTATTTCTCCACTTATTTCTGTACATTTTAAAAACTGTAGCTGAATGCAATTTTTTATATTTATAAACGAGGCATAACAGCTCACACAGTCGTAAAAATGTTTTTATCATTTTTAAATATACTACTATAAAACGTATATGGATTGTAAGATCAGTTGTAAAATCTTAAAAGCTTTTAGAGGAGCTAAAAACATGTAAATTTGGATTGATCAAATTTTTAATATAATACACAAATATACATGTTATTAAGCAAATACATTTGAAAAATCAAACTTCCTTCTGAAATAAACGTAATTGAAAGAAAAATGTTTAATTGCAAATGAGTGGAAATACATGTTTATCTAAGGGGTATACCCAAAGTGAGGTAATCCTCAAACTTATAACTCAAACTCAGTGGCACAACAATCCATGAGGGCCAGGAACTATTGTGCCCATCATAATACACGTGACCATTGGACGCTGAGTTGCATGAACAGATGTCCCGATTTGGTGGTCTGTCTGAAGAGAGACCTTCAGGGTTTAAGACCCGAAGCAAGCTTGGTACTCATTTATCGACCCAATGTAGCGGGGATGAAAGGAAGAGTCGACCTTGCGCAGCCCGTTAATAGAACCCCAGACCTGTGGTGTGGAAGCACTATACACTACCACTCGATCCTATTCGGTGAAAATAAAATCTAATGTTAGAATCTTATATAAATCCCTAATGAAGTCCACACTTTTTTTTTTCATGTAAAATGTTTAGACGGAAATGGTTAATTATGAACATTTCACAAGTTGCATAAATTAAAATTAACCGTAATAGTTTACATAAATTTTTAAGGGTGAAAAAGGTGTATTAGGCTGCACGAATTAATTTTAAAAGAATACGGTTACGAAAAAGTAGTACAAATCTATCTAAAGTAGGGTTGGTTACCTTTACATATTGTCAAACACAACAATGTATTGGAAGCCAATTCCACAATTCGTTGTTATAAAAATGAATGGAAAATTACAAGATTTATTTTTGCATTTGTAATTTATATATATTTAATTTTTCCTGGGAACTTTAAAAGCTAGAGCGGCATTCATCAAAACCGCGATTCTCTCTCTGATTCTCCAGATCGCCCCTGACTAAGCCGGCTCTGCCATAGTAAGTGAAAATGCCGGATTTTGTTTGTCAAGATCATTTTATAGCAGACTGCATTTTTCATGTATTTTAGATGGTCGTTTTATATTTTCTACATCAATATCTTAATGTCTGAATTTAAAATTACATAAAATTCTTGACATTCGCATCAATGACCATGATAATTTTTATTAGTATATGAATGTGTCATCAAACGATTACATGACTAATATTAACATATTATTTTAACCATTTAATTAATATTAAGTATAACATAACGCACACAAATTTTCTGAACTTTAAAATAAATATTTCGAAAACTACTTCAGATATACTCAAAATTTTTCATTCCTACGCTTTAGCTTCTCAATTTTGCTTCTATGTAAGAATTTATTGTAATTGTATATTCATCATTTTTTTTTAGTATATTTTTGCTCTTAGCATGCAGCTTTCAACTGAATTGTATGAAATCTTCGAAATATATTAAAAGATACCAAAGAAGCTATATAATAAAATTTGAAAATTTTATTATACTCAAACAATTGCTAAAACTTATGGTAAATAATTTTTAACTGCGCGATGCATTTTTTTTTTTCGAAATTTCAAATGGAATTTCTAACATAAAATTTCTAGCTTTATACGGTCGAGATTTCAAAAAATATCCAGATTTTAATTACTTATTCAGTTAGCCTTTAAAAAAGATAAATGTTGAGGTATTTTGTATAAATAGTTATTTTTGAACAATAATTCGAATATTTTTGAATAGCTCGAATTTAAAATTGATTTTTATGTTTATTTGTATGCATAAATGTCTACTGTAAGTGTTTCCGTATATTTTTGATTACCATTTATTCAAACATTCAAGTTATAAAAAAAATGTGTAAAAATCTTTGTTCATGTTGTCTTTGATGGAAACTGAAGTTCAAGCACTTAAAATTCAAATATAATTCGGTGTATTTTAACAATATATAACTAGGCACTGTACTTAAACTTCCCTGAACACTTGGGCTTTGAAATCTAAAAAAAAACTAATAAATCTTAATTAGTTTTTTTTTCGTTATTATTTTTATCAAAGTTAAGAAAATGTTTCAAATGATTTGATGAAATTTAAATTTATTCATTTTTAGTAGTTGGAAAATTGAAAAGGTTTTAAATTTTAAAGAGTTAGATGTTTTATTATTTTTTTCCGTATCTTATAATAAAATAATCATGTTTCAAAAACTGCAAGCTTTGATTAAAATAAGAAAAATGAAGCTAAAGAATATACTTAAAAAAAGATAATTTGTCTAACTATATAAAATAGCAGATTGCACTGACACGCCCCAACTTGTTACAGTTTCAAATTAATATGAAACCAAAAGGAAATTGTAACATATTTTACTTATGCGTTGGGACTTTCCAAAACTTTTAAAATACGAGATAACAAATAAACACTTCCTGGGGTCTAAAGAATTTTCCCCTCGATTTTTTACGATTGCCCCAGGGTCAAAACACGGGGTTTCCTGCAAGCCATAAAACTTCCTATCAGTGTCCTGCTGTGTTGCTTCCACCGTCCCCAGTTATCTTTCAAGATGTTAAACCTTTAAAAGGGGGAAAGGATTTCAGAAAAATGCGGCTAATCCGCTTTTGAAAACGTTACTTGAAGGCAGAAAAATCCGTGCAGTGCATTTTCGAAGCATCTTTACACTGACGGAATTTTCCGTGCTATCCGCTTAGAGGGTTAATAACTCAAATCAAAAAGTATTAGAATGAAGAAAATCGGTAGTTCACAAAATTCAACTTAAAATTTAATAAGGATATATAATTCGAAAAAACGACCATATATTCAGATTTCTGAAAGTATAAAGAGTCAAAAATTGGGGATTCACAAACAGAGTGCAGATAAGATTTGAGTAGTCTAGATGCATTTCTGCTTAGCATTCTTTCACAGATAGCAATCCTGAGTTCAAAAATATTAATTACAACCAGTCGTATTATTTTGACTCGAAATTATATTAAAAGTGTGGCAAATAAGAAAACATTCATTAAACTTAACTAAGGAAAACATTTCCTAAAAGCAAATCTCCCATGTCTACGGTTATATAGCTATTCCATATACTCTATTTGCACTATTCCTCTAACTCAGTGCTTCTCAAACTTTCAATGCTTGCGAGCCAATTTTTAATCATAAATTTCATCGCGCCGCCCTTCATACAATAACAATGAATTAAATTCAATAATAGTGCGCTAAAACTACAATACGATTTTAATTATAGACCGTACAAATTATTAAGATAAGTATTAATTTTTGTATATAATTTTGTATATGACAAGCACATTGGTAAATTAACTTAGCCATTAATTTAGTATTGAGGAATTAAAGATGAAATACATTGTGCAGTACTGATATATTTATTTATAAGTATATTATATCAGTGTAAATATGTATATTTAATTTATTATGTCAAAATGTATATTTTATTTATTATGTCAATATGTATTTTTCTTTTGCTTCCTTTCAGTAAATTAATATTTTTTAAATAATCTTTTATTTTCGACTTTTTGATATGCTCACGCCCCCTGGTAGGATTATCATGACCCCCTAGAAGGCGTGCCCCACAGTTTGAGAAACTCTGCTCTTACTGAATGCATAATACCATATAAAATAAACGGTAAACACTTCAAAAATGCCGCTATCTATGAGTGTGTGACCATAATTGTTCGGCTACTACGCCCACAAAAAATATCTGGAACCTACATCAGATATTCCACCCACAAAAGACAGAAGAAATACTCGCCATGAGTTACCGATCATAATCACACACCAAAGAATACCTCAAATTCTACATCAGAAATCGCACCAACTTTAGAAATAAAACTTCCATCATATATAATAGAGGATTATTATATAAATTTTAGATGTGCTTCTATAGATTTTAGAGGAAAAATGGAATCACGATGGTCAGATATGGGCCTTACTAACAGACTTACCTATCAATACTAATTTAGATTAATTCTCAGAATTAATATTTACTATATTGTTCACATTTATGTTTGAAATTGTTTGCAAAACTTTATTTTTTCCATGGAACAATATTTTGATGCTATTCACAGCTTTGCTTTTACGGAATTTTTTGCATTGTTCAATAATATCTCTAGAATTCAAATTTTAATATTCCACATAACTTTATTTGCACTATTTTGATGTTAAGATAGTTTGTTTGCGATAATTTTTTTTCTCTTACGCGAAATTAGATTTAGCTACATGGCAACTTGATTTTTTTCAACACATGTCTAACACAGCGTGTCACATAAGAATTTATTGTCATGAAATATTAACATACAACTTTTAAATAATTTACTTCATAGTGTCTCTGGTGTAATAGCATTTTTACAAATTAATACACTTTTGGATTAAGCAATTTGCTTCAACAATCTAAAAACCAGGATAACATTTAAAACATCTTACTTGAATAGCTAAATATTTCAAGTTATGAAAATGTTCAGTTCTTATTTCATTATTAGATCGAATAAAGAGCTTCTCTTGAATTATAGATTATTTAATTAAACATCAGTTATACAAAAAAAAACGAAAAGAACTGTGAAAATTATCATTTAGCTTATAAACATCACATGTGAAAAGCAATTATATTTTTCACCAAATCTTGTAAAAATAACCGAGTATGCATGTATGTTAAGCATTTTCAACATAGGTGAATAGAAGGTCATTGAAAGACAAGGCATGTAATAACGCTTTAATTATATGCATTTCATTCTCAAACTAATTGAATAATTTTGCAAAAGGCACGTACATCCTACCTGTTTCCCTGTCTTATCACTAAATTCCGGCAATTTAATTCAATGTAAAACGGAAACATTTAGGAATTTGCTTTATAATTTTAAAGTTTACTCGAAAATGCATAAGCTGGAAGTAAGTCTACCTTTAATTTTGACGTTTTCACTTTAGACTACATATATAATTTAAATTGTATCAAACTCTGAATACAGTTTGATTTTAAAATGAAAAGTAGAATGTATCAATAATGATAAACATACGATTAATTCTTAGTTTCAACTGATTACCATAAAGTTTATCAAAGATAACGGAAGGTAAATTTGACAATATTGAAATAGGAATAATTAAGAAGGGAAAAAGGGTTTTTTTACAATTTATAGTGATCTAATATACATTGTAATAAAATATTATTATATAATAAAAATTTAAAATATTTTTAAACTTAAATTAGAATTCTTAAAATAAATTTCTTCATTATGTACTACACTCTAAAAAGAGCATAAAAAAATTGCTAACAGTAAAAGAATAAATCACAGTAACATGCTTTGAATCATTTTTGTATCCATTTCTTAATGTAGTGTATAAAAAAAATTTAAAATTAATATGTCATATGCAGCATTGTTTTCCCATTTGGCTCATGAAATATGTACCCCCTTTTTTTCTACACAGTTTATTGCAGAGTCTTGTTCGAAGTAGACTGTGTCTGCATTTGAAGCAATGAAAACTAGTGCTATGATCAACGAATTCTAGAATGGTATCTTAATTGATTCTCAAGGGTTGTGATTCCACTCCAACTGGATGCTTATTGTAGGGTATATATAGGGTTGGGTCATTCATCCGCCAACATTTGTAGGAAACTCCAGTTTGTCATCAAATGTCTTTGGATTGGCCGGGCATTTTATTCGGTGTAAGGAAATTTTAGTTGTTTTCTTCTAAAGATAAAACAAAACTATTTTTTATTTGAAATTTAATATAAAATATAACGTCCTTTGTTAGTTATAACTGTCTGCCAGTTTTCTGGCAGTTTATTTTAACTTTGGAAAAGAAGTCCTCTGTTTCGGAGGCATAGTATTCTCCCACTGCTCTCTATTTGGACACCTTCATAATTTATATATTCATTATCATCAAGTAAGCTTTACGATGACCTAAGCAAATGGTACTCACATGTTGAAGTATCAGGAATATATGCTTGCGGAGGTACAGTTCCCTAATCCAGTTCCGCCATTTTTTTATGTGGCGTTTCTTTCCCCATGTAGTGTAGTGTTGTCTTAATGAAGAATCCCGCTCTTTCTGTTGGCCAAAAGAGACTTGTATGTTGACTTTCTTTTTTTAAGACATTAAGTTAAAAACATTAATGACCTGTACATTTTCGTTTAGCAACTGTCAATGCATTATACCTTGCTGTCTCCACAACAGCACATAATAACTTTCTACTGATGCACGCCAGCTTTGAATATGGATAACGGAATCTCCCCTTTGTAAACATGCTTTTTTTAACCACGCTATCTACTTTTCATCTCCAATCACCAAGTGATCCAAAAATGATTCCCTTTCATGACGAGCAATATTCGAAGAACATATCGAAATTCTGTGCATTATTTTTTTTTCTTCGATTAATTCGTGTGACACCCAAACAGAGAGTGAGTTTGGACACAAAACCAAGCTTTTTCATGATATCCAAAATAATAGCCTGTTAAATTCCAAGCTTGAAGCCCACTTCTGTGGAAGTTAACGTGGGATTTATCCTGATTATGCTACGTAGCACTTTATCACTCACATCTGATGACCTTCTTGATATGGGTTCATTTTTTAAAGAAAATTCACCAAAAGGAAATTTTGCGAACCATCTTTGGCTTGCTCGATCTTTTTTTAGCGTACTCTCCAAAAACGTGTCACAAGTTTTTATTTGCCTCCATTGCGTTATATTCCCTTTTTGGAACTCAAACAACGTATAAAGTATCAAGTGTACTCTTTCTTCACACATGTTGACAGTTACTAAAATACGAAAAAATGTGTATAAATCATGAATAGTGAACTAATCTAATCGTTTAAACGGGTTAATTCTTGCTAAGGATCGACAGAGCATAAATTGCACGTGTTCAAAAACGGCAAAAAATTTCCCATGCACCCAATAGTAGAGAGTATTTATACCTTTGGAAGACCCAGTAATTACTGACTAATGATGGCAAAACCCATTCGTTCTTTCACAAAAGAACACATCTTGGAACTATGCACTGAAACGATAATAAAGTCAAAGTGAACATGTTTAAGTGATTATCAAACTAAACAATAGATTTATACGAGGGTGGAATATCAAAGCGTATCGTATGATGTGATCTGTTCCTCATTATTTTAGTAGGAATTATATTAAAAATACCTGTAATAAACCCATTCTTCGCACGGACACACACAGACATTTTTTTTTAAAAAAATAAAAGTATTATTCTTGATATAATTGCTGAATTGTAAAGACAGAGTAAATCCCGGTACAAAACAATGTATGGAAAAATTAAAAAATAATTTCTAAATGAGTGCACTTATTATTTATCTAAAACACCCCTTAAGCCCTCGCAACTCTTCTTGGTGATCAATTTCCTCAAACCATCTTTCTTAGCGAATTTCTACTCCATGAAAGAAACATTCCTATACTAAATTTCAAGTATGTGGATCAAATAGTTCAATAAAGGGAATATTTATCTGTAACGCCCTTTAAGCCTTAAAAAAGGTAAAAACGAGAACCCTCCTCATGTGTGGGAGATAGAGGGCTACTAGAACTTATTGTACCCTTTATTGTACCAAGACTCGTTTCTGAGTTTTAGCGGCACGCACACACATTGTACATTTCTTTTATAATATACATTGATTAAATTAAAATCTAGACTTTTATGTAAAAGTAAAATTGTGGAAAGTAATTGGTTTTGTTTATTTTGACAGAGATACAGTTTTTATTTATAAACATAACTCCTACTAAAATAGCTTCTTTTAAAAAGAAGAAAATAAGTTCTGAGACATGAACAAAAGAGTCAAAATCGTATGAGAGAGAAAAACCACATTCAGTGAAGAATAAAAAATGCAAATATCCTTGGTTATTCATCTTCTCGAACAGAATTCTTTTTTACAAAAGTTTTCGAATTCCTATATTTTCTTCATAACCCTCGTTACAAAAATAACCAGACTTAAAACATTGAGCACATATTTCAGTTTCTTCCAGCAAAACTTATTTAAATAAATAAATTGTATAGGATTAACACACATTGCATATGAATTTTGTTTTATAATATTTCAAAGTAGCATTTGCAATATAACATTATACAATTAAACAATATTCTGTTTTATATCTATAAATCTATAACTTTAAAAATAATAAGTAACTATAACCAAATATACCCCTTTATGAGCTTATCTACTTATATTTCAGTCATCTTTTTATAAGTTATGTTTTCAAATCATGTAAAAGTGTTTTACACATGTTTGTAGCTGGTGCATATCTTAATAACCCTTTAAGACCCAAATTATTTTTATCGTCAAATATTAAATTCTTCTTGTTATTAATACTATATGAACCCCAATGACATCGGGAAAATAATTTTAAAAAATCTCACCCCTGCCTCTCCTGGAACGTAGACGGTACCCGCACGATCGCGCTGGTTGGACGTTATCTGTGAAACAGGTCACCTATGAAATTTTACAAGTTTGTGATGGGTTCACGTGTCTTTTCTTTAACATGTCCTTTGGGTTCTTTGGGGCCAGTATTAATGGCAACTCTTTTCCAACCAAAACCAAGAAGGGAAGCGTGAAAGATACATACAGATTAGGAAGCTTTTAAATATCGGAACTTAGAGTAAGCGGGATAGCAATTAAAGGAATGTAAACATAATCCATGTCCATGGTTCAAGCGTGAAGAAGTTTTGGAAAACGTTACGTGGCGACGAACAGAAATTATACGTGATAGAGATCCATTGACTTAGGTGCATACCATTGCACTCGAGTAATTACAAGGCTTCATCTAAGATTGTTGTAATCGTTGCTTTAAACTACAGTAAGGTAGGATTGACTATTTAATATTAGGATTTGAGATAGTATTGGAATTGAGTTTTGGTGAGTCACAGTTATTAATAGTGGTCCGGGTTAGGTTAATTCGGTATTATATAAATTGTGTATCTTGCCACCATAGATTCTCTCACATATATTATTATAATCTAATTTATTAAAGGATTAAGTTAAATACCTTAATAAGGTAATATTAAAATAATGTATGTTTCTAGTTCTTCCGTTAATCCTACACCTCTAGCTCACGCTGATAATCAAGGGGATGTTCACCCGAGGGGAGAATATAACACAAGTTATTCGTTTTTACCTCTAAGTTGATAGAAGAAACAATCTTAATCCAATTAAAATTGCTACAAATAAGGAAATTATTGATGTACAATTAACTCTTTTGTTAATTTATTATTTATTTACAGTAAAAATCTTTTGTTTTGTTTTTGACACAAACAACCATTACATTTTTCACAACATGTTTTCGAACTGCTTTCGTAGTTTTCAAATCTGAACTTGCGAGGCTTTGAAATATCATCAACACATCAAAAATGGCTATACATAGCAAGCATTTTTATCCTGGAATGGCAAGGATAAAAGCCATGATATGAAATAGCAGGTGGATTAGAATGCTTCGATCTTTTTGCGAGTGGAATTACACACACACACACAACACTGTTTTCTTCATTATCAGTTAAAATACTTTTGTCAGTGAATGGGGAAACTGATAATGCTTCAACTATCTCTAACTTAAATTTTAAGCGTTCATTTTGATTTTTAGAGGAATTTTATTTGATTATGCAACTTGTTTGCACAGAAACCAAGAATTTGCAGAAACAAAATTATTGTAATGAATGCGTTCTAGAGACTTTTGTGGTAAAGAATGATCCAAGATTTTCTTCCCATTTCAAGTATTCCCATGTGTTCTCTCATCTGAGCTTGTTTTTCCTTTCAGTATGCGTGATTTATATGTTTTGTTCGCAGCATTGTCATCGTCCGAGAGATCACTAAGTTCTGATCTAAGTTCAATCTGATTTATACATCAATTGAAAAATTTCTTTGTGAGAATTCTTCTCCTTTTAGACACCTGAAAAAGTTTTTGGTTAAAAGTTAACACAGTATTCCATGAAAAATACTAAAATATGGCACAGAAAGTTTTATTTTTTAAATATGTATATGCAATATTTCCCTCTAGTATCCTTTTTGTTAACTCTTTGTCTGCTTGCCTTCATCATAAAAGAATGTAAATAACTGCAGCTCTTTGTCTTTATGTCCTGCAGCCTGCCGCTGCTGCTTGTCGTTGTCTGTTTGGCTTGATAATCGTCAAAGGTTTCTCTATTCAATGTGAGAATGTACCGCAATTGTGTTTTAATCTATTGATGTGCGTTTCATAATAAAGGATGAAAATTTATTCTGAAGATGTTTTCAATAAACCAGATATGACAGCAAACCGACACCGGCCAACGCTACTACAATACTTAACACACACATATATATATATATATATATATATATATATATATATATATATATATATATATATATATATATATATATATATATATATATATATATATATATATATATATATATATATATATATATATATATATATATATATATATATACGTGTGTGTGTGTGTGTTTAAACCACAACATACTAACTCCTACCGGAAAACCCAATTTTTTTGGGAGATATATGGAGGCAGATATCTGTGGAGAAGATAAAAATGCAATACTCCTCAATAAATGTATGAAAAAGAAAATTAATTGTGAAAGAGAAAGAGAGAAAGAAAAAGGGGACTCATCTATGGCGACCCCAAGAAAAATTTGATATTAATTATATACCTATATATTTAATTATTATGTAGGCTTTCATCAAAATTATTGAAACAGAAATGAAACTTTGCATGGTAAGTACTTACTTTTACAACTGTAGTGACTCAAGTAACGCTCAACCCGCACGATCTTGCGGGTAACGAAATCCCGCGAGTCCTACAAGCCACATTAATAAAGTATAATTACTATTTTTTTCTATTTTACAATTATTTAAACATTAATATAAAATTTGTATCGAAGCATTTAGAAATATATTGATAATTACCTTTTTACGACAGATAAAAAGAAGACGTGGTTTCCTTGTATTGGAAACCAAAGCAAAATTTACCAGCTCAAAGTAAATCAAGGACCACAGCCATTGTCTGATGATAAAAAGAAACACTTTACACTCTCTTCAAGCTGGCTCAATCATTAGATTTGCGATTTTCTTACATACAACTATTCCAGAAGCAAAAACGTATAAGAATATTTAACCCACACGATCGTGCGGGTTGAGTATTAAAGGGATGAGGTACATTTCTTGATTGCAGCATCCCTAATAACCAATGCCGTAGAGCTCATAATTTTTGTTATTGCCCTCTTCTTTATAATTTACATGACATATCTTCCAAATGAAACTACAATAATCAGTTATAATATTGTTACGAAGATCCGGGTTCGAGGATTTTATGCAAATCAGCAGCAAAGAACAAGCCAGTTCTCTAAGCGCGATGGAAACTTACTGTCGAAAATGAATCCTTGAAAAACAGGATTCGACTGCAATATTCGCAGAATAAATCTCAGGCACGGCAATCAGTGTCTAAAATTCAAATATTTGAAAGATTATTCACAAGCCCTTTCATCCTACTCAACAGCTGAGCTAATTAATAGTCGACTCATCACCGTCAAGACAAGACTACTAATCGCTATTCAAAACAATATTACCCAGTTTTGGCTATAATCTCCCTATTTATAGGCCTCGCGGATCATTTGAGAAAGATCCGTGTGCGTCATAGATATCGAAATTAGTGGATTTACATACTAATTCCCAGAGGAATTCATAAGATCACGAACTCGCCAAAAATGGTGGCCAACGTGGTCGCCAAAAAAGATGCCAAGTTCCCATTGAATCGTCATTATAACGTAAGGCACGGCGTTGCTTGCGAATATTATAATTTCAATGTAAAATAAATATAACATAGAGTAATATAAATGCATTACATTTCCAAAAAGAAATTATTTACACTATTCTACACAAAGTTCGTAAGAATATATGATATAAAATTCTTCGTCACTAGTTGAAAGTGTCTCTTTCTGCCATTACTCTTATTCGTGCGTTAAATTCTAAATTTCTATGAAAAAGAAGCATAACCTACGTTAATTGCGCTTTTATTAGGAAATAAAATTAGGATTATTAATTTTACTAAAGATTTAAATTAATACTTATTAATAGTTCTCCATGTACTGTGAAACTTTAAATATGCTGAAAATGATAATAAATATCTTTTAAATCTGAGAACTTTAATTTATGGCAGCAAATTTTACATTTTTTCGGATTTCCTTTTACGCAGTTGAGTCATTTAAAACAGCAGTCTAGACAAGAAATGACATGCCTTTCTCTCCTTGGACTCATAATAGGTTTTTATTCAAGAATCTACCATTATGTAGGTCATTACTTCTCAAACTTTCAATATTCGCGACCCAATATTCAATCATCATTTTAATCGCGTCCCTCTTCATTAAATAGCAATGTATTGAATTCAATAATACTATACATTGACACTAAAGCTACATTACTACTTTACCCTCTTATATGCTACCAACGTATATAAACGTCTCGCTCTTCCAAAACATTAATTTTCTGGACGTATATATACGTCTTTCCGAAGTACGATCTTTTCTGTGCACTGCTATTCATAAAATTGTTCGGAAGGCTTTGGAATGCAATAAAAGGTCCTTGACAGTATTTGCAAAGGATTCACTCATTTCAGAGTATTTGCTCATTTATTCCCTTTCTCCTCCCCCGCCCCAAAAAAAGCATCAAAACACACGCGCCTACGTTGAAAACGATGGCATTAGGGAGCAAATCGCGTAACTTAGGAAAGGAATTATTTATAAACCGTACAAATTATCAAGATAAGTGTTAATACAAGCCCATGGGGTCATTGATAATTATGAAACTTGTTCTTAACTTCATATTGTTGAACTAATAATGAAATGCATAGCAAAGTACTGATACATTTATAAGTATATTAAATCAGTGTAAATGTGTATTTTATATAATTTATTATACCTGAAAGTACTTTATGAATTTACTGAAAGTAAACAAACAATTTTTTACATAATCTTTTGTTTTCGACTTTTCAATATGCTAGCACCCCCCTCATAGAGTTATCACGCCTCCAAAGGGGGACGCTCCCCACAGTTTGAGAAACGCTGATTTAGGTGTTTAACACTAGATTGTCCAAGGAAGTCATTTTGACTGCTTTTTAATTTCAATTTGTGAAGGTCCCCTTGGACCTCACTTTGAGAACGAGAATAAGTAGGAGTCAGATAAGAGCCAGGAGCCATTTTTATAAATAACTTTCTTTATTTGGTTATCTTATCCAAATAGAATCAAAGACTTATTAACAAATATATCTAACTAGTATTATGAGGTTTTAAAGGGAATGTCCTTTAAATTAACTTAAATATTTAAGATCCAATTAATTAGAATATCGATCACGCAGAGATTACCACGATAAGAGATCCCAGAATTATATTCTATAATGTTCCTATTGAACATTTAACTTTAATCTCACTCCTGATATAAAAATGAGACTTTAATCAATATTTACCACACTGCAGTTCAGCTCAGCTTTTTCGGAGATTTTATCCTCCTAGAAATCTCCAATAATATATTTCTAAATTTCACACTATTACAACTTCTTACTTCAATCTCTCTCTCCTACTGCTCTAACTTTACGATTCCGTTTGACTTAAATACTTTATCTAATCTGCATAACAAGGAAACCTGTCCTCTTTTTGGAGCTGATTGGAAATAGGTAGGGAATTAAATTTCCCTAAAAAAGACGACTCAGAAGGTTAGTGATAAAGTTCCGTATAGATTTGTCACAAATTAGAAAAACAATTCCATATGTAATGCACAATTTCTTAGAATTTTTTAGAATATATTTTTTTTTCAAGAGAAGTAAATTTTTTTCATCGTTAATATCTACTAATAACAAGTTATATGAAAGTAAATAATACAAAAATTTTAAAAGAGTTAATTTTAAACAAATTTCTCTACACATTAATCATTCTTTCACAATGCAGTCATTTTGACTGCTTTTGGGCAATATAGGTACATAAAAAGTTTCAGTCTTTCTCGTGTTAAATTCTTTATAAGTATTCTTAGTAAAATATAATACAATTCAAATATTTATGGAAATCAAAAATTTAAGATTTTAAGAAGACATACACTCAAGCATTCTACATTTAAATTAGAAAAAGGTTTATTCAATGTTTAAGGAAACAGAGGTAAGCAATGTTAGTTGGATTCGGATCATGAATTCAATTATAAGGCACAAATTTTTATATAACTTGTAGATATTAAGTGATAATTTGAATGAAATATGCATTTTAATATTCTTTTTGAATATACTTGTATATATATATATATATATATATATATATATATATATATATATATATATATATATATATATATATATATATATATAGCACATAATAAAGTATAAATAATTTTGCAAGTTGATTTGAGTATATAAACAAAAGAAAATTATCTGATAAAATTATTTACAAGCAAAACACGTTCATAGCTGAGATATTTTGTACATTTATTATGTATAGGTTTTTTCGACCATATATTTTTTTTTTTGTACCGTTCCGTGACGTATATAGTTCCCGAAGTTTCTTACGCACAGGTTTATCATCAGTTCACAGTAAAACTTCAGCCTTCCTGTTTCTCTTATTGCATTTTGCAATGCATTCTGTTTGCAATTCTTCTGCTAATGTAATTGTAATTTTTTTTGGCATGACGCAGTTGGAAATTATCCAAACATTTATGACAAAAAAGTCTGAAATATTGGAGAATATGTGTTGAATAACCATCTTCTAGAACCTGCTCTGTATTATTATTGGCTCGTCATTTGATACGTCAGCGATACCCACACTGTTGCATTTAAAGAACTTACGGCTTCATGAGTTTTTTATTTAAATTAATCCAGATTCCTATCTCTTCATATGAAATCGAAATGTCAGAGAGAAAATTGATCAAACATCATTTTTAAATGCTAGAAGAGCTTCTAATTTTGAACATATGCTCAAAAGTTGATATGTCTATAAAACGCAACCAAGCATTTAAAACATTGCTGTTATTCTGATTTCAGTTTGCATAATTATTTGGAACACTATTAACACTCAAAGTATTTTGGATTGCTAATCTACATGTTGCACCTTCAAAAACACATTCTTATTTCTGTCAGTCACAGTGTATAGTGAGTAGAGTGTATTCATTCTGTTTTAAGAATCATCAATTTGAACATGTTCATTACCACTAGCGTGGCTAGCTCTGAGAGGCCATGTATCAAAATTTCTACTGAACCATTTTTTAGATATGGGAGCCGGGACATAGCTACCGCAGTATCAGCCGTGTCAATGATACAGTGTATCCAACATGCGTAATTACATTCCCACTAATTGGGCTCCCATATCTAATAAAGGGGCCCGAAGGAATTTTGATATAGAGTTCCCACTAGCCATGCCAGTGTATGGGAACCCTGTTAGTGGGACAGTTGTTTCATATGTTGTGGCCTTTGTAGCCTTGGAGGCCCCGTATCATTGATAGGGCGGTAGCTACGCCCCTTTTCATTACTTTCTGATCCAGATAGTACAATCCAGATAAACTTTTCACCTTTAGAAAGTCTTCAGGTGTATGAGATATATTATCCATTTTTTTATTCCTAATCGGACAATTTTCTTTTACGAATGGTTATGTTTTCCGAAGCAAACCTTTTGTTAAAAGAAGTTTTCATCGTTTGTAGGAAGTCACATGAGAACGAAAGAAAATTCTCAGAAAATATATACAACTCAGCATAACTCTTAAGTAGCATGTATTATTTTTGTGAGGATTGCAATTTCAACTAAGGGTGTTGATGAAGATGAAACAGAACACTTTATGACGAGATGCTAAAATATAACACTCTTTCAAGCCGATGTCGCAAGAGGTTACTTTGACTCAGTGAACGTTCTCGGTCAGCACAATTCTAGAGGGAAGAGGAGAGTGAATTCTTTCATACTCGATGACAAAATTGACTGTAAAGGGAGTGCTGTAATCATTGGTACCATGATTAAATCCAAAGAAGCAATAAAATATTTTCTATACAACAAGAGTAGCCGCGTGTGAAATGCGTGGTTTCGAAAATATCCTTTAATTAGAGTCAACTAGTGGGGAGGAGAATATAATTTTCGAGTGCTTGAAGAAATGACACAGCGGAAAGTTAAAGTTTATAAGTTGACCAATTTTTTACAATGATGAGGGTGATGAAAAATTTAAGAAAAAATTACGAAGTTAATGCATGAAAAAATTGTTATTAATTTAAACAAAGATACACTAATTACACTACATCCCTTTTAATTATTTACTTAAATAAGCACTTTTCCATTTAATTAATTTTCTTCAGTATACCATTTTCTAATAAATCGGAAATTTTGGAGCAAAAAATATCCTTTTATTGAATTTTGCAGGAAATATTGTAGCTAAAGTATCAGTATTCTGTATAGGTTTCTCACGTGTACAAAAATCATTACCAATTAAAAAAAATTCCTTCAACTACTTCATTAGTTCTACGGCAATACAATGTTAATTTAACAAGAATAACTAAATTTTCTTATGGGATATTTCCATTTTTTGAAATGGTTAAATATTTCATCAATCAATTTCAACATGTGGATTTCCCCATTGCTCTAATTCATCAAAATTTAAATATACATTCAGTTTTGTAATTCCTTCAAACAGACAATTGTAATCGATTTTCATGTGAGACATTTCTTTCGATAAAAACGTGTTTTTATATGTTCTATAATCATGTTTCTAAACGATAAACAGTTTTGTAAACTCATGAATAAAATAATTTGCGCACCAAGAAATAATTGTGGGATTGTAACGAAATTTGGCATGAAGGTACATGTCGGGAAGATATGGAAATGATTAGAAATGCAACGTGATTGTGCATTACGCATAGCCGGTAGAGGGCATTTAATGTCGTTCTCCGTGGAGTATAAAACAGGTAACCAAAGCTTGCTTGAGTGTGCTGAATCGTTTACAAAGAAAGAGCTGAGGTAGGCATGCCATTACGCCGTTTTCGAAGATAATATGAGCAGCTGTCGCAGTTTGAGAGGGGGATAATCATCGGCATGATGGAAGCTGGGTGGTCGGCTAGGCGAGTAGCTCGTCAGTTAGGCCGCTCTGAATATGTTGTGAGGAGGTCTTGGGACCAGTGGATCCGTGAGTTGTCATTTACTCGAAGACCATGCTCAGGAAGTCTTCGACAGACCAGTTATAGAGAAGACCGCCAAATCGTAAGAAATGCACGCGTACAGCCAACTGCTTCATCGGCTGCCAACCAGCCACAGGTAGCACCTTCACTAGGGGTCCTTGTGTCTTCTCGAACCACACGAAGGCGCCTGGCTGAAAGACATTTGGAATCGCGGCTCCCATTATGTGTGCTGCCCTTGATGCCCACACATCGACAGATTCAATCTCAGCAATAATGACAATCGTGTTCGTGCGTGGAAACCCCGTGGTGAACGCCTCAATCCAGCCTTTGCTTTACAGCGACACACCGCTCCCACAGCTGGTGTGATGGTATCGGGTGTCATTGCTTACAATACACGATCACCCATAGTATTGATCCGTGGCGCCATGAGAGCCTAGCTGTGTTTGTACAAACTTTGTATGTACACAGCTTATAATTTTCTTTGCCATTTTTAACTCTAGGAACCCCTAGGTTTAATTCGTGAAACCTCTTGGTTCGACGGTACACAATTTGAAGACCACCGTTTTACATTATGGTCAAATAACAAAAAATTGACTCTTAAACGGGCACCTCATACTTTTAAATGCTCACCCCCTACTTTGATCTTCAACCGATTTATTAATCAATTCTGCATTAATCAATCTGTATTGTGTAAATTTAGTGAGACCTAGTCCCCTCATCTACGACACGTCAAAATGAATGCCGACCACGAGTGTGCGATCATAACCACTCGGCTCCTCTGCCCACCAAAATTATATTTAACTTTACACCAGAAATTCCACCCACAATAGAAATAAAATTGACTCTTAAAACCAAAAAATAACTTCTATAAATTTTATAGGATATTGTAAAAACTACAATTGCCAGATATGTCAGACAAAGCCACAATTGCCTTTCCTATTAACAATAATTAAAAATAATAAACAAAAGTAATGTTTTTGATAATGAGGTAAATCCATGTGATATAATAGTCCCATGATAATGATAACCACGTACTTCTAGGCAATCAGTTAAAAACCTTATGTGACGTCATAGTCACACGTTAAGTGAAAATCATGTGTTTCCAGCTAATCAGTTCATACGCTTCGTAGTTGCCAACTTTTGATCTTTTCAGAAACTTTCTCGAAAAGTTCATATATCTCAACAATAATATGGCCCACAGGTATACAAAATGCATTTGATTTAACATAAAATACTTGAATTATATAAGACTTTTTTTTTAATTTTAAAATCCTTTTGAAGGAATTTTTGTATAACATTTTGAACATTGTATAACACGTTTACTGAATTATTAAATTTGAAATGTTTTCTAAGTTTTTCAAATACGAGTAGAACACACTGATGGAGCTAGTTCTAAGTGGGTCCTTTATCAAAACTCCTTGGTGGCTCTTTTTTGGGTCCCATTAACAGTTTACCATTTTTTTCTTACGCAATTTGGAGACCCTGTAGCTTGGGAGTCCTATATCTTCGATATGGCTGATACGCCACTAGCTACGCCCCTGATAGAACCACAAGTACAATTAATTTAATGTATGTTTTTAATTCAATCGAACACGTGTTTGTCTTTATCATGAGACCGTCATGAATTGAGTTCATTTCCTTTTTTGTATTTGACCTTGTTTACAAAGCAATCTATTTTCTTTTCCATCAACCAATATTATGATGCTGCGTAACGATTTAATTTGCAGGACTTTATACATTGGTCAATGTTATTCCTAGGGGTTTAACTTTTTAATATATTTCATTAATTAATTAATTATTTTGTTGTTTAAATAGTTCACACCTCTTATATATTTATATTTTTCTCTACATAAAGTTATATTTATTAAAAAGATTAAGTAACTGAATTAGATTTAGTGAATACCTAATTCTTTTCAACATATCTTTAACACGATATGTCACAGGAGAATTCAGTCCCATGAAATATCAAAAAATAGCTTTTCAATGGTTAACAACATAGAGTTTCTGAGTTAAAGTTATAACCTTTTTACAAAACAATGAACTTGTGGTCTAAGAAGTTTGGTTTTCATAATATAAAATCAATGGCAACTTCTAGAAACGTTATTTAAATTACTGTTGGTTTCATTCTTTAAATTATGAAAACATACCGTAAAGTTAGTTCATGTAGTTCAGATGTTTCCCAAAGTGGTCCCTACGGAACCCCAGGGATCCCCGATAAACCCCGGGGGCCCGTGGAAAATTAAAATTGTTTTGGGGGATTCCTGAACACCGTCGGGGGGTCCGCGAAAAGTTTAATATCAAATAAAAATTAAATTTATCCATTTTTACTTTTACGGAAATATCAATAAATAACTATAATTCACTTGGATATTCCCGACTGGGTGTTGAACCCTTTTGCGCGTGGACTAACTCAGATCCCAAACGCATCCAGAATCCATGTATACAGGAGTATCCTGTTTGAAATATCCACAAATGAGGGACTTAAGCGAATGTTTGAACAAGGATACCACAAAATATGGTTACAAAAGCAGATTCCAATTTTATGTCCTGCATTAGGGGTATAGAAGTTGTTGACACTTTCCCGTCTTCTAATTTGGTAGAACGTGGATTCAGTGCCGTAAAAAGCCTCATCACAAACAAAACAAAAAAAAACGAATAAAAACTAATGCTCAGGGGGATCTGCGGTTGCTACTTATAAATATTAGGACGGACATATACATTCATAGCATCTCATCAAGCTCATTCATCATTATTTTTTATTTTATATTAAACTAGAGTTTTAATTTCGATAAATAATTCTTCAACAAAATGTTGTTGTTGTTTTTTTCATTTGTAATTTTTTTATAATGCATTTATATGTAGCTTTATCACTTGGGAAAGTGTTGACTATAAAAAGGGGTGCGTGGTCATGTTTTGACTAAAAAAAAGATGTCCATGGGTTAAAAAAGTTTAGGAACCACGGATTTCTTTGTTAGAATGAATAAAATGTTGAATGGGCGGTTTCTATTGCATGGCTCATTTCTTTCAGCTTCAATTAAAAAAATAGATGCAATTATGCAAATAATCTTGAGGATTGTAAAGAACTAGTATATATTTTGCAAAATCTAGTACAAAATTTTTTGTATACATTTATGCTTAAGATTTACCTTCACAGGACATCCTTACATTGAATGACAATGCATGTAATAACACTTTAATTATGTGCATCGTATTCTCAAACTAATTGAACAAGTTTGCAAAAGACACGTAAAGCATACGTGTTTTCCTCGTCTTATTAAATTCCAGTAGTTAAATTCAGTGTAAAATGAAAACATTTAGGACTTTGTTCCATAATTTTAAAGTTTTATTCTGAAATATATAAGACGGAAGTAAGTCTACCTTTAATTTTGACAAATTTCATAGCTAGTCTGAACATATAATTTAAAGTATATCGTGCTACAATTACATTTTTTTAAACGTAAAACAACAAGTAATATAAAAAATGTTTTAAGTCAATTCCTACTTATATAGATCAATTAGCCGTTACCCACCCGCTTCACTGGGTATTTAACGATGTTGTGTAAATGTATAATGTTTACATATATATGAATTACTGATATCAAGCATTAAGAATTCGGGCAAATGTATTGAATATTAAATTTATAGCTGTAACCCCCCAGATCTTGATATAGAAAAGACATACATTAAAATATCTAATTTCTATTTATATTTAAAATAGAAATAGAAAGAGTTTTTGCGCTCACTTAATCTAATAATCAAGTGGATTTCCACCAAAGCAACTTTCTGTGGATTTCTACTCCATAAAATATACGTGCTAAATTTCAAGTCTAAATCTAACAGAGCAAAAACGGAATTTTTATCATCAATACCTCGTTGAGAGCATTCTTAGCGGATTCCAATTCAACAAAAGAAGCATGGAAACCAAATTTTATTATTATAGTCTTAGCATTTCGAAAACGGGAATTTTGTCTATCAATACGCGCTAATAATTCTCCCCGCTCCCCCTGGAGTTGATTTCCGTAAAATTCATTCTTAGTGGAACTCTATTCAACTAAAGAAACGTGCTCAATAAATTTCAAGTAAAAGGGTTAAATTCAAAAACAGGAATTCTTCTATAACACGCCTTAATCCCTCGCAACCCCGCTCCTTTGGGGGTCCGTTTTCGCAAAACTCTTTGTAAAAAGAACTCTATTCCATGAACGGAACATACCTTCTAATTTTCAAGCAGGTGGGTCTATTAGTTGAAAAGCGGAAATATTTATCTATTACGCCCCTTAGTCCCCCTCAGTGACCATTGGGGATCAATTTTCTCCAAAACTATTTTGTAGCGGATCTCTACGCCATGAAATAAAACCACTTACCAAATTTTAAGTCAGTACGTCTAATAGTTTAAAAATGGAATTAATTATATATACCGCCCCTTAAGCCCCCGCAACGTCACTTAGGAAACGATTTTCACAAAACCCGTCTTATAGCAGATCTCTACTCAATGAATGGATCTTACTCAATTTCAAGATTTTACGTCTAATAGTTTTAAAAAAGGAGTTAATTGCCTATAACGTCCCTTAATTCTCCACAACGCCACTTGAGGGTCGATTTTCTTAAAACCCATTTTGTAGCGGATCTGTACTCTATTTAAAAAAATTCGCTTATCAAATTTCAAGACTGTACGTCTAATAGCTTAAAAATGGAAATAATTATCTATAACGCCCCTTAATGCCCTGCAGCGCCACTTAGGTAGCGATTTTCATAAAACCCATCTTATAGCGGATCTCTAATCAATGAATGGAATCTTCTTACTCAATTTCAAGATTTTACGTCTAATACTTTAAAAAAAGGAGTTAATTGCCTATAACGCCCCTTAATTCTCCACAACGCCACTTGGGAGTCGATTTTAGAAAACCCATTTCGTAGCGGATATCTACTCTATGAAAGGAATTCGCTTACCTAATTTCAAGACTGTACGTCTAATAGTTTAAAAATGGAAATAGTTATGCATAACGCCCCTTAAGTGCCCTCAACGCCACTTGGATGTTGATTTTCGTAAAAATCATTATATAGGGAATCTCTTCTTTATGAAAGTTATCTGTGTACCGAGTTTTTCAAGTCTGTACATCTAATATTTAAATAATGGAAATAATTATCTATAACGCCCCTTAAACCCCCGTAACACCCTTTGGGTTTCGATCTTTGCAGAATCCGTTCTTAGCTGATCTCTACTCCATGAAGGGAACATACTTACCAAATTTCAAATCTGTAGGTTTAATAGTTCCGGAGATATCGTGATTAGTTAGTGAGTCGCTTTTCTCCTTAATATATATAGACAAAGAAAAATTTTATTTTAGTTACTTTTTTTATTATAAAGTTACAATTAATATAAATATGTATATACATATGATAGAATCACAACATTAAGTTGTAATTAATTTTTAATAATTATCATTAAAGTATTGTATTGCCATCCAAAGCAATCGTATAAATAAAATTTCATTTCAACTGAATGCTTTAAAACGTGAGAAAAAAAACCTTTTCAAGTTTTGACACAAGTCGCCAAAATGGTCGCTGAGTCGCCAACGTGGCTGTATTTGTAATTCTTTAAACAATTATTTTTAACCAATTAATTTTTATTAATTATAATTAAATTATTGTACTGTCATCCAAAATAATCGTGTATATTAAATTTCAGCTCAACTGAGCGCTTTAAAACGCATTTTATTAACGATTGAAAATTCCAACAAGATAAATAAATAAATGTGTATAGAGAGAGTGTGAGTTATTATATATATATAGTAGGAATTGAAAAATAAATAATTCATTGATAATTTAAAGATATTCTCATAACATTAGGTGTTGGAAACCTAGAATCTTTCAAAATTGATAATTGGAGATTTTTTTTCATTTTCAAATTTTGTAGATATTTACCTTTCCAAAGATACCTCATTTTAATTTCTATGATAATTTGAAGTTTTATTATATATTCTTGATACATAATTAAATACTATTTTACTTGATGCTTACATTTGTGTATTTTTTTACTTGTTACGAAAATGAAGCATAGTGTACCTTGATAACGTTTTATAATTAAGAATTAAAATCAAAATTATTAATTTCATAAAGAATTTAAGCAATATTTTTTTTTACTTTTCCATGTACCATTAAACTAGAAACATGTTGTAAATTTTAATAAATATCTTTAAAATCTGAGTAATTTAAGTTATAGCAGTTCATTATTTTTTGCGGATTTCCTTTTGCGTGGTTGAGTCTTTTAACACAGTGGTCTACACAAAAAACGACGGTCCTTCCTCTCCTTGGGCTCATATTTTAACATTTTAGACACGTTCATATTAACCTTTCTTTTTACTTACTTAACGTATCCTGTAAAAGAGTGGAAAGAAGCGTTTGAACTTATGTTTTCTTGTAATTAATGGTTTGCTCTCTTATTCTGTGAACCATGAAAAATGATGCTTTTTTAAAATATTTATACTCATATATATAGCTCTTTGTTTCAAGATTGCTCTATTATTGTGATGTTTAAATTCGTAAATAACTTTTCCTAATAAAAATTTAAGATGAGTTAAATATTAGTGAGGATCAAACACTATAAATATAAAATATTTTTGCTTTCGTGTTATATTTGATGAAATAGTTTATTATTACTTGATTCAAGTTAAATTTATTTAAATAAATTTCCAAAAATATTTTATTTCAATGTGAAATAAAAAGAACAAAGCAGTTGACCTTTTATGATAACTACATGATCGGAGAAAAAACACTTTAACTAAACGGCACAGCCAAATTACTTTTTAGATTATATAAAAAATCCATCCCTAAAAAAGATTAAATTATATTCCTCACATTGTCTGAAAGACACTGCAGACATATTACATACCTAAATCATTTTCATAATATACTCTGGAGAAGTGACTAAGCCTGGCATTTTCTTTATTAAAAGATTCCATTCTCCTCCTGAGTTCAAAAAGTCTTCTTTAAAACCCTTCCAGGTTTTAATATTTCTTATCCGAAGGCCACATCAAAATTGGTTCTAGATCTTAAGAAGTTTCAAATTTTCCACGTTACATTCTAATAACTTTGAAAGAGCTACTGTGGCCCCAGCATTATCAATTCTTGAAAATGAAGAAAAGTATGGCCTTTACACTGCCGTAAAGGTACAGGAATGCACGCTGGTATTATGGTGTTATTCTTTTACATACGACATGCAACTTTGTAATATATAGATAAAGACCCTTTCTAAATAGAAAAATATTTTGAGACAAAGTAAAAAGAAAAGGGAAAAAGAAATTCCAAGTTGAAAATGCGCGCAAATTTTTGTGTTACTTTGCGAATTAAATTTTGTCTTATCTTACACAATCATATTTCTAGTTTATCACTCACGTTTTTATCCTTGTTCTTGAAAACACTTTATTTGCATTTTATTTCTTTATTTATATTAATATATTTTTATAATATTTATTTATATATATATTTTTAGTACCGCTATCATTTTTTCCTGTTGCCATAGCAACAACTGCAAGCTTAAACCTTATTTTAATATATGTGGAAAGCGAAACGTATATATATTTACAAGGGATAATGCTATTCAGATTGTAAGAGTACTTAATTTCTTGCGTAATTTATACTATTACAATTTGAAGCAGTTAAATAATAATTCCTGAAAGTAGTGTAATGTGTTAGAAAAGTTTCTTATATAAGCACACACACACACACACATATATATATATATATATATGAATTTAAATAGATACACAGCAGTTCTAACTATTCTTAACGAAGCAACAATTATTAACTTTAAAGGTCTTATTACTATTTAGATATTTTTAAAAACTTTTCGATTAGTTTTTGATTAATTTATTAAATAAATTGTATTGATAGCTTCTGTATTTGAAACTAATAATTTGAATTAACAATTTACATATTTATTAGCTATAAATGCAAAATTAATTTTTCGCTTACAACTAATTTTATTTACTGAGTAAAATAAAATGTAATACTAACAGTAAATAATTTTGTATAACACAGTCCATACTGATTTTAATTCAATTGCTAATGCTTGCATTTAATTACAATATGTTTTTGGCATGTACAAATTAGCCCAAAAGTCAGTTGTACGCTCCTTCTAAATGAAATAAAATTGCCTGTAAATCGCACTCACCTAAAACATATTGTTATTGGTGAGCATGCTGTAAGAATAAATTTTAAAAGCATGCTCTCAAAGAGGTTGAATTTCTAGCTCAGAAGTGTTGCGTAGTTTGAGAACCGATATGAATTTCCTAATAGTAATTATATGAAATAGTTGTGTAATTTTAGAATAGTGTATATTTTAGAACGTTCTATAAATAAAAAAAATTATAATACTCTTCTCTTTTAGTTAACCACTGCAGCATGAATTCTTTAAGACAAGCATGTCTTTTGTGAATTACATTCTACACATTTGAGTTGAAATGCATTCAGTTATTGAATTTATTAACTCGTTAAATTACCGACATTGTGAAACGCAAGAGAAGCAGTTCAAACCAATACTTCAAGAAAAGTATTGAATTCCGAATTGTTTGTCTCAAATTGCTAGTTTGGAATCCCTCACTAGAAATCTTGTCGAATTTCTCTAGAGTTTCGGATAGAATTACAGATAAATCTTAGTTAGTGCGGTAGATCTTTCTAGAGAGGATCGCAATACCAATTATTTCCGTTGTTAGAAAATGTGTTTACTGTCAGCAACTTGCAACTTATAACTAATTAATTTTACTTCAAGTACTTTTAAATTTAAGATTTTAGCTTTTGTTGAGACTATTGGTATATATTTCTAACTTTGCTATTTTATTAGTTGAAATATGTATGAATTTAATATCTGTGCAAGCGTATTAACAACAAATACATAAATATTGCATCGCTCTTTACATAGTTTTTGATCTGTATAATATTATTTATTTTATTTTTTGTTGTTGTTGTTTCTAATCCCAGATCGTGCAGCAATGCTAGATAATCTCCATGAATTCCAAAAATTCTAGAAATTCTAAATAGAATAGGGCCCAGAAAAACCTCGTCCTTTTTAAAATCCAAACAAGTCAAGATATGGGCAGGTGAAACCAGCTCGGAATAACACTAGTGGCACTCCGGAAATATCTTCTGACCCTGACGAAAAGTAAGAGCTTTTATGTGGCCGCTCACAAAGTATGAGAAGGCATTCTGGTATTTCCAAGGTATATCCGGCGTTATACATCGATAGACCATTCGGCTTGGGGTTACATCATGCCTCCCCGCTTGTGCGGGAGCCTCTTGATTTGATTACTATTCCATTCATCTTCTATCTTTTTCACCCAATCTACTGGGTAAAAGCGCCAGCTTCCCTGTCACCTGCGTACATCTAATTTTAGTTTAGTAATTCCTAGGTATAAGCCTGAATGAAATTCTTGGATTTCTTCCGAAGTACCAAGGGCGACTAGGAGAAGTTTTTCCAAACTGATTCAGTTCAGTCTTCTTAAGAAAGGATAATTCACTCAATGTAAGAGACCCAGTAGGGCTCACCCCATCCTCAGATGCAGTCCTGCATATGAAATCAGCTTTCTCATTGCCATCAATCCCCACGGGGGAGGCTTCAGAGGCTTTGGGATGAAATTTCTAATTTTAAAATACAAAATCTTATACTTAATAAGATTGTTATCATAAGTCAGCTTAAAAAGTACTGAAGTGGATTGAGGCTTAATTTTAATTGGATGCTTATACTATTGGATTGATTATTAAATTTCGACATTTTACTGTCGATGTTAGCTTGCTTTAATAAAGAAATAATATTAATAATCTTGGCTTATGCTGAATTATAAATTGAATATCATGTAGAATTTACGCCTCTACAAAGGTTTTCGAGCTGTTTTTCGAGAAATGTAAAAATAATAATAATAAATTTTCAGGCAATAATAAGTATCTTAAACGATTTTCACTAACAAAAAAAATTATTTGTTTCTAGATCATATTTGGAACGGGAACAAACTTAATCTACGCTTATTGTATCAACAGATTTTTTATAATTGATTTACACATAGAAAATAAACTGATAGCACAGTTCTGGTAAGTCACGAAATCAAAATTTGTGATTCCATTTCTAAAATCTGTATTCAGCAGTATATTTATGACCATTTACTATAAATCACACAAGGATAAAAATTATTCTAGTGTCATGATGTGAAAAATAAAATATTAAGCTACTAGCTTTGCCAATTTTTCATAGTGAAGTGTGTATTAAGAATCTATGAATTATATTGCTAAGGTACAGTGCTGTTGAGTTCACTGTTAACGCCGTATCACTTCTATGAAAGGTTGCTTTGGGACTACATTGGAATGCTCGTAGGTGTGAGACTTAATAGGTCACAGTAAGTGTGAGAGAGTCCAAGCGAATCTGGAAGTCGATCGGATAGAGTCCATTCGAGAGTATTGGGGTGACGTAGAGTGTTGATACCTGTAGAAGGGGAGTACAGTATCGAAGTCTGTAGTAATGTCTTTCTAGCGTCTGTATCGAGAGTCTCTACGTTTTCCCTTTTGGTGTCTCTTTACAGATCAAATACTCACGCCTTTTCAACCCTCACGTGATGTAGAATCACTTCTGTTTTGACGTGGCCGAGATAACTATTCGGCTATTGGTCCTAGCCACCCCTCACTCGGTGGAATTTGAAGCTGAAGATTGTCGTAGGTACTGCGGTGGCCACGTCTTTGTTGGCTGGATAAAGGAAGGACAAGGGTTAACTTGCCTTAGAACACAAGCGTCTATGTGTCCGCTCTTGGATATTTGCCCACGTGAAACTCCATGACTATTGAGACATTACTGGTTCCCTAACAAGAAATTGGTCCTTTGGTGGAGACCGCTTCATTATCAATAAATATAAACATAGCTATTATTACACTACAGCAAGTAATTTTTTTCTTAAATATAATGAAAAATTAGGATAAATAAGCATATTTCACCAAATAAAAGCATAGAATTTAAAAATAAAGTCTGTGAAGTTATTGAAAGTTTGAGAAACACAAAAATCATTTTATAAAACCTTTCTATATTTTCATTTAATACCTTTCTTAGTACTTGTTACTACCTTTGTCCTCAAGTTTATTCTTTTAGGAGCTACACTTCTCAAAAAAGTTAAGAGAGCACATAATTTATTCTGTTCGAAATACTGCTAAATCTTTATAATTTTTTTATATGAGTGATTGGACTTATCCTATCAATTAGCACATTTTTTCATACATTATCAAGTAATTTTAATTAAATGTTCAATATTTTTGTTTTTGTTTACGATCTGATATTATTCTTTGCACTTAAATTTAAATGTGCAAGAAAAAATATAAAAAGAAAAAAAATATTAATTTATTTTCTCCATAATTTAAATCACGTGCATTATGAAGCATACTTGCCAAATCGTTTATCTTATGTGTCGAAAATCTTATGTGCATCTCTTTCTGAACCATTTAACATATCTTCAAATCGTTTCCTTTGTATGTACTTTTCTTCAGCAATGCTTCCTGAACTTCAAAAATCCATTCTACGAAAAATATTGCCATAACCATGAGACTAAATATAATTTATTGAACTAAAATTGATGAGAATACAGAAATATCCAGAAAGAAATGAAAATAAAATTTGTGGTATTAAATTTTCTTCTACATTATATGAGTCACTTTTCTTTAATTTCGCATATAAACATTGAGGGCTGCGGTAGCCCAGTGGTCAAGGTATCGGATCATGGCAGGCAAGTCAAGAGTTCGAGCCTATTATCACTAAAGACCCACCGTGCAGTGCAGCGATGCACGTTAAATCTGTCGAGAGCTGAAGCGTCCTCCCGTTGATGTAGTAGTTAGGAGAGGGGGGTGACAGCTCAGGTGTCGTCCACGTCACCTGACCGTGGTTTAAAATTATGTGGTCCTTTGCCAAAAGCCCTCGTGTAACTGAACAGCGCGACGTTAATATTCATTCGCTCATTCATTAAACTTTTAATTTGTATTCAATATTATGTAAATACTTTATAAATTTCTACGATTATCAAATATACATGTTTGAATTTATACATTTATTCAATATTTTTTAATGTCGTATTGTTGAATTTCGAAGCCTATAATAGCAGAAAATTTCTACATTAAATAAAACAAATATATCAATTTTATAACTTGATTCATTTGTGATTAAATAACAAGCAGAAATGTATATTGTTAGAATTTAGAATGTAGTTTGATAATATATATTTTATTGAAAAATTATAATTATGCATGTACTAGATGTTACCCATCCACCTTGTTGGGTATTTAATGATACTGTATGACTCTAATGTACTGATTTTAGTCTAGGAGTGGTCGTGCAGGGGGCACAGAGCAACCCTTCCCCCTCACGAAATCTGTAATTCTAGAAAAACTGTTTATTTATTACCAATAATCTAGTCATTATCCTTTTATAGGACAGCCTTCATGGGGACTAAAAGGTATTTAACACATATTTCCCTCTTTTCTGGGAGTGGCAAACGTTTTTAACAATATTAACGTCCTTAGGTTGATTGAGTACCACACGCGACCAATTTTTGTTCCAAAATATTTTCTATGAACAGTCTACATTTTATTTCCTGCAAACTACTTGATTTGATTGCTGTGTTGTGCAACTCATTATGTTTTATTAATGCAAATGAAAAGAATATAAGCAAAGAAATAGGCCTTTGTGTGACCTCTATTGAATGAAGTTGGAACTGATCAAGCAAGGAAAGAAGCTGATGAAATAATGGATATTAATCATGATAACGAAAGTAAATTTGAGAAAAGTGATGATCATGAAACCTTTGAGTTGACAGGAACGTTTTCAAAAATGCTACCTAAAAAACTCTGTCAAAAAATATATGAAGCCACAAGTATACCACAAGACACACTTCGCCATGTCAGAAGGACACAGGCAAGAAAAAATTCAACATTTGTTTGTCGATCATCAAAGGACAACAAAATTAAAATAACTTGAACAAAATAGAACGGTTTAGCCTGCAAATATCATTCATGTAGTCTTGACGAAAAGTTTCTGTGGTTTATGTTCTTTATTAAAGTCTTACACATTTCAGACAATTTAGTTCAGTTTGATTGGATGCTTTCTCAAATTATCAAAGAAAAATTGAAAATTTCATAAAAATAGGAAATTATAATTTATCTTAATTAAATTATTTACAGGAATTACAATTTTTATAGTGTAGAATAAAAATAATTATAAGAAAATGATTGGGGTGACTCAGTCACCCCACGCAACCGTTAACCTTAATATCAAGTGCGTGTTTTCTCTCGGATTAAGTTTCTGATATCTAAATCCTAGTTTTCGATTTCGTTGAAAAACATTCTCATAGCCATCAATGAAAAGGTCAGAATCTGATTCTCTAAAACTGAAATATAATGATTTTTTACTCCCTCGTAACTCCCCACAGAGTCAATTTTTGCAAAAAACGGAAATTTTTTATCAGTGCACCCCCGTATATCACACAGCAAACTTCCTTGTGAGTCAAATCCACAAACCCGTTCTTAGCGGATTTCTACACAAAAAAAGAAATATGCTTACCACAGATTTCAAGTGTGTAAGTATAATAGTTCCGGAGATTTCGTGTTGTGTGTGAATGAGTTACTCGCTTTTCTTCTATATAACTCAAACTCAGTGACGCAATAACCCATGAGGGACAGGGCCTACAGTACCCATCCCAGTATACGTGATCATTGGGAGCTGATGTCCCGATTAGGTGGTCAGTCTGAAGCGATACCCCCAGTGTTTAAGTCTCCTAGAAAGTTTGGGACTCATTTATCGACCCACTGAAGGAGGGATGAAAGGCTGAGTCGACCCTGCCTAGTCCGGGACCCATGGTGTGGAAGCGCGATATACTACCACTCGACCACCGGGCCTTTTCCTTCTGTATATAGAAAGAAAATATGAGTTATGAGAAAAATATTTTCAAAACTACTAATTTAACAAAAAATTTATTGTATGTTTATGAAAAAGAAAAATACCCCCCAAAATTATAGTTGTTATTGTACTTAAATAATTTTCGAAAGCAATATTTCACTTTCTATAACTCTAACTTGATAGTGAAATCTAAAAAAAATAACAATATGGTTAAATGATCGCAATTTATGCTATAGATGATTCTAAATTCGTTACAAGTTAAAAAACCATGCGTTGTGAAATAAAATGTCTTAGATATTTAGTATCATGTTTCATTTAAGACACGCTATATCAAGCTGTTAAAAGTGCACCTTCAATGTTCTGCTTCACGTGGATTTCCCCACTGAAATACAAGCAGATAGTGGTGCCTACTTCGCAACTAATTTGCATAAAACTTCGCATTAAGTTTTTTTCTTTTTTGCTCGGTCTGTTATTGCTAACAGTATTTAAGTACACCCTGGTCTTTATACTAGTAGAGGAATTATTATGACTGCAAAGACGGTGTTAGCATGATTTAAGTGGTATATAATGTTAGAATTGAGTTTGATTACAGTTTTCTTCTATTTAATGTTTGATTGATGTTAAGTTATAAGACAGGACTTCTCAAACTTTCAATGTTGCGACCCAATTTTTAATCACAAATATCATAACGCCTCTCCCATCATACAAGTAACAACAATGCCTTGAAATCAATTATAATATACTTTGACGCTAAATCTACAATAGATTTTAATTATAAACTGTACAAATTACCTAGAAAATTATTAAATTGGGGACATAATTTTATATATGACTAACCTATGGGGTCACTGGTAATGATTAAACTTGATTTTAACTCAGTATTGTTAAATTAATTGTAAAAGACTTTTTGCCAAACAAATGCATTTATACGTATCTTATATCAATGTGAATATGTATTTTTTTATTATGTCAGAATGTATTTTTCTTTATTACCTTTCAGTAAATATATTTTTGAAATAATCTTTTGTTTTCGATTTTTCGATATGCCCGCGCCCCCCAAATAGGGTTATCACCCCTTAGAGGTACGCCCCACAGTTTGAGAAACGTTGTTGTAAGAATTTATCATTTTAACATTAATAAATTTAATGCTTAAAGTTTAAAGACTTTTATTTATTTAGAGTATTGTAAATGGTGTTTTGAGATACTGTGTAACTTATTACTGATTAGTTTTAATTAAAAAAAAACCACAGCAGTCATACTTTGTAATGTAAAAATATAAGATTAGGTAAATATTTCAGTAAAAAACAATAAGGTACTATTTATTTTATAAGTATTTTAATAATGAGCAAATGAAATGCACACATATATTTCCCTTACAATAATCAAATACATCAAAATCTAATTAATTTTAATAAATGGTTGAAATTTTTTCTACAAAGTCAACTTTAACGAAAGTTTTCTTCCTTTAAGATTTAGTAACATTTTCTTCTATAAAATTCTATTTTTTGTTAAAGAAGAATCAGAAGAAAATCTGAAATAAATCGTCTACAATGAAATTCAGCAAGAGAAAAACAAAGCCTTAAAGATACTACAATGATCTTTTTTTACGAAACATGTTGCTCTGTTTCATTCGATTCAATGAATTCTTGTAGAACACAAATATAAATAGAATCAAATGGAATCACAGAAATTGAAAGAATTTTTCTTTTTCTCATTGAACACTTTTCTCAACGAAATTTTAGATTTAGAAATTTATCATGGATTTCATTTTAAAGCTTCTATTTCTACTTTATTTGAGGCATGGTTTTTTCTTTTTATATTCTTTTTTCTTAACTATTTCTAAGACAGGACATGTTTGAAGAATCAGAAATAGACTGAAATGGATGAATCGTAGATTCCTCTCCCATAAATAATATATTTTTCTTTTTATTGATCCAATCTTCTATTGGGGGATTAAGTTGAAAGGAAAAGTTCTTGCAAAATTCAGAATATTTCGAGCAGAAAATAAAGCGATTTCCACAAATATCTATTCGTTCCAGGTCTCTGTGCACTTTCAAGTGTAGATTTTCTAAATTTATATATTCAATGCAATTTTTCTGATTTTGAGGATTAAAAAGTGTTTAAGGTTTTGAATATATAAATATTTTTTTAAGTTATAATAAGCTTTGCATCCTTTTCTCAACAAGATTATTTTATTGTGTTTCTGTAACATTAGTTACGCTCAAAATTGGCTACAATTCTAACAGTCTAACTTTCATTGAGTATTCTACATCTTCGTAACATTTTCTAAAGGCATGTTAAAAATAAAAGAAAATGACCAAGATTTTGATTTTTAAAAAAAATCAATTTTTAATTGCAAAAAATCATTTAAAATCCCTTCTTAGAATATCAATATTTTATAAAACTATTTAAATGCCTTAAGTAAAAATTTAGGATATTTTAGAGTAGCTTCGATCCTTGTTAATTTTTGTACCTGAAATTTCAAAACAACTAAAAATCATTAAGCTAATAACAAATGTGAGAGTTACAGAAAAGAGTTGATATTATTGTAAAAAAACCTCTTTCTTTATAATTATTTTTATTATAAAGAAACTCTACTTTATTTATTTTTTTAAAAAAATTAAACTGTTTTTCTGGTTAAATAAAACTTTAAAATTTCTCACATTATCATAAGAGATACTTACAAAATGTAATGCTTGATTCTTTTTTAAATGAGTTTTGCATAGATTTTAGACAGACGCTAATACCGTTTGAGACATAATTTAGCTTGAAGTTAACGTAAAATCAAATGATATTCTTCGAATCCGTCTCTTCCGTCACGATAAGAATAGACATTCGAGTATTCAGAACTATAGTTAATATTGTACACTGCAGAATTTTAAATGTAGTTTCTATCTATGAGATAATTATGGTACATTGTACGAGCAACTTCAGAAACAGAAATATTTCGATCAATAAGCATATCTATTTTTGTTTCTTCACTTAGAGTTAATTTTCCGTCAGTTATTTACCGGCAACGGTATGCATTAGACTTCGACACTTTTACTTTATTTTCAAATGATGCGTCTATTCTTTTAACAGTATAAGAAGTGTCATTATATAAAAGGGAAAAAAATGTTGCATAAACTTAACATCAGTTTTTCTAAAACTTTACAGGAAATCAACTCTAAGAAACTGACCCGCAACGCATGTGGTACAATTCTTAGTAAAACACCCTATACCTCTAAATACATTAGTCATATTTTGAGTAATGTTGATAATTTTGAAATGGGGCTTATTGAACTAACTTCTTCAAAATTCTGAAAACGAAAAATTACGGAATCTGGAAGATATAATTCTAACGATATCAGCTATTTTAAATAATGTCATTTTCCTGAGAGATTTAATTATTTGAAGAAAACTGCATGTACACTGCTTTCCGCTTAGGGTTCTATATATAACTATTTGAACAAATATTTTCTCAATTGAAAAGTATTTTGATTCAGAAGAAAATAATTGAATAAAGGTTATTCTTATGTAGGAAATTAGAAAAAGTATTTTGGTGGACATTATAATAATATTTCAAAGTCAAGTTGCCACTCTCCGTTGAAAACCAGAAGTCTTGCCGGATTATCTAGTAAATGTGAGTTTAATTTTTCTGTTGAACATTCCTTATGATCAATAACGTTTAAAAATATTACAAAAGTTGACTTAATGGCTGTATTAGAAGAAATCGTTGAAACAGTGCATTATAATTTGAAGTCGTTCAACTAAAAGAAGCACTTTTGAAATCCTCAGAGTTTATGACAGACAATTTGTCTTGGACTATCCTGCAACCACAGCTGTGCTACATAAAAATGAAGACTACTTGCATCCGTTATGCATGCAACAGCAAACGAAATCTGTAAATTCAAAGTATTATGTTTGTGAAAGTATTCCTTCATTAGATAAACTCCTGAAAGTTGTACAAATAATGGCTGTGCAAAAAAGGAACGAAAAATGGTATATATTTTTTGTTTAAGTAGAAGGAGCATTTAAGCACAAAAATGTGCCAAAAGAATTAAAATCCGAGAATTTTAATGAAGCTAATTGGGGAGAAAGTTACTAATATTTTGGGTTGTATTGGCGATGACAACTAAGAGATAAAGAGAAAATAAAAGCATTAATTTATATACATAAATCGTATATACCCAAATATAAACATATAGGAATGCATAATTATTTAAACATTGCCCTTTACAGAAAGTCAATAAAATAAATAAAAACCCCGATTAATGGGCATGAAAAAGTGAGCTACTCAATATCCGCATGTGAAAATGTTGTAAGTAAAACATTGTACATCCGAACAATTGGATACTCTTGCCGAGAATAAATCAGAAGTTTCGTGTAGTCATAAGCACACACACACTTTTTAACTAATTTGTTATTTTCAAAACCGTTTCATTGAAGTTAATAAAATTTTTACTGAGATATATTATAACCATATTTCAAAATAACGAACCAGTTTGAATTTTTAATGAAAAAATCTAAAATTAAAGATAAAAAATTAAAAATATTTTTTAACATAAAAATTAAATTTGTGAAATTTTAAGAGTTCATTAAAAGTTTAAAACAGTGTTTCATGCTTCGTCATTTTAAAGGTAACGCACACAATTATTCTTCTTTTAGCAAAAAAAATATTTAAAAATATTGGTAATTTTTTATAAAGCTGCGAGCAAGGTGCATCACTTGTGAAAAGAGAACCAAAGTTTGTTTTTATAACTTTCCAGTGAAAATTTATTTTAATTAAAAATGTATTCTTTGGATATGTTTTAAGTAAAGTAATATCTATTTGTTTATTCTTCGAAAATTTACATTCCAGGGAAGAATAAAAAACAAATTATAGAACTTCAAAATTGTATATTATTTATAAACATTTTCGACTTTTTAAAAGGTATAAGACCTCCTAATAAAATGTTTCATATATTTAATCGTGATTTTTTCTTAAATTTTTCGTCCTCGTTTTCATTGTAAAAAAAACTGTTCACCTTATTAATGTAAATAAGGGTTATGGTTCCAAGAGTAACTTATCATTTAGTTATCAAATACTAAATTATAAGATTCTGATTTCATTTATCTTCATTCGAAATCACAGTAATCTATTTATGATGTTAAGATACCTTAAAAAGGCGCAGATAGATAGTGCAAAAATCCTACTATACATCAGCGCAAAATTAATTAATGATCACTTAGCTTTGTATTTAAAAACATTTTGAACAACGAAAACGTATGAAAATATATAAACAGGTAAAATTTAGTCGATTTTATATACTCTCTTCGTAATCAATTCTTAACAATATTATTTTAGTAAAAGAAATGTTTTGGAGAAGAGAAAGAAATCAAATAAATTACGGAAACTAGATGATAAATTAGATTAATGCTTTCTTCCTTCGAAGAAGCAAAGGAAATCTATATATTAATTTAACACTCAAGTAATTCTTATCAGTTCCTTCTTAATATGTTGTTTTTGGATCACCACCCATTGTAGGTTTGATTGAGGTATTTACAAAGATTATTTTTTCACAACAATTAATTTGGAAACCAACAAGCATAAGATTTAAAAATATAATAAACAATAAGCATGGCTTTGCATGTAATAAAAATTATGGATTAAAATATACAAACAGAAAAATTCACTTTGATTTTAATAAACTCTATTCCCAAATTGATTTTTTACATTCCCCGTAATGAATGCATTTAGTAAGCATATAAATCAATTTCAGCGATGAAAATATATTCAATTTTAAAGCTAATTAATCATTTAATAAATTGAAATAGTTTTTCTAAATACAAATCAATAAATATTTCTCATATCATTACTTAAAAATAAATATAAATCTCATTTTAATAAATCAATGCACAAAACATTGTTATCATATTTTTTTTATATTTTATAGGGAGGGGAGGGGGAGAAAATAAGAATATGAGCAAATAACACAATCATTTTACAAATAAGAATATGTTTTAGTGCAAAGAAAATATTCAAAATTAGTAATACATGATCATTTATTTCATCGTATGCACAAATCAGTAAAATACAATCAACTTTCTTTGAAGTAAAAGACATCGAGATACATACATAAGGAGCCTCAGCATTACTGTCGAAATATGATATACATCGTTCAAATATTGAATTGAAATATCTTACTCCAAATTATAATTTATTGCTTGTAGTTACTTGCCATAAAACCTAAAATTATATTAATGCCATAAATTAAGGAAATTGTGGAACACAAAGAATTCTTAAATTAAATTTATTAATAAATGATTAAAAGCAATAAAAGCTAAAGATATTCAGATATGTAGTTGAAAAAAGAGCAAATATTGTTTTTGAATAAAAATTGAACAAATGACTAATGAAAACTCACATTTCCTCTTGAGACTTAAATATTTAATTTAGCAAAATCATTCAACAACATTTACCTTTCTAGTGTGTGTTAATTTTTGTCTTATTTATTTAAGACTGTTTTTAAGGGAGTACTGCTCTATTACAAATAATAAATGAGAAATTTTTATTTTTTAATGTTTACAGTGCACAATAATATTAATTTTAATTAGAAATTTTAATTCTATCAAATAAAAATGTTTTTTTATGTAATGAGTATCTTATTGCTTCTCTAAAAGTAATTTATATATTTTGGATGCTAGATATATAAAAAATGTACCTTTCAATTTGGAAAAATATTCTACTTTAATTAGTTTTATTGACTTTTCCTTTTTCCATAAATTGTTTATTAGTACTAGTGATGGCACAATTTAGCTGAAAATTAATTTAAGAAATTTTAAAATCAATCAAATTTCTTTTTTTATATACTCAGCTTAATAATACCAAATATTAATTTTTATTTCGTTTTTTCTTTCCACAAAGTCTTAAAAACTAATTTAAGATCATAAGAAATGCTATAGTTTACTTAAACAATGAATACATTTTTTTTATTTTATTAGTAAGAATTTTGCTGAATAAAGTTTGAAAAAGCTCAATTCACTTGTTGGGAAAATATAAAATTGTTCAATTTGATCTGCTGAATCTTATTACTAGAAAAAATATTGCTAATAATTTAAAATCCCTAAAAAAAATTTTGATACACACGTTTTAACTTTTTTTATAAGTTTCTTACATAATAAAAGAAAAAGTTTTAAAGTAAATTAAAAAGACTTGGTACCTCAAAAATAACAGACCTATCGTTTTTTTATTTTTATTTAATCTTATTCCTTACATTATTATATTTCGATTGATATATCACTTGTTCATGTCGGAAAGTTAGAAGTTGAATAAAACTTCATTTGAAAACAAATTAGGCAATTCAGCCACACCCTCTTTTAGAAAAAAAAAAGCTAAAAAAAAGCGTTTTGATTAAAAAATTTATTTTATAAAAAGAAATAGTAACTTTAAAAAACGAATGTGTAATATATAAAGCAGAATATTACCGAGGCAATACAATACAATAATTTTTTTGTTTGTGAAATGTGCGCGCATCTAAAATTTTTGAATTAAGGCATTTTATAATAACAATTTTATAATTTCACTTCTTATTCCTGATATGTTTTTCATGCAAATGTAATACTTCAATATTATAAGAAGAAAAAAACTAAAATCTCTGTCGTGACAGAAAAAAAAAAGTTTTTAACTTTTTCTGGAATTTTCTAGTGCAATTAATACTCTCTATAAACTGATCAGTTAAAGAAATCAATGGGTTGAAAAAATACGAAAATGCAACTATTTTAAAGAAAAATGTATAACTAATATCTTAAAGTAGTATTTTAAGTTTATTTAAGCTTATTATAATTATTTTTCAGAATTATAAACTTTAAAGTGATTTTTCTCAGTTTGTGTTTTTCGAAACATTAGTGCATTCAAAATGCTACTCCATCCACAATTATTTATCACTCACTTCTATCTTTTTTCCTGCGTGTTATATATAAAGCATGTAATAAAATTAGGGATCCGTTTTGCTGTAAACTGAATATTCTTTTTTTTTTAAATTAAAATGTAAGAGATATTGCCTTTTTCGTTGACTTTTAACATGCATATCAACACTATTTTTTCCTCGAAAACGAATTAAGTTATTGTAAAATGGATCCCTAGAGTTGTTTAGAACATCTATAACCGGAGTGGGCATTAAGTCTATCGCGGTCTACCGGTGGACCACCAAGACATTTTGGGGTGACCGCCTTCACATAAAACCTTAGACGCGCATACTAAAAGAAACACAGATGCTTATCAAGATAATAGTGACCCGTGGATAAAACTCTAACCCAAATTTGAGAGATGTTTTCAAGAATTTACTTGACTAGAATGACACAAAAGTTGCATTCATGGGTTATCCACTTAGTAATGTTGATGTGAAAAATGTAACTAAATATATGTTACATGTTATCTTTACCTCTCGAGGAAAACGAAGTTTTTCTCTTTCCAAAGGGCGTACTTTGTGAAGAATAACTTTTGGAATATATTAGTCGAAGTAATGGATTCCAAATTTAAAAAAGCTGCAATTCATTTAATATCGTTTTTTCTCTCTACCTACCAGAGTAAATCGACATTTTCAACGAAGAATATAATTAAGACGACATATTCCAGTTTCACAGACGACCACTTAGAAAACACTGTAAGATTAGCAGTTAGTAATTATATACCAAGGTATTCAAGATTGGGGCGGATAAAATGAAGACTAAGTCGTCTATTGAGACTATAGCTATAAGAACTAATTTTAAGTGAAAATTATTTAATTTGTGATGTATTGTAAATTGTTTGAAAGTGCATCATTTAATATTCAATTTATGTCAATAAATATTATGTTCGCATTTTGCGTTTTACTTAAAACGTAGTTTTAAAAGAGTAAGTTTTTCTGCCGTAGTTCTGTAGGTAAGTACACACTGTATTTATTATTGTTATAATACAAATATTGTGTGTTGAGCTTTTTTTTTTTGGCTCATCGCACCTACGTCGCATGGTGGACCGCATGGTGGGCCGCATTTCTCCTTTTAATGAAAAAATTAAAAGTAGACCGTGCCATGTAAAAGTCTGCCCACCCCTGATCTATAAGAATATTACAGAAAAATTTCTGGTAAAAAAATTAATATTTCCAGTAGGAGTAGGATTTTAAAATTTTCCAAATTTTCTTCAAAATATTTTAATTTTTAACATTGTGTAAATAATATGTGAAAAATTCATCTCGTATAATTTTCTTGAAAATAAACATCATATAAAATGCTAAAATATAATTTTTAAATACATAAATAAAGAAAGTTGTTCAAAGGGTACCTAGTCCTCTTAATAAGTCTTTTCTTTACATATGACATTTATTGCCTCATGTATTTTTTTAGTAAGACAAAATAACTATATATATATATATATATATATATATATATTACTTTTTATTTATAATCGCTAATCGAAGCACGTAATCCCTTAGGTTTTATCTAATAAATTACTTTTTGAAGTAAAACTAAGATGAGCTTCTTTATACGATAATTTTAATATTGAATATTAGGAATAAAAATTATAACATTTTACGTTACCCTCCTTAAAAATGCTTTAATCGATTACAAATATCGATTACTTGGTAAATAACAATAGATTTCTTGGTAAATAAAGTATTTTAATTTAGTTTTCTAAGAAAAAGAAGAATATACAGCTCTCTATAATATATTTTCAAAATTCAAATACAGTATTAATACGGAATTCATAGCACTATTTTTCTAAAATTATTGAAAAACAAATTAATTAATATACACTATGTATTAGGATAATTTACTCAAGCGAAAGTAAAACGAATATCTTACGTCACTACAAAAACAAAATCAGTGAATGATCTCTTGGTAGAAACGGGAAAATAAGAAAAATAGAACAAAAAGAAGAAAAGGCAATAGCTTCTATTTACCGAGCTTTCTTCTACAAATAGAATTGGGCTTCCATATCCCAAAGACCATAACTTATATTTTTCTTTTCTGTTAAGTTAAGTTTCGGTAATTATTCATTGAGTATTTATGCACACAAATTTATATAAGACATTAAGAAAAAACATTTAAAGTTACATACCTATAAAATGTACTGAGACTACACAGCAAATCTTAAATAAACATAAATATAAAAAAAATTGGTTGCACAGTTTCTATTTTTCCTTCAATAATTAATCTTCAGATACTCAAAAAATTTTCTGGTTAATTATAATTGTTTGTTTCGCTAAATTATCCTTGGTAAAATAAAGTAGAATAATTTTATATAAGTATATCGACTGAGGAAAAATATTTTCTTTTTTTTTTTTTGAGATTCATTTATGATTTCATCTATCTTTAATTTAATATTCTTTTTCAAGAATTTTTAAAATAAGTTGCACTTTTCTGTATTATCAATAAACACATTGGTTAAAAAAATAATTTTAAAAAAATATATCATTACATTTAATGATATGATACAGAAATACTAACAGTATAAACTAGAACTATTCCAAACATTTAAACCGTATGGCACAATTAGTTCATGTTTTTCAAGTAGTATCATTTAAGCAATATGATTTACAACTCAAAAAAATGTCATTTATAAATTCATTTTTGTTTTCAACTCTGTCAAAAAATATATGAATTTATATTGTCTTATCATTTGGTAAGAGATAGTAATTATATGCTTTAATAGCTATAGTATTACACTGAAAAAACATTTTAATTCATGTTTAGGAACATATTATAATCTGTTAAGCATGACACAATGCAGTTATATATCATTTTATATTATTATGCTTACCAAATAATATTTATAAGCATTGTAGACATAATTTTTTAAATTTAAATTAAATATATTATAGCAAAGCTAAATTTAATTTTTACTAAGGATGGATAATAATGGGGTTTAAATAAAATTGTCCATAAAGTATTTAAAATATAAAAAAATTTACAATTTTGAAACTAAGATCGCTGACATAAATTGGCTTTCAGCAATTGTTTTCACTAAAAGTTTCATCGTTGCAATAAAAGTCATTTTGGTAATCTAATTCAATATTCATTTATTACAAGCTAACTACGAGAATTATTTTTCTTTTTAATAGTAATCACCCTCGAATTATACTTTAAATATATTGTACATACGAGTTGACCTTCAGTAATTGAAGGTCAAATCTTACGAACGCATCAAATTATATTACAGTAAAAAACAGAATTGTAAACACTCCAGAAATAAAAGTTCCAAAACTAAATAAATATGCGCTGTGCCCAAAAGTAGAGAATAGCGATGAATGTATTAACGAGTTATTCCTTTTAAATCTTACTTCAAAAAATCATCCATTTTTTTTCTTTTATTTCCTAATGATGAATTTTATACTCAGTGCCACAATTTTATAGCTTTTTAAATATATGTCCTCAATTTTATCCAATTAGAGTTCCCTTAATGAAAACTTTTGCAGACATAATTCTTTTTTATAAACAGTTTCTTATTTTTCTTATGATATTTAACGTAGTAACAGTTTCTATCTGTGGCCGTGGGTAGCCTAGTGGTTAGAGCATCGGACTCCACACCGGAAGGCCTGGGTTCAATGCCCGTACCACCAAATACACTCCGAGTACACACCGAGTACGTGCTCCTTAAATCAGTGAGGCTGAAAGTCTTGTGGGCTGAATCACGAGTGCAGGGAACTGGAGAAAATTTCCCTCCACTTCAGTTTCATGTCTAAATCGTGGAAGTGGAGATAGATGGTGACGCCATCTATCGTAATATTCTATCGTCTCTTCGGGAATTTCACCCGGCTAAATCGTACTGTCACCTGTATGGTGCTTAAGGCCAACGACAGGCGTACTTCTAGCCCATTGCCACAATGAATTTCGTGGGCCTCGATCTGACAATGTCAGACAGGTGGCATGAGCAACAGTAACAACTTTCTATCTTTTGTCAATTTAATTTAATATAATTTATTACAATTTCTTCACAGTTTTTATATTATAAACATTATTCACACCGAAAAACTTGTTTGTTTTCCCTTATTTGTTTAAAATAAAATTTTAAAAGCTACATTTATTATTTTATTACAAATATTCAGTTTTCTAGAAATGTTGTATTTTAAGGAACAGTTGTGAATTTCACAAATTTTCAGTATTCATATGTTAACATCTTAAATTAATATATTAGGTTTAAGCTTTAATCTATCTGTTTTTCCTCTGCATAATTGTGAATAATGTATTTCGAAACGAATTAAAAGTATATTAAATCCTATATTTTGATAGATTTAGTTGCGATTCCATGTAAAAGGTAATTTGACAGATTTATTCCCCATTCTTAGATAAAGATTATTTTAAAATCGTACGGGTGCCTTATTGAGGGATTGAAATTTTCCATGAAACTACTTCTCTTACGTAATTTTTAGAAATAACTAATATTCCCCTTCACTTGAACACGAGATTTTATTTTTCCCGATCTAAATACAGGGAAATATAATTCTGACTCTTGTCGTTGGATATTTGTAGCAAACTGTTGCTCACAGTTCCTCACACTCCGAATCTTTAAAATAGATTAACAAATTCTTGGTTTTTCTACTAGGTTATTTCTTTTTCCACGACCACAACATATCCATTAACAAAATGCGCACAATATATGCATTTATTGCTGAATGCGAATAAAAATTTAATTTTATATTCAGCAGCAAAATTATACATATAATGTGAATCCACAGAAATTGAATAAATAATCTATAAAGCATTATATGATAAAAACAAGAGTAATATAAAAAGTATTTACGTCAATTCCTACTTAGGTCAGCAAAAAAAATATTATTTTCATTAATTAAATTTAATTAATGAATTAATATTTAAAAAACTGTATGAACAACAAGTGACATCCACTACAAGTTTAAAAAATATATTAGAAGCCAAGAAAAAATTCGTTAGAAAAACTCACTGGCGCCATCTATTACTGCTAAATCTAACTTCATCAGAAATAACGCAGAATAAATTTAAAATCAAGAAATAAAATTTAAATAATTAACTAATATTTGAATAAAGCTATATTAGCATCAAGTGTTATCCACTACAAGTTTAAAAAATATATTTGAACTTCAGTGGATGAATAAAAAGTATTTTATTAACGACTGAAAATTTGTGAACATGGCATATATATAAATTTATACACATATAGGAAGAGAGTGAACTATGATATGACTATTTATAATAAACAAGTGAAAGTTGAATAAAGACACATGTAATTATAAGTATTTACAACTATTTATAGTTCAAAATCATGAACGAAGTATCAGGAGAACAAACGTTGGATACTTAGTTACAACACAAAATTTATATCTCTACCCCATTTATGTGGAAAAAATCTCCTAGAAATTTTATTTATTATTACCGTTACTAAAGGATTTCGATTCCTTTCGGGTACTCTAGAAAAATGTCTGTAATATTTGCAAAAACCGCAAATCATCACGCGGATGGAAAAAAAGACTTATCTTCGATGTGCAGGCAACTCGAAGATGATGAATGACTCGCCTAGAATGGCAAATCCGCAGATCATCCCGCAAAGAGCTATCATCTTGTCAAGTATCGCTTTACTGAAGGATTGCTTTGCAGAAGGGATTCTTGAGATGGTTTTATTATGCTCCACACACGACAGATTACAATGTATATCAAATGTTAAGAAAAAAGGGAATACTTTGTTAAAGCTTAATGAAATACTCCTTTATATGTCAGAAATCTAGATAATATCTGGAAGAAAAATCGGAAAACATAAAATGTGCATATTTGTTGTTCTGAAAAATGCGACATAATCTGATCGTGTTTGCCGTATGTTTCAGTTATGCCTTTGAATTATCAACATAAGGCGCCTGAACGGAAATTGAATGACTTAGTTATCATTTCGGGTTAAAACAAAATAGTGCGATTTTATGCAAGAAAAATTTGAAAAAAACTGAAAAAAAACTGTATAAAAACATATATGTATTTATTAATATGAATAAATTTATGCAGATGCCGCTTGTTTAAGCAAAAACATAAACATGTTTTCTTTTTTTTTAACCTGTAACATTTCTCGCATAGAATGTCGACTATAATTTGTTGTGCTTTAAAATATTAATTTAATATCAACAACCCAAAATAGTTTACTGTTTACTGAATACATATTCTCACTAAAGAACGGAGGTCAGGATGGCCTGGAGCAGAGGTCACCAACATTTTAGCTGTGGCGAGCCAAACTAATCTACTGGTATGGTTCAGCGTGAAAAACAGTAGGACATTTTTTAAATAACTCGATTCCCGCTATAATATATGCAGAGTTAGAGAGTAGAAATCAATGATATAGATTTATAGTTTTATTATGTATAAATTTTGCATCATTTAAAAATATTTCTTAAAAATAAACCTAAAATACAACTATATTTTCAGCAAAAATAAAAATAATAATAATTTACTAAAATAAGAAATAAACACCCTAAAATATAAGTATTTATCTTCCTTATAATTAAATAAAAAGGCAAATAAAATTTTTAATGTGAACCTAGTACTTGCACCACTCTACTTTTATATTGCAAAATTAGGGGTATAATTTGTGACTTTCAATTCAAAACGATTTTGAGCATTCAGTTGTTAAACAATTTCTTTGTGGACTCAAAATATTTTTCATATGAGGAACAATTTTTTTACTTACATATGTAGAACTAAAAACGAAAAGCAGAGTACGTGCAATTCATTGCCTTAAAACAATTAAATCTCAGCAACAATGACATTTAATTAATTTGCAAAATAGCTGTAAATTTTTCTTTAGAGTTATATTTCAGATTTTTCATAATTCATTAAGTGTCCATAACTCTGAAGATGTTTGCTAAATACGGTCCATTACAATTTTATCAACTTCCCACCACTCAAAAATTGCAAATTTGTAAGGTAGTGCAAAGTGCCTCTGATAATTGCACCATGTGGCACGCGTGCCATAGGTTGCCGACACCAGGCCTAGAAGTTATAGTCACAAAATTTTGGCCAGCGTGTCATAAGTTCAAGTTCGAGGGCCACTAAAGTTCCTCTGAGTAGAGGGGTTGATGTACATTAAATCCAAAACTCTCCTGTTGGTACAATATGGTAGTTTGAATGGGAGATGCCAGCGCACTCATCACTTGACCGAGGCTCAAAATTATACGGTCCATCAGTAATAACCCTTGTGATGCTTTATAGTCTTGTGTTGTTAACCCTTTCGTTCCATACTTTTTCTTTGGTATTTGAATTTGTCGATTACTTGCAGATGTGGCATCAGCAAGAACAGAAAATTGTCCACTTCGTAATTCCTCATTAAATTTCAGTTTATTCTTCATTTTATAACATAAAAAGCAGTTGTTGTTGTTGTTGTTACTTATGCCACCTGATCGACAGTAACATCAGATAAAAAGCAGTGTACCAAGAAGAAATTATCCAGATAAGATGAAATTGCGTACGCACATTACAATAAAATTTAAAAAATGATTAACTTTGGAGGTGCCACAAGGATTGATTAAATGAAGCTCCAGCGCATTGCAATGGATCATCTACTTTATGAATAAACCAGGTAACATTCCAAAGCTGGCATAAATTCCATACGAATACTACATTCATCGGACTCATGTTGATTGTTCAAAGGCCTTAATGACGGATTTGCAAAGAGTATAAGTATAGGGGAATCCTCTACTATAATAAAACCCAATTAAAAGGGAAAACACTGGTGTTCCAGAAATAAAACTCGCCAAAAAGAAACATCGTGGCTGGAAATACATTGCAAAATATTTAATTTCATATTCTACAACAGAAACTACCAATAGTATTACATGGAAGGCGTATCTATCTACGTAGAATATAAACCAACATTTTTTTTAAATAAAAATTAAATTTTTAAGCTATAAGTTCGTGTTTTATATGATAGTACAAACCATAATACTGAAATTCAATAAAATATTTGGTGATTGAAATTCCGTTTAACGTACAATGCTTAGGAATAATGCTATGATCATCCAAAAATCAACTTATATTTTAAATGTGGAAATTTTAAGAAAGTCCTAAGCATATTTATTTTTCTGTGTTGATATTCGAGTAGTTCTTAAGCAGATAAAGCTTTTTTCTATGCTGAGAAACGAAGCGACATACGTAATGTGGATTTTAAAAAGTTGTAATATCTCAGATATTAAATGACTCGTGCAATGCGTTTCGCTTATTTTTCATAAAAGTCATTTTCCGATGTTGATTTTCTATGGTAAAATGATAATACTACCTCTAACAATAAAGTTCGGTGAATAGTCCTGTAACATTAACGTAGATGAAATAGTAACGCGTACACACTTTATGTACAGTGCTTGATCTTCATAAAACATACCAATGTCCTTTAAGTTCTTTTAGTGTCTTGCCAAGCTTAACACAAAACTTTAAATTGATCTTTTGTCCCTTCATTTTCCTTTTCTCTGTTAAGAACCAAAGCACTAAACAAGCATTTTTGAAAACAAGTCCTACATGGGACACAAATGATAATCAACTGAACAATAGTTGGAGTAGATGGACCCGCAGCTACGCATGTACAGCGTTTTGTTTCGCCAGTGTTGCTAGATCAGCCGTTTTGACTTCATTCACCGAACTTTACTGTCAGAGGTTGTATATGCTGTATTAATATCAGTTTTAACGAATATACAAATTGTTTTCTGTTTCCCATTTGTAAAAGAGAAGAAATATACAAGAAAAAAATATACATAATTTCATTTGGATGCAGAAAATTAAATTTTTAAGAAAATAAATTATTGCGTATGTTGTGATGTGTATGAATAAAATTACTTTATAAATATATTTGAATGATAAATGAAGAACGAAGTATATCCTTCATTTAAGAATGAAACTGTCATTGTAAAAAATAAAGACATGAAGAATGTTTAATAGAACACCGTGCACTTAACAAATATTACTTAAAAAATTCATTAGAAACGGTTAAATTTAAAAATGGAAATAATTTAAGTAAAACAAGATAATAACTGATGCAAAGATATATCTCTAAGAAAAATACTATGCGATCGTTGTGATTAAATGTATTTTTGAATAATTTTCTGTTTTAAGGAAGGGGTAGCATTAGAATTATTAGAACTATCGACATAATGATAAAAAATAGAGGAACAAGTGAGCACAGTAGATCAATATAAATTCAATTCAAAAAAGTAAAAATTAGCTTCATTTCGCTTAAGAAAATTTGTAATAATTAAAACAAATAAAAACAAATATGGTAAATAAACAGAAGTAAAAATTATTTTTATACTTTTTCTCAAAGATCAAATTTAAGAAAAATTAAAATTAATTATACTTCATTAATAGTAGTACTAATAAGATGGAGTATATAAAGATATATCTTTGTAACCAATATCTCCCTTATATTCATAAGAGAAAATTCTTAAGTTATGTGTTTATTTTTATGTGTCTATTCCTATCATTTTCTTATAATAAAGAAAAATCTTTTCAAAACAGTGAAGTCATCTGTATAGCATATGAATAATGCAGCTATACAGTACATTTTTAAGTATAAAAAGTTTCATTTTCAAAAGTTTCAGCTTCATTTTTCGATCAATTTCGTCCTAGAGAGCAATTTTCCGGCCGAAAGTAAATTCGGTATTCTTCACAGCTGTTTTCTATGCAATTTCTCTTTTCTCCACTTTACCATGAAATAGTCCCAATAAAATTCTTAACCGTCTAGTTTTTTCACTTGCAATTCGCCAAAAGAAGGAAACAAAGAGTAGAAAACATAATATCATAAGAAAAGCATCGCCTTTTTCGTAAACTTTCCTTTTTTATATCAGCCAATTGCTATACCCAAAAAATTGAGTTTAAGAGCGATAAAAGGGCATTTTAAAATTCAAATTCGAAAGCTCCACGAGAAAGAAATAGAGCAATTTCGGGGGAAAAAATATTTTGTTCTAAAAAACATTACACACACACACTAGTTAATTTACACTAGTGAAAAAAGGGAGAAATTTCAACGAGTAAAATACCAATTCGTTCAAATAAATAATATATTCTATACTAATTTTAACATCATACGTACTCAGAAAACTATCGTGTTTCCTTACTATTTTGCAGATTGAATATTTCGTCTAGAATATACTATCTACCCCCATCACAACTAATGGAAATGTCTTTGTATTAAAGCATATTTCTAAAAGCTTATTCTATCCTATAACTGCCTATTTAAACTCTTCCGAAACAATTGTTAAGCCAAAAAAAAAAGAGAGAGAAAGAGCCTAGCCTTTACTTACTGTTTAAGAGTTTGCAAGTTATGGATTTTAATTTTTATAAAATGTTCTTTTTTTTCAGAAATCAATGAAATTAGTTCTGAAACAGAATTATGCATATCTTTTTAGCTAATAACATAGAATGTGTAACTAAATTTTATGTTATTCTTTCCAATGATTGCAAAACATACTTAAATATGTCAAGTATTCCATTACTATTGAGTATTGATTTCAGAAAAGACGACAACAGATTTATTTTTTGTGTTTTCATCTTTAATAAAACGCATATTCAAGTATTTTTGGCACTTTTATTCGAATGAAGAACAAAAATATTTGGTTGTGACCAAAAACAATTTATTTAAACTTTTAAAGAATATTTTGCGTTTCATGCCTACCATAAGAATAAAACAAAGCAAAATATAAGTTTTAAATTACAAATAAGCGATTTATTTTTACATTGCTCATTTAATTTAATACCTTAAAATTCAGTAGGTTTCAAATCATGGAAACCTTAAACCTATTAGTAGCTTTGGGGGGACCTTATCGTATACTTAGTAGAATATATCTTTAAAAATATTTAAAGTAGATAAACATGTCAAATGAATTTTATATATAAAAGAAAACTACAACACTTCTTAATAAAGAGTTTTATCTTGAAAGATATGTAATTTTAGTCATTCATAATATTATTACGTGCTCCAGTTGCCAACTTCCCTTGCATTTTTTCTGGCAGAGATATTTTTATGTATATATAGTTTTGTATTTTTTTAAATAAAATGGCAAAGTTTAGCTCTGTCAAAACTGTTAGCAGTCACATTGCCTTTTCTGCACTTAATTTGATTCTATAGTTTTTTCTTATTGCCACTCCCGGTAACAGATTTTTCGCGTAAATACTTGTTTCAAAGACATTCAAATGCCTCTGTTGGGTTGCGTAGTAAGTTAGACGTAAGCCTTCTGTGCCCAAGTTTTCGGGTTCGACCCCAGCCCAAGTCGGTGAATTTTCATGATGCAGAAACTCGACAGCGTCCATATTGTATGATTACGCGGCCTGTTAAAGATTCCTAGAAAGCCTGTTTGCCTTGAGGGCTCTCGGTGAAGTTAAATTCCTAGTACATATTCTCATCGTTAGAACTCAAGTGACCCTTCTGGGGAGGAAAATAAGTGACAAAATGACATTGAGGTAATTGATATCCGCCTATATATAAGAGGTGTCACGCTAGAAAGTGATACCAGTTCTTAGGGAATGTATTAGGTCTACAATAATGATTACCAATCCACCACCACATTCGAAAGAAAAAAACATTTAAATCCTTATAACTGTGTGAAGCAAGCCTTCTGAATTACCATAGTACTCGAAAAAAATTGTATTCATCCATGCTTAGTTTTCTCTTCTGGAAAATAATCTCTTACATTTTTAATTGAAAAATTGTGATCCATTATATACGTTTGAACATTTCCTTTAAATTCAATTCCTTTTCATTTAAATCCATTCATTGAAGAATTATTAGTATCTCAACACATTGCTCATCATTAAGCTAGATATATAAATTGCTATAAGTTCTTAAAACAAATGAGTTCGTGTTTTTTCTATTAATTTTTTTATAGAAATTTTGTTCATTCAATATATTTACTTCATTTAGAACAATAATCATGTCTGCTGAATAAGATAAACTTCGCAACAATATTTCATCACATAATTATAGCTCATCGTTATGACTTAATTCGTTTAAAATTAATCTTAATTCAAAATGTAAGAGTAGAGTTTTATTTTTTTTTCTGGATAATATTCTGCTCATAATAAAATAAATAATCTGAAACTTAAAAAATTTTATCTTACTTTTATAAAATCTATCATTTTCACAGCATCATTTAAAACGTTTTAATGCATTTTTTATTCATGACCGTACTTCCTCCAGGCATTTAGGAGCACGTTGATCCACTGCTACAGGTGTACTAATGCCCGCTTCGTCAATTCGTCGATGGCTGCAGCACCGTGGATTGTGTACAAGGGTACCTTTATACAGGATCCCCCTCACGGCAAACCATCGAAGGTTGGGTCTGCAATGGGCTCATGAGCACAGAGCTTGGCCAGCTGATTGGTACCAAGTTGTCTTTTCAGATGAATCACGCTTCAATTTGCATGGCCATATTATGGCCGCATTTGTTAGACGCTATGCCGCTGAACGCTGCCTTCCAGAGTGTGTTATCGAACGACATAGTGTCCTAACACTCGGAGTTACGGTTTGGGGTGCGATTTCGTACCATGGACGATCCAATTTGCTACGAATTGAGGGTAATCTCAATAGCAAAAGGTACGTCCGTGAAATGTTACAGCCCGAAGTCGTTCCCTTCCTTTAAGACATCCCTGGGGCTATCTTTCAGCAGAATATAGCATGTCCACAAGTTGCAAAGACTGTTCGAGACTTCTGTTCAGCCCAACGCATGCAACTTCTTCTTTGGCTTGCTTATTCACCGGATATGTCACCTATTGAGCACGTGTGGGATTTGGTTGGTCTGCGTCTTGCTCGTGATCTGCGTCCTGCAGCTTCAAAGACGAACTTTTGCTGCGCATGCAAACAATATGGAATTCTCTTCCCCAAGCAGACATTCGAAATCTGTTTGGCTCCATGCCACGTCGTATAGCATTACTTGTTGCAGCGCGTGGTGGCTACACCAAATACCAATTTTGGACACTTAATATTTTTTTTTTTTGCTTTGAAAATTTTGTCATTTATTTATGCTAATACAAGTCGTTTGTGCATTAAATTTCCTGTAATTCTGATTATTCTGTCATGGTGTTGCATTTTTTACGAACAGCAGGTTAAATGGTATTCATATTGGGAAATGTTGACTTTTTCCCTTTACATAACTTTTTTTTAAAATTCAGTAACAGGGTTTTTTTTAATACAAATTTTTGAATTATCCGATCAATTCTAGGGGCCAACATATCAGTATAATTTCAAGCATTTTGCATGCAAAATGTTTTTTTTTTCTTTCTTTTGCTTCTATCACGCAGTTTTTAAACTGACTTTTGTTCTCGATATTGATACTGAACATGAAGAATCTTTGATGTGTGTACAAAAATATCCGATATTAAATTTATCTGATTAAGGTTTCAAATTTTAGCTAACGAGTTCAAAAATTTAAGCTGAAAAATGTACTTTTAAAATTTTACTCCAGACATTCCTTCAAGAAAATTTTTCCAAGATATATATTTATTATAAATAAGGAAATTAAGATGCAGCTTAGTGGCTGAGTGGTAGCTTACCGCCAAAGTCCGGGAATCAAATACCGGGCTGGGCAAGGTCAATTTAGCTCTTCATCCCTCCTGTGGGTCGATAAATGAGTACCAAACTTGCATTTCGGAACTAAGCACTGGGGATTCCACGATAGACTGACCATCTGACTGGAACATCTGCTCATGCAACTCAGCGCCCAAGTTCACAAAAACTGAGTTGGCCACAGTAAGCCTTCTTCCTCATGGACTGTTGTGCCCTTGAATTTAGTTTAAGGAAATTAATTAATTATTTGAACTTGACTTAATAGTGGCTTATTATTTGAATTTGACTTAATAGTGAATTATTGTGAGAATTTGACTTTATAGTGAATTATTATTTGATATTGACTTAATAGTGAATTATTATTTGAAAGTTATTCAAAATTTAAATTTAAAAAAATGAAAAATTAGAAGTTTCTAACACTAAGATATATTTATCACTGCAGGCATCCTAGCACTTTTTTTAATGAAAGATACTATGAGCATATTTTTAATTAATAACATTAGCCCAAAATAATAATTGTGGAGGTGGAGATAGGTGATGTCGCCATCTATCGTAAAAAGATCCAACCTGTCTCAGGCTCTGACAACTTTCAATTCCATCACTTCGAGAAGGACACTGCAACAACAACAACAGAAGCACAAAGTAATTCAGTAGTTCATTCGCAAACGACATCATAAGACAAAGTAAAGTGATGTAGATGCAATAAAACGCCAGCTTCTTAAGTGAAAACGGTGTCCGAAGGCAGGGTATTGCTTTGAAGACACCATAAAAAATGTCAGATTCTTAGATGAAGACTGCGTCCGAAGACAGGGTAAAGCTCTGTGGGCACAAAAGAAACATCAGCTTCCTAAATGAGGATGGTGTTTGTAGACAAGGCAAAACTATGCGTCAACATCCTAAGCAAGAACGGTTTCCTAAGAATGGGAAAAGCTATGCGTCAGCATCTTAAGTGAGGAATGAGTCCTAAGACAGGGTAAAGGTGTACGGATACAATAAAAACATGAGCTTTCCAAGCGAAGACGGTTTCCTAAGAGAAGGTAAATCTATGTTAATGTAATATACACGTCGGATTCCACCGTTTTTGCTCAGAAAGGATTTAATGATATAATTGGTACGCAATTATATCAAAATCCTTTATTAGTAATTTTAATAGTATTACTAATTTTGTAATAGTTATTTCAAGACAGTTTCAAATGAATAGACAGTTTTTGATGTATCTCAGTAGTTATATATTTCATGATTTTATCAGCAAATTTTTAAGTAAAAGTGGTTGAGCTATTGAAGGCTGTATATGTTGTTGACTTTCTTTATATAATTAAATAAAACCTAAAAAATTAAATTCGTACATTCAGATATTATTTCAAATATTCAAGCTTTTAAGTGTTTCAGGAGGTACTCGAAATAGTAATATATGAAAATTTATACATTTTACACCATAAGAAAAATTTATACTATAAAAAATACTATAAAAAAACTATAATTTATACTACAAAAATACTATAAAAACTATAATTTATACTATAAAAATACTATAATTTTGTATACTATAAAAATTACTATAATTTTTATACTATAAAAAATACTATAATTTTTATACTATAAAAATACTATAATTTTTATACTATAAAAATACTATATAATTTATAATATAAGAAATATATATTAATACTTTTATATTTCACTTTCTAGTCTCGCCATCAGAATAATTATTTGAATCCGGCACTACTATTTTCAACCATTGAATTTAGCACTAAAATATACTGAGAGTATATAAGAACCATGCTCATAATAAGCAATGTCTGGGCTGGATAACGAGACCTAAGAGTCCAAAAAATAAACTAACAACTTCTGTAAAGTAAAATAATCATTAATCAATCGACAATTTTAAATTAATAATTTTTAATTATCTTTATTATTCCTATTTTATCAAAAAACATCATAATATTTGATATTTGGAAAAGTGATTTAAAATTAATCTAATATTTTCTTTTAAAACTGGCTCGATGAAAGTAAGGAAAACACTTTGGGGTGTTATATCCGAAAACAATTTTAGACAATAATAAAATGTAATCGAATTAATGTAATGTAAATAAATTTTTTGCACTTTAAAATATATTATAAAAATTTATTTTAATTAAATAATATTGTGTTAAGAAAAATGAAAAATAAATAACTAAATGCTTGAAATTGTACAAAAATGCCAGAAATATTGAAAAGTTTTGATAAACATATCCCGAAAACCCCAAATATAGTTTGCATTCCTATAAGAATATTATTATCATAAAAGTTAATAATATTTCAAAAATTATTATTTGTGTTCTATTTGTAAGAAATAAAGTCACGCCCTTAAGATGAGAAAAAACTTCTTAAGTTTAAGTTTATATATATATATATATATATATATATATATATATATATATATATATATATATATATATATATATATATAATATAAAGTTTAATAGGAGAGGACGGTACTATAGGAAAAAAAGCAATATAAGGGCACGTAGTACTAAATTCAGAACCAGCTACAGTGCGCAATATGCTTAAGTTCTAACATTTTTATCCTTATAAAATTCATAATTGATCCATGTAAGCGTAACAGTTGTATAATTTATTTTAAATAAAAAAATATTAAGAATTTTTTTCAATATTTTGCAAAGAAAAAAAGATGATTAACTGACCAGTTAAAATAATTCTTATTTCTCGTAATCCCCGCTTTTAAACTAATCCTACCGGGTGAATACGCTGAAACTGTGTTTGAATATCAATTGCTTACGCTACATCCTACGGTTAAACAAATGAAAATTCGAAAGTGACAGAAAAATTATTCAAACTGACGAATGTCACAATTTAAATGATTGGCATTTTTAAGGAAATAGGGCTCACAATCTGTTTGAAAAGTATTTATATTCAAATATATATAAAGTATAAAACAATTCAATCATCATGTTTAATTAAACCAATTTTGTATATACTTATTTATTTGCTTATGTTAGGTAATATTATTCTCCTTATTGTGGTTTATTCCTGTATTATTAGAAAGAGTTCTTAACATTTAGTTTGATTAAAACAATTTTGGTTACTGAAATTTTAAGTACTTATATATAGACATTAAATCTCTCAAACTGGCGTGGCTACAATTGAAAATTCAAACTATTAAACCATTCTGTAGAACAATTTCAGCGTAATGCATATAAACTTGGCATGGCTTAAAATTGATTTCGGAGCTTGTTGTTTGAGTTAGAGAATGAGATGGATGGTTCTCTTGAACTCGAAAGGTTTCAAAACGCAAGATTGATCCCTTGAATGTTGTGTAATGCATTCCTTTGTAATTTGCATAATGCATTCATTCAATTATATATTGTATGAAGCTTACCAATGCGAATTCTGTAATACAATGTAAGTGCAACTACTCTAATTTAAACTAAACCACACCTTACAATAATGTTAAGATTCTTATATAAATTAAAATGGTACAGAGGAAACATTATATGAATTAAAATGGCACTAAGTGAACATTGCATAAATAAAAATAAGAACAATAAAAGTTTTACAATTTGATATTCTTTAATACAAGACAAACCATTCTCTTAAGACATTGTATATGTTTAAAAATATTTTCAAATTATCTCTCACAGTTTAAGTGTTTCTTCCTTAGCAGAAATATTTGAGATATTCAGTCCAAATTAGTATAAGAATTACAAAAAAATAATCTAATATGAATATTTTTGGCTTATAAATAATATAGAATAAATAGCCTTATATACAGTTTCAAAACGATTCTAACATATTTTTTATCTCTATTAATATAACTTACCTTTTCATCCGTGCACTGATTCACTTTGTCTTATTTTTATTAGAATACGTTGTCAAGCCATGATTTGAATTAACTTCTCGCTACTTATTTCAGCTAAGACATCAGTGAAAATAATCATTAAATTATTGCCTGGAAAACAATATTTTTTGATGTAAAGAAAACAATGAAATGCAAGATGCAAAAATTATGGTATTTAGTAATAATAAATAAATATAATTTAGTATATAAATATAAAAGTATACACACACACACACAATGCAGAGAACACGAAAACCTTTTTAACTATCATTTTTATTTAGAATATGAGGTAAAAGTTATTTATGTTCTGGTGCATCAATTATTTAATTCATGTTTGTCTACCTTTCTTTTCTTTGCTTAGAACGACGAAGAAAACTTTACGGAATAAACACATAAATTTATGTTTATACAAGCACATAATAATTTTAAGTGATTTATTTAATAACCTATCTATTTTACATGCCATCCTTAGAACGGAGATAAATATTCATACTATTTAATATATTTTGACCTTATGCGCTTATTTGTTGATTAATATCTTTTAAAAAATGATTTAAATATTTTGATTTTTTTAACTCTTGTTTATTTTGCTTCTTTTACTCTGTGAGCAATTAAATAAAGTTATAAGTTTTTGTACGGATGCCTTACATAAAATCCATAATTATTTCCTTAATTGTATTCATCTGAGAGATCACTGTAATGTAATCAAATAATGAATACACTTAGAATGCAGTTCTTTTCAAAAGAATAAAATCAATAACTATTTTTTAAAGTTCTTATAACGTAACTCAGTGACGCAACAGCCCATCTTAGTATACGTGACCTTGGTCCTTGAAATGCATGAGCAGATGTTCCTGTCAGATGGCCAGTCTGACTCGAAACTCCCAGTGTTAAGTCCCCAAGCATAAGCTTGGTACTCATCTATCGACCTACTGAAGGGGTGAAAGGCTGAGTCGACCTTGCCCAGCTCGGAGTTTAAACCTCGGACCACTACCACTCAGCCACTGGGCTTTAAAGTTCTTATACACCTTGCAAAAAAGAAAATAAGTTAATTTTTTTAATTTATCCAAGTCTGTCAAAAACTAATGAGCTGCTTCTACATGCATCATAAACATGTTTCTATTTACAATAGGAGAAAAAAAAAGTTGCTCGTATAACTATCAATTATTTATTTCAGTATTTAATGAATATATTTAATTTAGAACAATAAACTTCAATTTACTAAGGTATCAAGCTCTGCAACAATTAATGAGGCCTAGTGGTCAAACTAACGGACTCATTACCGGTGTATCATGAGTTTGAGTCCTTTTGCCTCTAAAGACAAGCAGTGTACAGCAGGAATGTCAAACTCGCGACTCACAACGAGCATTTTTGTGGCCCTGTCAATATATTGGCACACACAATAGTAAAAATAAAATGTCAAAATTTCTCCCGAAATAGGAAAGATAGAACCAGAGAAGAGATTTCAAGTACCAGGATGAACAAATTAAATTTTTCTTGTTCTTTTATACATGTTTATTATGTTTTATTCGAAACAAGCCTACGTTTCTATGAATTTTGATTTTCTTTGCGGCCCACCTTAATCTAAACCTTGCTTATTTAGCCCAAGTCAGCCTTTGAAATAGACACCCTTATTGTAGAGCAGTGATACTTAACCTGCGGCACACCGAGACTTTTTAAGTGGCCCGGTCATGACCCATTGCTCTGAAAAATTCAGTTACTTAAGAACAATGTATTAAAAGTTTGGTGGGAAATTCCTTGACAAGAAATCAAATCTGCCTTTTTGCTGTCGAAGTCGACGGCTGCGATTGATATCCTTTTTTTCTATTTGTAACGGTTACGGTAAGTGATAAAAGACAACAATAGAGTAGCGACAATTTTATGGGTAGAATTCATTTTTAACAATCATTCATACTTTGTAAGCGAAAAATATTCGAACGTTTTGGAGATTGACTGTTTTGTAGTGAAAAACAAACATGGATCAGTACTTGTTTCATTTAAAAATGCCAGTAAACAGGAATCATTCAATGACACTTTCCCTCCACGATCTCTTTCAAGAGATGTAAATAGGCTTTATTGAATATTCTTTACGACAAAAACAGTGTTTTGTCAGTGGTAATGTCACAGCAGCAACAGGGATATCCTATAAGTTCGTTATATTATTGATAATTAAATGAAACCGTTTGCTGATGCAAAAATTGTGAAGGGCCGTTTCTGAAATTCTTTTAATTTAGTGTTAGTGACAAAAATATAAAAAATTATAACTAAGAGAAGTAAAACAGGAGTTATATAATATTTTGATCAGTTTTCAACATTTTAAATTTCCAATGTTTTTTTTTTATATTAAAGCATTTCCACCCGCCCCCCTTCATTTAACCTCGTGTTGCGGCTCGCGGGAAATAGCTAACGTATGTGTGCGGCTCGCGGGAAATAGCTAACATATGTGTGCGGCTCGCGGGAAATAGCTAACATATGTGTGCGGCTCGCGGGAAATAGCTAACATATGTGTGCGGCTCGCGGGAAATAGCTAACATATGTGCGCGGCTCGTATGAAATAGCTAACATATGTGTGCGGCCCGCGTGATATGGCTGACATATGTATGCGGCCCAGCAGAAAAAAAAGATTGAGTACCGTTGGCGTAGAGGGTCTGATGCACATTAAACCTGTCGAGGCTCAAAGTCCTCCCATTGACGTGGAACAGAAGTTCGGAGAGAGGGGTACCAGCTCAAGTCTCGTCCTGGTTCAAAATTACGAGGTCCGTCGCCAGTAGCCCTTGTGAAGCTTTACGTTGGGACGTTAACCAACGCTCACTCGCTCTGCAAAATAATTAATAATTATTCTGTCAATAAATTAAATAATATAATTAATGATTTTTAGCCACCCATTGAGTATGATGGTTAGTGACGCTGACTGCTGTGCTGTAGGGCATGAGTACGAATCCCGCAAAAGGCATGGATGTTTGTAAATGTATACTGCCGTTGAGACATGGGTGTACTCTAAACAGCCGTTGAGCCACAAGTCCTCTCGTGAGGTCGGTGAAAGGGGAAAAGAGGAGGGATGCCCCTGACCTTCCCCATGATGTTCTCCCTCAAAATCGGTGTGGAACCGAGCAAAATCGTACTGTCACCTGGATGGGGCTCAAGGCTAGGACTAATGACAGGCTTAAAAATCTAGCCCCTTACCACATTGAATTTCGTTGGCCTTGATCGGATATTACTATCGATCAGAGATGGCATAAGTAACAACAACAACAACATTAATGATTTTTAAAATATTTTAATAAAACCAATCTCTACAAACACATTCCTTTTTGCTATATCATTTGCCTAAAGTTTACTTTATTATAAGTTTAATGAATGCCTTTTTTAAATTATATATTGTATAAAATTGCTGTTAAAGACTAACTTTGAAACAAAAATCTGCCTCATGGGAAAATAAGGCCATAAACCAGGGATAGCAAACCAATGGCACGTGATACAATATTTTGGGCATGCCTCCGATCAAAATGGTTTACATTTTCAGCGAGAATTTCTCAGCGGAAACTCTCAAGTGCATTATATACCTATACGTGACTTCATTTGATAAACTAAACTTATCCCAATTCGATTGATCGAAAATTGAAGAATTTGAAATTCTACTGATTGATTTCTAGTCGAGTTAAATACGGATTGAAACATTTATTGAACCAAGGAAAAAGTTGGAATTGATTGAAACAGAAAGATTATCACACAGCATAAGTACAAATGCCAGTAACGAATTTTTTTTAACATGGAATCCGATCCCAGATACATTTAACTGTTTGAAGAAGTATCGACCCATACTATTTTAACCATATTTTCATCTAACTGTGCCTGCGAGTCATTATTTTCAGAGATGAATAACATTTAAGACTCGCTTAGAAATTATTCGGCAGAGGACTGCAATTCAGCACACATTCTGCTAAAAGAAGCATCTTACAATCTTAATATAAGTCATTTGTCATCTAATTTGCAACAACAGAAGTCCTACTAATGTTACTTTAATTTTAATTACACGTATAACTAAGACATTTACTACTATACAGGGTAGTAAATGTATTTTTTTGTAGCGAATAGGTTTGAGTTTTGTTAGTATTTAGTTTTATTATTTTCCCAATAATCAGAAGACAAAATTATTTAATGGCACGTCTATACCTCATTAAACATTTTTTAGGTAAAAAAATGGCACGTTGACCCATTAAGGTTCGCCACCCCTGCCATAGACTTATCATGTAAGGCCTTAGCAAAATAAAACTCTTTTCATTTACGAGTTCTCAGTTCTGTAAATCTATCAGAAAGGAATTTCGATTCCACCAACTACTATCTCAAACCACTCTTCATCACAAAACACCCGTAATGAATCATTTTCTCAGATACTCTGTTTCTGTTCTTTTTGCATGCGAGAAATCGCCAAAGCAATTGACATTGCATTTTTGTTGTTGCTTTTAGTGCAAATGGCAGTTTTCCTCAGAGAACTAAAAGGCATAGCCATTTAAGGCTATTACCTAGAGACAAAGTTCCTCCTCAGGTTTCAATGCAGCAAATAACAGCCTCATAATCCAGCCATTCTTTGTCACAAAAGAGGTTCAAGTAAGAAGTGCCTAACTCTTGAAGTATGATATCTCGGTTGTTCCCTTTGTATAAGAAACTTGTTTCAGACAATGTGGAAGAAAGTTGATTCCTTTTTTTAGTAGTTAAGAAAGTAATTGGAAAATTTATTTGAAAGAGAGAATATCGAAGCATATTAAAGAATTCAAAGATTCATTTAATAATTTTGGAAATTATTGAATGAATCAAAATTCCTACATGTTTTCTTCTACATAAGAAATGCGTAGAAATTTTTCAAATTTTATTCATTAGTTGACTATTCCATCTAATAATCCCACTTCATATACTTATTTATTTATTCATTTGTCATTTGTATCACGTAGTTGTTTTTAATATCTCTTCAAAAACATGTATTTCGTCATTTAAAATTATATAAAAATATTGTAGACTATTTTTCATGTTAATTTGTCCAGATTAATTTCTCACATATGCACACATAAGCCATTAAAACAAAACTACACTGGCAACAATAAAATACAAGGTATTCTGTGAAATATAAAAAAGCTACATTGAATGTGATGATGAAATATTTATCGAGCTCAAATAATTTTAGAACTTTTAAACTGAATATTGTTTCTTTCTTCACTCTCTTGAAACATAATTTTATGGATTTAGTCTAATTACTTAAATAAAGAATACACTAACAACATTGATTTCCCATATATATATAGACATGCCACCACCATTAACAACAACAATTATAGATATTTAAAAGGCTTTTTGTACATTGCAATATAAATTTCGCTTATGATTATAATTTATTTTAATCATATTTGCGATGCCTTTTACCTCTACATTACATTTAAATTTTCACATTTGTATTTTGTCTACATAAAAGTCTTATAGCTTTAAACTTAGAAAGAAAATTGAATTAAACCTAGTTATTTTAAAAATTAATTATAATAATTAAAAGAGTCCATCTTATTTCTTGTTAGATTTTAAAATAAGTTCATGTATGTATTTCTTCATCTAAGCATGTTTTATCAAAAATACATATATTTTTTATAGTAAAAGCTATTGCAATATATGTTACTTGAAAGAAAACAAGACTATGCATATGAAAAAGGAGACAAAGAAATAGAAGCGAGTAAGAGAGCTTACAGCAGAAAAATTTATAAATTCAAACATTGCCTGAAGAAGATCTATTTTTTAAAACATAAAAATTTTAAAGGAATTCTTTATTACTTATATACTAAAAAATTCATTGTACGAGATTATTTTCGGGTAAAATAAAAATTTATTTCCCATTTTTTCTGTGAATGGTATTATAATAGACTCACAAGAGATTCTTCTGTTTCTAAAATAAAAGTAAAAAAATAAATTAAAAAAGAATAATAAGTTTCCACAAAATTCAACTTACTAATTTATTAGTGGATAAAAAAAAGTCATCAGCAAAACGTAAGTAATACTATTAACTGGGTTTAAACATGGGAAAATACTTTTTTCAGAATAAAAAAATGTGTTACTATTACAATAAAGCTTGAACCTTTTTGCAATGAATAGGAAAACACCCATCATTTTTTAAAGTTAATGATAGAAATTCATAATACTTTTAGAAAATGTTATAAAAATGAAGTATTAAAAATCTTTTGAAAAATTATTATAGAAACATATTAAAGAATTTTCCAAGCAAATTAGTTCTTATTAAGGGGACTTGGTACCCTTTGAGCAAATTTCTTTATTTACGTATTTAAAAATTATATTTTGGCATTTTATACAATTTTTCTATTCAATAAAATGATACCAGTTGAAAATTTTCATATATTATTCACACAATTTTAAAAATTAAAATTTTTTGAAGAAAATTGGGAAAATTTTAAAATCCTACTCCTTTTGTAAAAATTAATTTTTTGACCTGAATTTTTTTTATAATATTCTTATGGATGTTCTAAACAACTTTAGGGATCGATTTTATAATAACTTTATTGCTTTTTGAGAAAAAAAAAATGTTGATACACAGGCTAAAAATCAATGAAAAAGCCAACATGTCTTACATTTTATTTTTCTTTAAAAAGTATTCAGTTTATAGCAAACCTAATTTTATTACATGCTTTATTTTTAACACGCAGGAAAAAAATGGAAGTGATTGGTAAATAATTGTCGAAGGAGTAGCATTTTGAATGCACTAAGTTTTCGAAAAACACAAACTGAGAAAAACCACTTTAAAGTTTATAATTCTGAAAAATAATTATTATATGCTTAATTAAACTTAAAATACCACGTTAAGATATTAATTATACATTTTTCTTTAAAATAATTGCATTTTCATATTTTTTCAACCCACACATTTTTATAAATGATAAACTTTTAGAGAGTACTAATTGCACAAGAAAATTCAAGAAAAACGTTAAAAAAAATTTTTTTCTGTCACGACAGAAATTTTAGCTGTTTTTCTTCTTATAATATTAAAGTATTATATTTGTATGAAAGATATATCAGGAATAAGAACTGAAATTATAAAATTATTAATATAAAATCCCAAAGAGGGGGCGTGGCGTAATTGCCTAATTTGTTTTCAAATGAAGTTTTATTCAACTTCTAACTTTCCGACATGCACAAGTGATATATCAATCGAAAGATAATAATGCAAAGAATAAGATTAAATGAAAATAAAAAAAACGGTAGGTCTGTGATTTTTGGGGTACCAAGTCCCCTTAATTACCTTTATGCAGACCCTGTATTTTCTTATCAACTACAATGTCAAATTTCAAAAGTAAAGAAGAGAAAATTAAACAGCAGTTTTCTCTTGATTAGAGTCAACAAATCTGTGATCTAGAAACTTAATACTAAAAGGCAAACATGCTGTAAAATAAGTAGTCTCCTCAAATGCTTAAATTAAATTTGTCCGAAAAAATAATGAAAGTTTCATGCCGATAAGGGAAAATTTCACTTTGTAAAGAAAGATTATTCTTTACTTAAGTTTAATAGTATATTTATGAAAAAAGTGCTAGCTGCTTAAGTGAATGATAAAGTAACATCCTGTAAAATGACATTCTAAAACACTTTTTCATACGAAAATCTTAAAAATTTACTGTTTAAATTATTCCTTACATAAGAAAATAATTACAAAAATCTTAGGGGTTTTTTTTGGGGGGCATAATGAGGACAAATAAGTTTTCGTCGTTACCAAAAATTAAGCACTTATTACAAAAATAAAGATAATTACGTTTTACTAAAAGTATTGTCCATAACACACACAAGCCATTATTTTTTTCCTTCTTTCTAGTTGCATACGGATACCTTGTCGAAAAAGCGCTTCCTCTTTTGAGGCGATCCACAAACCAACCTAATTTTTGGTATCATCATACGATGCAAAATGTCACTGAGACAGGTCATCGAGATATGAATAAAGAATTATTGGAAAGGACAATGTGTGGTGAATATGGCGGGTGAGATAGGGCTTCCTAATTGAGTGCTTCTGAGTAGGTATTGGCCAGCGCTGTAGCTTTTGGACAAGAATTATCGTACAGGAGAATAATTTTTTCGTTTAGTAGCAGTGTGGACGTGTTTTTCCTTGAGTTATTGCCTAAATCTAATCAATTGTATTCGTTAGAGAGCCCCAGAAATGGTTTCGTCTGACTTGATCAATTCATAATACACGACAGACATCTGATCCCATCATATACTCAACATGAGAAAATTCCATAAATAGTCGCTTATTGAAGCACGACCACGCAGTTCCCAAAATTTCGTCTTTTGTGGGTTATTGTAGTGAATCCATTTATCTGATTACCAGTAGCTATAAGATGCAAAAATAATCTATTTCGTTAATGTCTGGCAAGCAACATTTCGCAAGTGTAAAATCAGCATGCAACGTTTCTCTGCTTCAGTTCATATGGAACTCAATTTCCTTGATTCTGAATCATTCCCAACGATTTTAAACTACGTGAAATTGCTTGCTGAGTCACTCTTCTAATGTAAGTGCAAGTTCTTGAGTTTGGGATGAATTTTCCTTCAATAATCTTTCATTATATTCTTTGATTTCTACGTCAAATCTACCATTCTAAAAGTTTTGAAACCACTCACAATGACCTCGTTCACTCAAAACAGTCTTACCATGTGCTTCTAAAAGCAATCGACGAGTCCCAGTTGTAAATTTCTTGGAATTAAAGAATAAATCAAAAATTCCCGCAAATGACACCTATTTGGCTCAAACCTCGACATTTTTTCACGTAAAATATTATGTGATGTTGATACAAAATCACTCATACTTCAAGGTTATGGTGTTGCCATATGTCCAATATTACGATATGACTTTTTACATTTGTAATTTCATCCGTAACTTATGGGGGATGCCATCTTTTGTCAAACGGAGGAAACTTATTTGTAATCCCTACCAAAGTATTATCTCATACTTCAATCTAAAAATTATTCTGTTAGTATCAGATATTAAAATTCCTAATGATTTAACGTGAGTGGAAATTTCAACCAAACTATACAGCACTTCAGAAGTGAACATGAGATAAATTTATCTATTTAAGAACAACTGTTTGACAGTCGTCATCTACTGTATTTAGGCGACAAAGGCGAACAGTCATTATCATTTTTCAAGTCTAAAATAGATGACAAATGAGTGGAAACCTTAAAATGTAGAATTTCTTTAATATTAAATAGGGGTGATTCGTTACATCACAGTAACGAAATCATTTTAATCAGTGTATAAAACTACAAATATCTTATAATACAATCACTTTACTCTGAGAAACATTTGCATAAACGATATCGTTATTTAAGGGAATTTAGAAAGGATTAAGAGCAACTGAAAATGTTGCTGAAATTCCCAAAGTGTGCATTCTGATTAAAGTTCGTGAAATGATTTCTTTATTAAAGCCAAAACATGAAATGGGAACAAAAATTCTTCGTAAAAAGATTGTTTTCAGTGAGAAATTATCAATTAGCTAAATTATTACATTTACCAAAGCACTTTTTAAAAACTAGAATTCGAAACACTAATTTGTGAACGCGTATTAATGAACCTACTAAGTATTTAACTCAATTATGTTCGATTTGATTGTTTGGCTGGCATTAAATATTTTTACACACCCATGAGAATTGCAAAATTTTGTTTAAACATTACAGTAATTGAATTAAACAATTGCTGAGTTCAATTGAAATTCGGCTTTATATATATATATATATATATATATATATATATATATATATATATATATATATATATGAAAATAGATCAAATAGCTTTGAATTCAATTAAATGTATTCAATATCAAAATACAGATAAAAATGCACATCGAATGTGAGTTTTGACAATTTCAGTAATTAATTTATTAGACACTACTTATTTATTAAACTTGTTAACAAACACACAAACACATCATTAAAACTTTTTTAGAGGTGTTATACAACTAACCTAATATGGAATGACTTTATTTAAATAAAATATGACGAAGAGCTTCTGTTCTGCAGTAAACTTTAAGATATAAAATCATATTTGAATTATGAATTTTTGAAAACCGGGAGTAAGTGAGAGGGAGAGCTTTTTTCTACATTGCCCTAAAAAGAAGCATGATGGCTATTGGCTACGGACTTTGAAATTTTGAACCGATGTCAAGTGACGAAAATACACCTGAAAGGGCACCACCCTCTCTTAAAAACCACACCACATCAATGGAAGAATATTGAGCCTTGACAGATTTAACGATCAGTGGCTTCCTCTACAAGGTGTGTCTTCAGTGGCACCAGGAAAATCAGTAGTGAGGAAGAATACGAATACATGCATAAGAAGTAATCGCAAGTAGAAGAACTTAACTATAAACTAATAATACTTAAGGTATCCGACTACGTTCGGAAACATGATTTTGCTAAAGCGTATAATTGAATAATACTTATGATATTTAAGATTAGAATACATGTATAAAATAATATATAAATTAGCAAATGTATATAAAATTGTGTTAAACTATTTTTTATTTTAATAATATTCTTAAGTACAATATTTTGACAAAAAATGAACATAGAATGACCCATTTTTAAAATATTCTCCTTTTGTGAAAAGTGCTCCTATTATAATAATATTTTGCCTGTATATAGTTCAGAGCTCTCTACAGAGGCTCAACTAGAATTTTTGAAATATATAACCTAGAAGTGGGTTTATCCATGTTTTACGACAACAGAGGGGAGACATTTTAAGAAAAAAAAACGCCGATAATTATTTCAATTGGTTGTAACTCTGAAATTAATGTGAATTTTTTTTTAAAAAAAAAAGTTCAGACTCTTTAAAGAAGTTTTTACTTCATGTAAGTAAAATATTATTAATTTAGAAGCATTTTTTTTATAAAAGAAGAACATTTTGAAAAATGATTATTCTAAGTTAATTTTTTGCCAAAATATTGTATTTAAATAATTTTTTTGTGTCAAAATGTCCTTAAAATAATTTTATACATGTATTCTAATCTAAGTGGCATTAAATATCACAAAAATTACCCATTTATACGCTTTTTTTTTAAATCACGGTTCCGAACGTAGTCGAATACCTTAATAATAACTTATCAATATTATCAGATAACATAAAGCAATGTAAGTTTTAGGCTAATAAATACCTTTTTTTAAACAAGCTTGAATATTTTTATCTATATATATAAATAAGAAAAAAGTGATTCGCTCATCACGACATTGCTGGATAGATTGATTGATTTAATATTAACGTCACACTGTTCCGTTACACGAGGGCTTTTGGCGACGGACCACGTTATTTTGAACCATGGTCAAGTGACGTGGACGACACCTGAGCTGGCACCCCTCCCCCTCTCCTAACTACCACACCACACCAACGGGAGGACGTTTCAGCTCTCGACATATTTAACGTGCATCGCTGCCCTACACGGCGGGTCTTTAGTGGTACTGGGCTCACGACATTGCTGGAACTACAGATTTAAAATTTAGTAAGCGTATTTCTCTAAGAACAGATTTGGGGAAAATGGACTTCCAAGAGGAAGAGATTATAAACAAAAATTTCCTTTTTTGATCTATCAGAGCATCAGACATAAAATTTGGCAAGCATGTGTGACGAATCTGTACGGCACTTTATCATTAATACTCATAGGAGGCTTTTGGGATAGGAAATTCGCGTATATTTCCAACCATCTCTAAAAGAAGAAACCGGGATATGCAAATTAGTTAAAGTATTTAAGGGGAGTGTTGTAAGTTAACAGTAGGCAATTACGCCAAGAGATAGGTTGAAAGTATTCTAAGGCGATTCAAGTTGATTGTGCGATTAGCGGCTCGTTGATCATTTGGCAGTGATCTACAATTAGAAAGTTTGTTACGTCTGACAAGTGAGGTGGTAAAAGGAAGGGGAGATTTAAATCTAGATTATATATATATATATATATCGGCTTATAAGAGTAAATATATAATTAAGTTAGTGGTAATTTAATAAGCGCTAATATTTCAAATTGCGTGTATCTCTCGATCCTCTTATTCCGGTAATCCCATTCGATATTGAGTTTAATAGTTGATTAGTATCATATTTCGTGATTTAGTTTAATAGTAAGGTTCAATCACATTGTGACGTAGACATATCGATTAATTTTTGTAATTACAAGGTTAATAATTGATTCAAGTGAATAAGTATAATTTGTTATTGTAAAAATGTCTTCTGGTCGTTCTTTACCTCAAATCAATCTTGGTGCCAAGTTGGAATCCATGGGGATTCTCACATATGTTTCTTTCGTTGAGTAAAAATTCTCTAAGAAAAAGTTTTTCTAAAATTCATTGTCAAAGGAGTTTGCAAGAATTATCGGTACGTCATAAATAAATATAGTAAAAATTATATAGAATTGGAAGAAAAAGATTAGAAACTTTAGAAATTCAAGTCCTATTCTTTTTACATCAAGATGCGATATCTAGAAGAATGTTTCTTAATACAATCGAAAACTTAATTCCAGAACTGAGACATCTCAGTAAATTATAATATATAGTCATACAACATCATGAAATGCCTAGCGAAGTAGGTTGGTAACTACTAGTAATAATTAAACAACGAAAATCATTACATTTTGAGGTTAATGATAAAAAAAAAATTTTCATTAATATTTCTTACAAAACTAATGTGTAATAATTTTGATTATGTTCAGTAATTATTTTTAGTAAATTTTAAGGATCCCTTCAATAACTGCCACTGTAAAAGAAATATTTTTTGGGAAGAACAACATTCAATTCTATTACAAGGTACATTTTCATACTTACCAAAGCATTATTTATCCTTATAGCATAATTACTTTTCTAAAAAAAAATTATTTTCATTAAAAAAACCTTTTTACTGCTTTGTTTTTACGTTCAAGGAATTATAATTACGAAAGACATGTACATTAAGCTATATGTAATATAAACACATATGCATTGACATATTTTAATTAAATAAAAGTGTTAAAATAAACATATATACTCAGGAAAGTTTCGCATATTAATAATGATGTTTCGAATCCTGGAAGTGTAGTTATACTTTCATTCTCTTACATGCGTAGTCGGGTCTTTCGAGAACCAACGCATTTAATTAGCATAGGATAAAAAGATTATTTCAAAACAAAGAAACACTGCGAACGCCTGAAGTAAAACAAGCAGACTAGTAAAACAAAAAGAAGAAAATCTAATTATTTTTCTTAATCATGTTCGCATTTTAAACTTCTGCTATTTAACACACGAGAAAACATTGATCCCGAAGTTGGTACCCCGGATCTTCCTGAAGTTTCTAGTTTCGTAATACCTCGTATAATCCTCTTACGAACAGTTTCCGCTCAGAAGATTCCCGAGAACAATGCTCACCAAAAAAGAAAGAAATACAATGATTTTATTTTCTTACAAAAGATTTACCAGTATCTGTGAATAATACTGTGGATAGGATTTTTATATTATAATCCATTAGTATAAACATCATTACACACCAGAGTATTTTTATACTAATGCATAAGTTTTCGTACGGATATGGAGACAAGATACTAAGAATAAATTTTCAAACCAAAAAATGTTTCTCCCTTATCCCGCTTCATGTATTGTAATGGAAAACAAGAGAGAATTTTTAGAACATTAATCTTCTATAATTCATTTTATTTGCAAAAATCTTACCTTAAACTTTACTAATATACTAAAAGTATTTTTTTAAAAAAAAAATTCTTTCTCGAAACTTATCTCCACTTTTTTCGTCAATTTATAAGTGAAGGAGAGTTATCTAAAAAAACAGAGAGTACTCTACTAATACTGGACATATTTTTAAAAATATTCCTTCGCGAAACTTATCTCAATTTTTTCGTCAAATAATAAGTGAGTGAGAGTTATATTACCCTTGCACTACAAAGCAACATAAGGGCTACAGGTTACGAACCTCGAAATTTTGAAACTCGATCAAATGACGAGGATGACACACCTGAGCTCGCACACCATCTCCAAACTTCCACATCATTCCGACGGGAGGACTCTGAGCATCAGTACCCTCCATACGACAGGTCTTCAATAGCACCAGGACCCCCCGCGATACGCCGGCCTCGAGTTCGTGACTTTAGCCACTAGGCTACCACGTTCACCATCAAATAATGTACACCACTGCAGATTAAATCTAACTAATTGACTTATGGGTTGTTTATTAACGTCATACTCAGAAACTGAATTTTAGTTGACTTTTCAGAATTTGGAATATATACTTTATCACTGTGCAGTAAGCTCTGAGGGGCACTGTATCAAAATTCCCTCGGGCCCTTTTTTAAATATGGAATCCCTGTTAGCGGACTGTAGTTACTCATGTTGGGGCCCCTGTAGCTTGGGAGCCCCGTATCATTGATACGGCTAATACGGTGGTAGGTGCGCCCTTGCTTAGACGTTTGAACCACGGATAAGTCACAAGGACGAAACTCGAGCTCTGACCCAAATTTCCCAATTTCTCGCCACGGAATCGTGAAGACTTTCAGCCTCTACAGCAGGGGTGTCAAACTCTGGCCCGCATGTGCCCTAAATGAACAATTTTGCACAGCCTGGATGATATATCAGCACACAATAATATGTAATAAAATAAAAAAAAATTCTCCCAAAATAGGAAAAATAGTTGCAGAGAAGAGATATCAAGTGCCAGAACGTAAATTTTAATTTTTCTTGTTCTTTTACATATGTTTATTACAATGCATGATTCAAAACAAACCTACATTTCTACGAATATTGACTTTTTTTGCAACCCACTCAAAGTTTATACCTTGTTTATTGGGCCCAAGTTAGCCTTTGAGTTTGACTCCCTTGATCTACAGATTTAACGTATGCTAACCCAGGTAAATGGTCAGTCTTCAGTTGCACCAGGACTCGAAAGAAACTACGCTGAAGGCGATTCGTGTACAGTTAAGAGAAAATATCAGCAGTTAAATAAAAACGAATTTATTAACCATAGTTTAAGATAACGACTATGTTGTATGAATTGCTGGGCTTCTCAAAGTATTCCCTATTAATCAGTCCAACAGTCGAATAGTTATTAATTAGCCCAACTGAATCAACAATCATTTTAGCTGCTCAATCATTGTCCTTTTACAGACTTATCCGTTACTCAATCAGCGCCTTTTAATTAGCTAGCATCCTCTTTCGGTGATGGCAAGTGAAATTTTCATTACCGGCCTACATTTCTGTGTGTGTGTGTGTGTGTGTGACTACTGATTACTCGGACACGGCAGTCATTAAATGTAATATCACGATGTGTGTTTTTTGCAAAGTATGATAAGTTATGACACAGTCTTGATATTTTAAGAAAAAAAAAATCTTTTAATCAATATAGTTGTTGAAATGAGAGCCAAATGGTTAAGGGTGTCCGGCACATCCATAGGAGCTTATTTTAAATTGCAAAAGTTTATGTGTCTTTTCCACAAAAACAACTTATTTTGCATGGATAAAACGTTTACAGTAGGTTATGTGTGCTATCAAAAAAATTTTAAACGAAGGGTTTTGTCTTTTTGTTGAAGATTAAAGTAATTATGAGTTTTTTCAAAAAAATGTCCAATTTTTTTTCCATTGTAGTTTAAAAACAGTTATCCAAAACAATTTGCCAGATATATCTAATTCCCTCCATTAAAATGTGTAAACATGTTAAAATTATGATCACTGGAAATTTGAGGATTATATAATAAGTAGTTTTTGTGAAAAAAATAGACATAAAGTGAAAAATATTACATTTGGAAAAAAAACGGCTTGAAGGTAAAAATTTGTAATTTATTGAGTATTTACTTTTTAGTACTTTCCAGAAGCATAGGAAGGATTTTCTTTACCCTCTAAGCCTACAAAATACTCTCTCTCTCTCTCTCTTCTAATTTTTTTTTCATTATTTTTAACAATTTTGTCTTTTTTAGGATTTTAAGTTGCGTTCATTGGGCTACATGAATCCTACGTTCCTCTAATTTTTGAAGCATGAAGTTATTGAAATTATAACTTTAACTTGGTTCAATATCACAATGTTTTAAGATCATTAGAGTTTTGCTACATGGCTTACATTGAACCGTTCAATAGCCACATTTATGCCTAATTTTAAAGATTTTAATCCCACAAATGTTGATCTTGAAATCACTGATGATATGGTGTTTTTAACACAATACCGCTTACTCATACACTTTTGGATAAACCCAATACACTCTAATTTTTCCACTTGAACATCATATGGTTTCTCGCTCATCAGAAACTTATGCAAGGAGAGAAACTAATAGAGCTCATTGATGAGCGTCTCAAGGACTAGCTTCATTTAAATAATAAATAAAAATACTTCTAACTATCGTATTTCTTCATACCATATATCTTTTGAAATATATCATTTTAAACAGAAACATTTGAACTTTTAGAAAATATAAAAAAACTGAAAATCGATAATCTTTCAAAATTCATGTGGGACCCCTTTAATATAGAAACAAAGGAATTTTGGGTATGTAACAGCAGTTAATAAATACTCATCTTATAATGGTAACAATCTTTCAAGACTTCGCATTATTTGAAAGCATTTCGTATTTACAGAAAGCGTGCATTATCACCACTGTACGAGAGATTCAGAACTCGCAACTCAGCAGGAACAATGGAAGTTTATGACCGTGATCATCAGGATTCCGCGACCACAACTAATATCTATTTAGTTCGGGTGTCAGTAAGGAAGCCATAAATCATCTTTCGGGATGTTGGATGACCACTCATGTGTGATATTCTTACGCTTCGCAAATTCAACGTCAATGTCAAGAATAAGGGACAATTCACATTACGACTCAGTAATTAAATTGTGATTCAGAAGGACAACGCACATCGATTATGGTACATATGTAAGCCTTTTATTCGTAGATAAATTGTCACGGATAAATGTATTTATTAAATTCAACACCAACAACACACACACACAAAAACATACATTTTCATTGGATATTAATGTAACAGCTTTGTTAAATAATAACTGTGAAATTTTTTGCTTAAAGAAGGCTCGGATATTTTTCTTAATGAAACAAAAGACATTATATTAAAAAACTGTACTTCAATTGTGAATTTTTGTAAAAAAAAAAAAACTATCAAAGTATTTAATTACGTTAAAAATGTTACTTTTGATCAAAAAATCAAATTTTATAAATTTTACTATTCTAAAATTTAAGTAATTAGCTTTCTAAATATGTTTCAATAGGGAAAAAAATTAAGAAAAACATACAAATTGTGCTATTTTAATACCAAAAGAATTTCAAAAAATACAATCATTAAGGGAAAAAATGTATTCTATTTGTAAGATGTTTATTCATTTTTAAAAATTTAAGAACGGACATAGTAATGATAAATGTCAAATATATATATATATATATATATATATATATATATATATATATATATATATATATTATATTCCAAATCTACAATGATAAAAAACTCTTTCATTTCTTAAATTTTTTGTGGGTGACTATATATATATACAGTTGTAAAAATAATAATATTTTTAAAAAGCGTTCTTGCTCTAAACCAGTGGTCTTCAAATTGTGTTTCGCGGAACACTGAGGATCACAACGAATCAAACTTAGGGGTTCGGCTAGTTAAAAAAAAACTTATAAAAGAAAATTATAAAATGTGTACGTAAAACAAATTCACATTCTCTGTGGGATTTCCGTCTAAAATATGTAATTGTCATAAATGCATATCTGCCTAAATCCGTGTTTCCCAATGCAGGTCACACGTCTCACAAGGGGAACTTTAAAAAAACATGCGGCTCAGGGGAGCCTCTTTTCAATTCCCACTATTAGTTCACACACTCCATTATCATAATTATGTAGATTTCATTGATGAACATCACAAACATGTCATATCTGGTAATTTAAATATTATTAAAGATAAAACTCTTAGAGAAATAATGGCTAAAGCTGCAGGCTTTGGATTAATGCACTCTGATAATAATAAAGGTACTAAAGCACAAATTTCTAAAGATATTAATAACTTCATTACAAAAATAGCAATTAAATACAACTTTTCTTTCGAAGCTTTTAATGAGTTTAAATGCAAAGTTTTATGTGAATTACTTAAGCTTAACTATAAAACCCATAAAAATATTACTTACAAAGATATAAAAAACACCAAATTTCAAATCTTCAAAGAGATTTCATTATTGCATATGTTGATAAAGTTCCGGGTAACTATGTGATCATTTGCAAATGGTTTTATAACTTTATACTTAGCAAACAGTTTCAAAACAATAACGCGTTGATTAAATCTAATAGCAGCAGTAGAGAAATCATTAACCGTATTTCAGCTTTCTATAAAACACTAGATTCATATACAAAGAATATCAATTTTCCATTTATTTTTCTAGCACCAAAATTTCATAAGTGTCCAATTAAATTTAGAACTATTACTAATGGTTTTAATACCTATATTACACAACCAGGCAAGATGTTGCAAAAAGTTATACAACACACTCTAGACAATATCTCAAACTCTATTAATGTAAAGAATAGTAAAGATAAGAAAATATGTAAGAAAAAATGTAAAGAATAGTAAAGATATCGTTGAGAAAATGCAAGGTAAAAGTATTAAATCTTTGCATGACTTTGACTTCGAAGACTTATTCAACTCTATTGATATAGAGGATATGATTAAAGTACTTAAAAATGTTTGTATTAAATATTCATTAAATAAATTGATAAATTATGCTAAATTTAATACTATTATGCAATTTGTTTTGAAAGAAAATTACATATTTCATAATAACTATTATTATCAACAAATTAATCGTCTGCAACAAGGTGGCACAGCGAGTAATAGTCTAGCTAATATTTATTTACACTATTATGAGAATGAAAAATTTATACAGACTCTTGTTACTTTTTTTATTTCATCGATAATTTAATTATTTTCAGTAATAAAGTTGACTTTACTCCTATTTTAAAGTATGACCCACGCTACTTGAAATTACTAAAAACCAATTGCAATATAGAGTCAGCAAACTTCCTAGATCTCCAATTAAAAGTTGAAAATAAAATGCTAATAAGTAATATTTTTGATAAAAGACTCTTTTTATTTTAATGTTATAAAATGCCATATTTTTAATTACTATTACTTAATATATCCATTTCTATTTAGTTTATAGTATATATTATTCTTAATTTTCTTATAATGCGTTTAGTTACTAAAAATACATATAGATGGCGCCATTATTCTTAGTTATGATGTCTTATTGTGCTTGGTGTCAGTACAGGAATGGAATCTGTATACATCGGGTAATATTTTAGTTTCTTCGCACATTTTCATTATTATTACTTATGGTCATAATCATTGTTAACCTCTTTTGCAATCATTGTTAACCTCTTTTTCTCCATTTCACCCGGATTCCTATAGAAATTTAATATTCTATTAATGTTATATTCACCCACGTGGGTTTTGGGGACTTTGCCTTGGTTTATCTCCTATGCTATTGTGTCGAAAATTTCCGCTGTAGGGTAAGGTTGAGATCTCACAAAACACTGTTTTTAACCCTGTTTCACTGTCCTAAGTCAGTGACAGCTCGGGAAATCATAATAGTTTTTTCCCCTCTAGCTAAATTTCTCTTTTTTGGTTTGTAATGGTTCCATATTTTTGGTTCTTTCGGTTTGTTCTTAAGATGTTTTAGGATTTATTAGTCTTCTTTTAATTTATTTACTGCTTTATATATATATATATATATATAAAGAGCAACCGTGTAATTATTTTTATTAGCTACCCACCTACCGGAGACTTTTGAAACTATATCCATCCACCTCCTAAATCACGTGATATCCCGCTGAATATAAATAGCGAGACTGGAAAAAAAAAATCCCGCCTTTTTCTCTCGTCTGTCTGTACTTCATGTAACCGGCTGCAGCGCGTTGTGTGTTTGTTCTTTGCTCTATGTTTTGTTCCATTATGTCTGCTTCTTGTGATGTTAGAACGCAAATTGTTTAATGCTCAATAAACAGGGGTTATTACATCAAATTACTGCCTCTTCAATGCCCTCAAATAATAAACACCAACCATCTAAAATATGATCAACCTTACAGTAATAACATCCACTCGCCACGTCTTACAGTTACATTTCCTAATTGTCAGGAATATTTTAAGAAATCCTTCATATATATCGTTCAATCGTTGACAAAAAACGTTTTATTCATCCACTCAAGTTCAAATACATTTTTTAAATTTGTAGTGGATGACACTTGATGTTAATACAGATTTTTCAAATATTAACTCATTAATCAAATTTAATTAATGAATAAATAGCAACAAACAAAAATAATAGTCCAACACCATATATAAAAAGGAAAGTCGCTCGTTGTGTCCCTGTAGCGTAATGGATAGCGCGTTGGACTTATAATCCAAATTCATGCTTTGGAATCCCAACCACGATGGCCTAATTTCTGCGAATGTGATTTCTCTTTACTATCCTATTTTATGGGAATAATTAAATTTAATTAATGAATAAATAGTAACAAACAAAAATAATAGCCTTACAGCATATATAGAAAGAAAAATCGCGTTCCTTCTTGCTTCTTAATATTGTAATTCTGTCATATGTATATACATCAGTGCTTCTCAAACTTTCAATACTGGCGCCCCCCTTTTCAATCACAATTTTTATCGCGCCCCCTTATACATAATTTACTAAATGCAATAATAGTGCACTTTTACGATAAAGCAACAATATTTATTATAAACCGTTCAAATTCATGACATAAGTATTAAATTTTGTATTTGTTACTTTTAAGCAAAAAAAAGTTAAGTAATAGGATAATTACTAAGTTATTTTTCCTTTCTCTGATTTTTAAATTGGAACATATTACAAAATGCGGTGGTTGCTTAGAAGACAAAATATAGATATCAGCTAAATATAGAAAATGAACTCAAAGGGTCAATTTCTTATCTTAAAACTCCTTTCAAAAAAATTGCTCTGTAAGACAAGCCCATGGAAGTAGCTAATAATTATTAAACTTGTTCTTAATTTAGTATTAATTAATTAGTCATAAAATACTCTGTGCACCACTCATACATTAAAAGCAGTGTTTCTCAAACTTTCAATACTGGCGACCCAATTTTCAATCATAATTTTTGTCTCGCCCCCCTGTACAACAATAATGTATTTACTGCAATAAAAATGCACTTTGAGAGAGAGACGCTAAAGTTACAATACGATCTTAATTATAAACCGTACAAATTAATACGATAAGTATATTAAATTTTGTGTATATGTAACTTTTAAGTAATATATATATTTTAAGAAAATTACTTAAAATATATATATATTACTTAGAATTATGTTATTTTTCTTTCTCTAATTTTTAAATTGGAACAGATCGCAAAATGATGTATTTAATTAAAGATTTATTTCCTTCAGCATTCATTTCTCAAAGTACGAATGTCATTAGAAAAATAGTCTAGTCAATGTCGCTCTCTATCATATCCATCACATCTGGCATTATAGGGTACGTTTGCGTGAGTCTGGGCAACCTATCGGACGTCTGCGCAAAACATGTAAAAATGTTTTTCCTCGTACAATTCCAGTCAGTTTTGGTCGACTCGATACTCCTATAGCTACCGAATCTAGCTTGAATGTACATTTTTTTAATTTCCACGTTCATTGTAATTCACGGTAATTAAGTATTTACGGCAGTAGCTTAAAACAATATCATACATACATTTTTAAGTCGTAAGCAAACATTCGACCATAATAAAGAATTAACAAGTACACAGACGAACGCGCATGGTTCCGAAAATTAAATCAAGGCGATCTTCTCAAAAGTACTTAATTTTGGATTTACCACTACTGAAGTAAATGATGGAAAAAAAGCCCCAGCTCGATATGTGTTAAAACTTACAAATCTGTAGAACAACATGTGAAAGTTGTTTTTAAAACATGTAAAATCATTTAGCTATGTTGGCAAAGAATTTTAAAAAATATTTTCTGGATGAGGACAGCTTGGTACAAAGTTACGAGTGGATTAGTGATCTATTTCAAGATACTCCAGAAGGGCTCTCAACTTCCGAAGAAGAAATCTTCATATATTTTACATCCAGTGAAAAATTAAAAGGCAATTTGTAATAAATCGCTCTTTGAATTTGGGGTAGAGGTGGATGAGGAATTATCTGTACTGAAAACAAAAGCATTTCGTATACTATTACCATTTTCAACATCCTACCTTTTTCAAACCGGATTTTCTGCAGTGGATGCCTTGAAGACAAAATATAGATCTCAGCTAAATATAGAAAATTAACTCTTTAAGTGTCAATTTCTGATATTAAACCTTCCTTTGAAAAACTTTCCTCTACAAGACAAGCCCGTGGAAGTCCCTAATAATTATTAAACTTGTTCTTAATTTAGTAATAAGATTGATTGATTGAATATTAACGTCGCACTGTTCAGCTGCACGAGGGCGTTTGACGACGGACCACGTAATTTTGAACCATGGTCAAGTGACGTGGATGACACCTGAGCTGGCACCCCTCTCTCCTAACTACCACACCACACCAACGGGAAAACGTTTCAACTCTCAACAGATTTAACGTGCATTGCTGCCCTACACGGCGGGTCTTTAGTGGTACTGGGCTCGAACTCGTGACAAGGCAAGCCACGATCCGATACCTATACCACTCGGCTACCGCGGCCAAATTCAGTAATAAGAAATTATTTATAAAATACCTTCTTCAGTACTGATACATCAAACGTATACTGGCTGAAACACCGACTCTTCGCACGAGTTCATTTTTTAAAAAAATAAAACATTATTCTTGATATAATAGCTGAACTGTAAGGAGAGTAAAACTGTGTGCACGACATTGTATACAAAAATGTAAAATGATTTTTTTTAAAGATAAATGCTATAATTGTAAATAACTGTTTAAAGGAACTGTAATTTTAAACCTCACACAATTAGCATTTAGAATTAATGTTAAATTATGAAAAAAATATAAAATTCCGATGAAGAATAATTGTCTTACTTTTTAACTTTTAAAGCGAGAAGACTTCGAAATGTTTTAACCCGGGAGCAGGCGCGTACTCGATACTAACATTAATGGTAGTGCGGGGAGACTCAGTCACCCCAATCATTTGTTTAGAATTACTTTTACTGTACACGATACAAATCGGAATTCTAGTGAATATTTTAATTTATAGAAAGTATGCTTACCTTCTTTCAAGGACTATTAAATTCTTTGATGATTTGAGAAAAAATCCAGTAAAACTGAACCAAAATGATTCAAAAGTACAAGACCATAATAAAGGACGCAAATCAGACACTTTTCAATTATCCTACAGAAATGTTAAACCAATCAATTCTTTTCCAAATATCGCAAAACTCAATTATTTACAATTTCCCTAAGCGAAAAGCAAACGCATAAAAGATGGGAGGGAACTAATATTGATAATAATTAGATGATTAGCAAACGTACTATGCAGCCTGGCTGAAAAGTGAATCATGACTTCCTTTTCTTTTTCTACAACTAAAATGTACAGTATTTCAATAATAATTACAGTGGTGAATAGTTTATCTTCTTAGAGAATTTTTCTCAGGGTCTGGGTTTCGTTTTTTCTTTTAACGAGTAATATTTTATGTTAAAACGTAATAAAAAAATCTCTCATTGAGGAAATACAGCAAATAAAACAATTTTTTTTTTCTTTAATTTGGTTTTGGGATCAAAGATAGCTATTTGATGACGGAAAAAAGCCAGATAATAAACATAAATTATGTCAGTGTTGTTGTGTGTATTTTTTTATTATGGAAGAAAGCATTTTGTTTTACTTCTCTTTCCGGTTATTTTTTTTAAAAAAAATCTTTAAATTTTTGATACGCTCGCGCCCCCCTTGTAGGGTCATCGCGCCCCCCCAGGGGGGCGCGCCCCACACTTTGAGAAACACTGATATACATATTTATATTAATTGTAATTATTTAATAAAAAGTAACTGAAATAAAAGTTTTCGTTGTTGACCAAGTATAGGAATTGACTTTTAAAAAATTATATTACTTGCTTTATGCAATACTCTGCAACTTTTAGTTACTTACATACGTGAACTTGGGAACCATTACAAGAGATAATCAATGGGAAAAAAAATAATTAGCCTCCACTGTTTATTTTTAGTATGTTTTTGTTTCATCGACGGACCAGCCACTCTTATTTCTTTTTTTACTTCTTTATTCAACAACACAACATATATATGCTATTTACAAGCGCAGCAAATTTTAATTAATTTTTTTATTGTGAGCTTCGAGTATTAGAGTCCTGTATTAATGCTCACGTCTGAGTATTAAAGAGAAATTTTCTCGTTTATCTTGTTCCACAGTAAGTTTTCATCTGCCGGCACAGCGCGGCAAGGAAGCATATTTGCATTTGTGCGCATGACGTTGGCGCGCATGCGCCAACATCCACAAAAATGATAATTACAGCATGTGCATCTTAAGTGTTTTAGAAGAAATAGGGTAGAATGTATGGGAAATTTGTGACCGTTTAATTATGGAACTATTTAATTAGTTCATGCATTTATACAGTTAAAAAAGAATTTGGCGAATCACACTTCCGAGCTTAAAAGGCAAAAAACAACTAAATCTTCATTTTGAAACTCTAATAAAAATAGTATCCGAAACTCTTGTTAAAGCAAATGAGGACAGAAATATAAAAAATCATTAAAAAAATATTTGAAATAAGAATGAAGATAATTAAATTTTCCAAGTAAAATGATATTAGAGAGTTAAGTACGGTTATAAAGGAATTGAATCTGATAAATTTCAAAATGAAGGAAGGAAAAAAATTTAGAAAGCGAGGAATGTAGCAAAAAATTTCTTTAAAAAATAATTTGAGACCGAAAGAAGAATTATATAAGTACAAAAAAAACCTAACGAATTATGGAATGTGATAAAAAAAAATATGAAATCCTTTATTAAAAATAAAACAGGGAAAATTCGCAAATTGCTATACCATTAAAAAAGAATTCTGCCTGACAGATTTATTATTCTAACAGATCCATAATAAGAAAAAATTCGGGTGTCCAATTTATTACTTAAAATAAAAAACATTTGTTACATCTCTCTACAACATTTATCACATTTCATAACGGCTGAAATTTGTAATATCTTAATGGAGTCAAAAAATGAAATCTGATCCCGTAGAAAATAAAAAAAAAATTGAGTAAATCTATTAAATCCCTAATAATCAAACGCGGAGCCCTCGTATTATTTTTAAAAGAGGGTTTGTCACTCATCAACTATTTCTGAGATATCCATTAACCAACGTAAATAAATAATAAAGATAGTTGGCGAATACTGCAACAATAGTACACAAAAAAGATAAATAAATAAGTAAAATAAAATAAACTAATAACACACACACAAGTAATATAAAAAGAAATTTAAGTCAATTCCTACTTAGATCAACAAAGAAAAATTTTATTTTAGCTACTTTTTATTAAATAGTTATAATTAATATAAATATGGATATACATATGATAGAATCACAACATTAAGTGGTAATTAATTTTTATTAATTATCATTAAAGTATAGTATTGTCATCCAAAACAATCTACTTAATGGAATCAGCTTACTAAATTTCGAGATTTTACGCCTAATAGTTTAAAAAAGGAGTAAATTGCCTATAACGCCACTTAATTCTCTGCAACGCCACTTGGGAGTCGATTTTGATAAAACCCATTTTGCAGCGGATCTGTATTCTATGAAAGGAATCCGCTTAACAAATTTCAAGACTGTACGCCTAATAGTTTAAAAATGGAAATAAATATGTATAACGCCCCTTAAGCCCCCGCAACGCCACTTTGGAAACGATTTTCACAAAACCCATCTTATAGCGGATCTCTACTTAATGAATGGAATCAGCTTACTAAATTTCGAGATTTTACGTCTAATAGTTTAAAAAAGGAGTAAATTGCCTATATATAACACCCCTTAATTCTCCACAACGCCACTTGGGGTCGATTTTCACAAAACCCATTCTGTAGGGGATCTGTAATCTATGAAAGGAATCCGCTTACCAAATTTCAAGACTGTACGTCTAATAGTTTAAAAATGGAAATAATTATCTATTTAAGCCCCCGCAACGCCCCTTGGAGGTCGATTTTCGTAAAAATCATTATGTAGGGAATCTCTACTTTATGAAAGAAATCTGTGTACCAAGTTTTTCACGACTTTACATCTAATGGTTTAGTAAAGGAAATAATTATCTGTAACGCCCCTTGGGGTTCGAACTTTGCGAAATCCGTTCTTAGCTGACGTCTACTCCATGAAGGGAACCTACCTACCAAATTTCAAGTCTGTAGGTTTAATAGTTCCGGAGATATCGTGATTAGTCAGTCAGTCAGTGAGTCGCTTTTCTCCTTTATATATATAGATAGATATATGAACTCTTACACTCTACAATTGCGTGCTGATTATATCATTAAAGCTTTTCGTCTTAAGACATCGTTTTCGCTTAGGAATCTGTCGTTTTTAATGTCTCCCTTCTGAACCGTCTCCGATTGAGAGACTCACGTTTTTATTGTGTCAACATAGCTTTACCCTGTCATTGAATACCATTCTCGCTTAGGAAGCTGACATTTTATTTTATCCACGTAGCTTAACCCTTTTTTGGATACCGTTTCACAGCTTAGGATACTAACGCTTTTATTATGTCGACATAGCTTTACCCTGTCTTCAAACACCGACTTTGCTTTGGAAGCCGACGTTTTTATTGTATCAACGTAGTTTTACTCGTCTTCCTCACCGTTTCCGCTTACGAAGCTGGTGTGTTTATTTTGTCAACGCAACTTTACCTTGTCCGTTTAGAGTTGCGAATGAATTATTGAATTACTTTGCGATCATTTCATTAAGAAAATAGGTGAAATTGCAGAATCGGCCACTGGCTGGTGCAATTTTGATAAGTCGCCAACTTGGTGCACTTTTGCTTGTTGTCCTTCAGAGTAGAGAAGCACGTAATGAAAAAGCACGAAATTTAAGATGGCGGGAAAGTGAAATAATCACACACACACACACAAATAATATAAAAAAAATTTTAAGTCAATTCCTACTTAGATCAACAGAGAAAAAATTTTATTTTAGCTACTTTTTATTAAATAGTTACAATTAATATAAATATGTATATACATATGACAGGATCACAACATTAAGTGGTAATTAGTTTTTATTAATTATCATTAATGTACCGTATTGTCCTCCAGAACAATCGTGTATATAAATTTTAGTTCAACTGAATATACTTAAACACGTGAGAAAAAAAGCCTTTTCAAGTTTTGACACAAGTCGCCAAAAGGATCGCTAAGTCACCAAAAAAGATGCCAACGTGGTTGTATTTATAACTCTTTAAATAATTAGTTTTAATGAACTAATTTTCATTAATTATTATTATATTATTGTACTGTCATCCAAAATAATTCTGTATATAAAATTTCAGCTCAAATGAACGTTTTAAAGTGTATTTTATTAACGATTGAAAATTCTATAAAGATAAATAAATAAATATATAGAGATTGTGAGCTAGTAGTAGGAGTTGAAAAAAGCATTTAAAAAAAACCTTAAAAACTGAAAATCGTTTCAAAATTAAAATCCTCAAATTTAAAATTGCTAGAGAAAAATAAACTTAAAAAATTAGTTTTAGTTAATTATAATTAGTTAAAACTGAAAAATTATAAAACACTCGATTTCAAAACCCTCATTCACTGCCTTTTAATCCTTCCTTTTTATCAATTTCATGCTTTTCCACATTTCGAACAAGCCTACGACGATCCGATTAAATCGTCTTTATGCACCATTCTAACATCGGCGAGGTAATAAAAAATCTTTCAGAATACTCAGCATATTTCAATATGCATTTATTCACACATTTGCAACAATACTAATGCATGGTGGACATCGTGAGAATTTGTAAAAATTTATTTGAAGAAAAAGAAATTTACCTTGAAAAATGTATCCAAAAAACGAGCTGTGAAATATTCCACAATGTGAGCTTACGACCAATGAGAACCAAAACTATAGAAAAGTTTAATTTTCAGGAGAAATCGAATTAAAATCGTCTGCATAAATACTGACCAACAAAAAATTAACTTTTAAAACAATAATAGTAATAAATAATATACATTAAAACAAGTATTAAATAACAAATTTAAAAACATAAAATTACAAAATAATAATAATAAATAAATAAATTTTAAAAAACGATTTTTACAAAACTATTTAAATCAAAAAACCACACTTGGCATGTTTATCAATCTGGCGGAAAGTTCAAAAATAAATCGCGCCAACCAGTAGCCGATTTTACAATTTCACCGATAAAATTTTCTCGTATTATCCTTTAGTAAAAAATTGTAAGAATTCGCTACACAGCAAACCCCGTTTGATAAAAAGATCTTAGTGAGTAGTAGTTTTCTCTGATCATTTTTTAAAATTTTTTTAAATAATATCAGTTAAGTATTCATTTCTTTACTTACAGTAAATATTTATTTTACCATATCAATTTAAATTTTAAACATGCACATCTGTCTTATATTTTAAAAGTAATTTAGTTATTTCTAAATACAGTGGACCCCGAAAGTGTTAGCACACTTGCAACTTCCTATAAAATTTGATGCTTTCTACTAATAAAAAATAATACTTCTGAATTGTAATTTTTTATGATATCCACAACTTGTTCTTAATGAAATGACGTAATTAATTTTTTTAAAAAAAAGTATAAATATTATTCTTAAAATTAATAACCAAAAAGCTACTAAAAATTACGCCACTAAAGTCTTTGTGCACTTTACGAAAATCTCAGCATAGCTTTAAATATTGTATTTCTTTCTTAATTTAGTATTTAAAAGGATATCTTTTTGTGTCCACAACTTTTAAACGTCTTGGTATAGATTCAATCAGTTTTTTGTAATCTCTGCATCAATTTTCCTCCATGCTTCTGTGATTGTTTTTACTTTACACAATGTGTTTATATGTCATGTTTTCTTTTTTCCTTAAATCAAATTCTCACCAAATATATTCTACAGGGCTGCAGAAAGTGACCGAGGAGGTGTTTTCAGAATTTGACGACACAGTTATAGACACCAGCGGCCTACATTGAGAGCTGTGCGCTTAGCATCATTATCCTGTCGTCTCCAATATCCACATTTTGGGCGGATAATTTAATATTTCTCTTTAAAATATTTAAATAGAGCACATGATTCACAATATTATCAAAAAATACCAAATTACCTAATTCTGAAGCCGATTTACACCCACCAATCATGCTGAAGTATGGAGGTGAAGTGGTTCTTGTTCCACATATAAATTCATGAGATAAAATTCCTCAATTTTTTTTTTTTTTTTTTGCAAACTATTATACCTCCATCGGAACCAAAAATGTTGAATTTTCTGTCATTCCAATCAATTTGCTGTCAATATTGAATTTTCTGAAACTTAATTGAAAGAATCTGGTTGGATCAGTGAACCATGGAGGTGGAAGTGTTATATAGTGGGAGTGGGGTGCTCTATATTAATTGTTATAATTTCTTACTAGTTCTATTCTGAAATGCTGAGTTAGTGTAAAAATATAGTACAAAGTACCTCACGCTTTACCGCAATGACATTAATTTTCTCGTATATCATTTTATTCTTATATTAAGAATTATTTTTTTACCTTTTAGTTCAACTTTTTTAAAATTTAATTTATTTTCCATTTTTTAGTTCGATCTACAGTAAAAACACATGCGTATATTTTTAGTTTTTTTAACTATCTTTTATTCATACACTTTTTTTTAAGGTTTCTCAGGGGTGTTAAATTTCTCTAGAGGTCTGACCGTATAAACAATTTTCAAACAGGTATAATTATTTTAAATTTAAATTAAATGATTCGGATATTTTACATATTATTTATAAAAGAATCGGGTTTCAGAAAAGTATAAAATGTTTAAAATATAATAATAATTTTAAAAATTATAAGCATATGAAACTTTTCTATAAGAAATATTTATTTAGTTTTACGTTGTGCATGCCATTTTCTAAAATAGTAGCTTTAATTACTAGCTATCAGTTCATTTATAAAGTTAAATGTATCCTTATTATACTGTAGTAATATTGTATTAGCAGAATAATAAATTATATTTTTTAAAAAATAAAAAAAAATTACATTTTCAAAATTTTTTTTAAAAAAATTCAATATTTTTCAAATATTTTGAAATACACACACACACACACTACATATATATAATACTAAAACTAGGTAAGGTTTAGAGTATGATACATTTTATTATTCTATAAAGTTTTATACATCAGAGGCTACTGTTTTAGAAAATAGCGCAAAAAATACTTAATATTTATTATAGAATTTTCATTTGCTTATAATTTTTAAAATTATTATATTTTAAACATTTTATGCTTTTCTGAAGCCCCATTCTTTTATAAATAATGTGCAAAATATTCGAATCATTTAATTTAAATTTAAAAGAATTATACCTGTTTGAAAATTGTTTATACTTTCAGACCTCTAGAGAAATTTAACACCCCTGAGACCAGATTCCGTTACAAACAAGGGAAACTTATAAAAGCATGTTAAAAACGGTGCAACACCTGCTAAATTTGTAATTTTATTCATTTACTGTTTTTTATAAAGCACTTGAGAGAGGAAAATATAATTGATGACAAGAGATAACTCGATGAGAGATAAGATTTTCAGTTAAAACTGATGAGAAGAATCTTTGTTTGAACTCTGTAAGAATTTTTATAAAATTCAATCAAAAGCTTTTCTCTTTAATTCCACCTGAAACCATTGGATGAGCAGTCAGATCAGCTGGTTTAAAAGTTAATTTGGCGAGAAATAATTTTGTGCGAGTGCAAGTAATAAAAAAAAAATATTTTTCACTGGTAACTAAAAATTTTGTTGGAATCGTATGTTTGCGTGTAAAAGCCTACTTCTCATTTTTGACACATATACAAAAGAATGGAATAAGAAAAAAAAATGATATGGAATCTTAACTTATTTCTAATAATGAATCACTGTAGTAAAACGAATACAGAATGAATTAAAGGACGCTTCAAATGATGCTGTAAAAATGATAAATTCAATAAAACCTAGACAATTTATATTTTTTTCCTTTATTACATAGAGAATTATACTGAAACCATAGAACCTTGCTTTTATATTCAAAATTCAAATTATTTTTAAATGAACCAAGTTCGTAACTATGCTCCACTATTAAATAATGAAATGTGGTTGCAAATTTTACCTCATTTAGAAGACATTTTGCCGTTCAACATAAAGCAAATATATCCATTCAAGGACTGAATGTAAATATTATAAAAACAAATTCAGAAAAAGTTGATGCATTTGTCTTAAACAGTAATCATATCTCAATTAAAATTACACGAAATGTTTTGAAAAACTAAATAATTTTCTAATGAATGAATTTCAATGAAAATGAACTAAATTTTGAGGACAGAGTTTAGATTTATAATATATGGATCACGTTTTTTTTTCAATTAAAAAGGCTACAGGAGAATATTTTTCAGAAGAGAAAACTAAACATGAATGTGAATAAAAATTATGTTCAAATGCTATGATAAATTAAAATGCTTAGCAGTGAAAAAAGGGAACAATTTATCAAGAGATTTGACATTAAAATCTAAACTTAAGCAAAAGAACAACTCCTAACCTTTTTATTGCAAATTCCTACAGAGTTTACAAAAAATTCTCATATATTTTAAGGCCATACACAACAATGGATTTAAGTGAAAAATCTTCCTCAATGCATGTGGCAAGGAATACAAAATATAGAATAAAATTAAATGCAGAATATACTAGACTTTGTGTAAAAATATGTATATACATACATATATCTTAATCATTAAACATAATGCAAGGGAGTACAAATTAATGCTATTTATAAGTAAATTGCATTAATTTCAAGTTAAAACTCTTTAGTAAGAACTAAAGGAAATTTATTTTACTGTCTTTATATAAAATGCTTACAGCATATTGATCTACTTCAAATGGGTTTTTTTAATATAAATTCTTATAGAAGGGGAGGATAGGGTTCCCCAAAAACATCTATGCTTTTGAAGGGTTCCATGAATGCACAAAGTTTAAACATTCATTGATTTCAGCAAGGATTACAGTCATTACATTTGACACACTTTTTGAAACAAATATTCAAAGGTTTTCAAGAAAATGTAATCAATAAACTAAAATTTTCAGTTCATGATTTATCTGGAGATATAACACCCGATTTTAAAAAAAACTACTATAAGCCTTTTATTAGTATGTGCATAATTAATATTTTGTATAAAGGGTAAGTATGGGTAACAAGGAAAAATTAGACATTTGAAAGCAAAAAAACCATTAATTACCAACACGGTTAAATAACACATAAGTACAAGACTAGTAAGGAAAAAGAAGGCAAAAGACGTCCTGGAGGAAACAGTATCACTAATTTATATAATCAATAGCACAATGCAATAAATATCAACACCATTAATAAAAAACTGATAAAAATTAATTCAAACACTTCAATACACAACACATATTTAGAAAAGAAAAAAGAGGAGGGCGCAAATATCATGTTCAATAATTCAGACATATACAAATCCGAATAAAATAGACCACTTTCACATCTGAAAAATATTCTAAGTATGGAAGAAGAAATGTAGAATTAAAACTAAAAATAAATTTATTTTATGTAACTTCCAATAAAACTTGAATAAAATGCCATAAAATATTCTAAATTAAATTAAATGTGGGGAGGGGAGAACAGAACTGTCCAGAATATAAAAGGAAAATTCAAACTAAGTTTACAGTAAAACAAGCAAACTCATTCATCAAATATCATGTATTTCTGTAATTTTACAATTATATGCAAAAACTTCTGAAACTTTTAAGAATTGCAATTCAAAGCATATTTTTACTTTAAACTTCTATATAATCCCAGCTTAAAATTATTTCATTTATTTATAACTTAACAGAAAAAAACATACAAAACTTTAAAACAATTTATCTACTAAGAAAGAATAAAGCACTAGAGCTTACATTTATTTTTTAAAATTGTTCCTATTTCTTAAAACTTAATTTTATCTCTTTTTTTCCAGAATTTACATTATTTTCCTCATAGTGTACTCTACTTGTGAGTGAGGAAATGATAAATAATTACAAAAAAAAAAAAGAAAAAAAAATGATTTTATTACAAGACCTTTATTTTCAGATTTAAAACATAGCACTTCTTTTTAAGCATCCAGGCACATAAACATAACTTACTTTATCGCTGCATAGATCACATTTATGTAATGGTAAATGGGTGAGTGAGCATTAACATGCACTATTCAGCAACTCGAGGGCTTTAATGGTAAATGGAATTAAAAACATTAACCAAAAAAAATGCAATTAACAAACATTTCAAATTGGAAAAATTGAAAGTATTATAATTCATAAAAAAGTTTCAGCTACAGAGAGAGTAATGTGACATAAATATCTCATTAATTATTATAATTTTACTAATAATTATTATTTTTAATGACTACAAATAATTATAACTACTTTCTATTAATTACAATTATTTTTCTGATACCTTTTAATTAATACATGCAAATAGTAAATCTGCTCCAAATTTTTGTGAAAAAGCTATTTTTTGGTGTAAGACGAAAATCTTATTTCTACTTGCATGAACACACTACCAAGATAAATTTGTTACAATATAAAACTAATTTAATAAAATCCTCTCACATTTTTATTTGCAAATTTTTAATTGCATGCATTAATGATGTATGGAGGTTTCATTGGAAAGGTTCAATAAAGATCTTATTTTGTAATCGTACATCAGAAACAAAATCACAGATGATAATGAATGTAAAGACATGATTTTATTATCATACTAAAATTGCAAAAAATAAAAGACAATGACTGTGGATCTTACTTTTGAAAATATGATCAAGTGATGTGATAACATTTGAATTAGTACTTATCTAATTTCATATAACATTTGGCTGCTCCTTTGTGATTAGTCTTTTATGCAATTTTCCGACGGATCTTTAGCAGAATTTGTAAATACAATAAAAACAGCAGCCAGAGAAAAAAATTACAGTTGCTGCCAGATGAAATAAATTGTTTTAAAATAAGTATTAAAATATTTAAGAATGATTGGAATAAGTTTTTTTAAGCAACATAAAGCTTGATTTGATATATTTCAGAAGACATTGATTAAAAATTAAATAATAGTTGCTTTTATGAACTTCTAAGCAAAATGGGGGGACAATTTTTTTAGTTGAATAATTAGAATGTTTTCAAAAAAATTCTACCAAAGAAATAATCTTATAAATATGATTTTTACATTTATATATAGACTTGATTACTATTAAGGAACTGATATTGGCATTTCCGCGCATATTCGAAATACTTGGAAATAAATATATTGCAAATTGAAACAAGATTATTTTTCCCCCATGTGATATATTTAAAATTAAATCAGTATGATTCTAAAACCTTCCTAAAATATATGTATAAAAAAAATTGAAAATTACTTATGCAGAATTTAAAAAGAAAGCTTTTCAGTTAATTTTCAAAGAATAAATTTCTGAACAAAATTTATGAAAAATATCAAAATTTTCTCCTTACATTCCATAAGTATTCAAATAATCTCAAAAAAAATTCCTGTAATTTTATTTTCCGCAAATCAGTATCAAAACAACGGTAGTTTAGAAAGTTATTTCAAATACCTTTGCTTTTAGTGAATCATTACATGTTTAGCAGCCCTAAATTCTAATTTTCAACTTAGTCAGATACATTGAATCGATTACATTCAATTCATGTTTCAATCGAATACATGTTTCGTCAATTATTCAATCAATTACATGTTTTCAAACATTTATTCCACTACTGTTCATAAAAATTTTGCAAAATACAATTTTTGGTTTTTTTTAAATAAATTTTTCAAATTTATTTGAAAAAATATACAAACTATTACTTTAATTTATTATTTAATATATCTTTGTTGTTGATAACGGTTATAAAATTATAGGAAGAAAATTACAACTCACCAAGTATCATAAAATATTTTTATTTTCATTAAAATAGTTTATGCACAAGCTCACACTTAAAATATACATTAAAGACCAAAATTTATAACAGACAATATGTTGTTAAAACTTTTGTTTGGCAACTAAGGGATTGGTGACCTGGGAATAGATTTTGGATATAAGACACTAATGTAAATATATTTATTGTATAATTTATATAAATTTTATTTTAACTAAATGATTGTATACTTTTAAAAAAAATTATGCATTCAAAAATATAAAATAATACATTTAAGAGGAAATTTAAAAAAATTGCTATTTATTTAAGGAAAATTGGCAGTAATCCATTAAACTACACGAAGATAAATTTATTTAATATTTATGATTAGTTATTTAATACTTCATTAAATGTAAATTACAAAAAGTTTAGGTTAAGTATTAAAAAAAAATTTTTTTTAATGAAATATAACTAAAATTCTTATACAAAGTGTAATGTTTTTATGTAAATTAATTTTTTGTTACAAAAAAAAAGTAAAATAAATTTGAAACATGTATATTTTTTTTAAATAAAAGTTAACAGAAAAATAAATATAAAAACATTTTAAAAATTATGAAAAAATAAAGAAACAGATCACCACTGTAATTAATATAAAACCAAATGGTTATTTACTAGTCATGAATATAAAATTCAGCACTCTATTTGAAGTAATGCATCTCATGTACTCTTCTTCTATAGATAATACTTTTAACAGCACTTAGTTGCAAAACAAAAGTTTAAATATCTTGAGATTCCTCAGGTAACTGATAATGATTTTATTACATTTATAGCGACCTGAAATACAAGAGAATAAGAAAATACTATCAATCAATAAAAATAAAATATTAAACCAGAAACTTAAGAGAAAAAGTGATAAAAACAAAGATAAAACTACTGTACAATAAAAAAATAATAATGTTTCATACATAAATAAATATGTCATAATACAATTTCCAAAATAAATGAATATTATAAATTAGTAAATTAAACCATTTAAGAACTAGATGTAATTTCTCTCATTTAAATCTAGCATTTATGACAAATTTTATCACTCAATCCTGAGTCTTAACTTCATATATCATAACACATTTTTGTTATATGTTAGCTGCATGGCCCAGCGTTACATGAACTTTCTCTACATTTATAAATTTTACCTTCTCATCTCAATATCAGCACTTTCAGGGCAAACAGAAAGGTATCATGGAAGACATAATAGTACAAGACAATGAATAGATATTCATGAATATATACCAAAAATCTTGAAGCATTTCTTCATTAATAAATAATTTAAACCAAAAATAATGGGCAAAAAAAAAAAGAATTTGACTCGATTTGAGGGAGCATATCTCCACCCCATGTAATGCCCAAATTTCAAAACTGCGTGCAACCATTTGCCTTTGCATTAAGTTTTATATTAAAAGCAGTTTTCAGAGTGAGGGTCGAGGACCCCTGTTCCACATGTAACTAAAGTATGCAAAATAAGTGCTTACATAAAAGACTTTTTAAATAGTTGATTATGTATACACTTATATTGCATTACCTTATACAGATTTAAAGGAGACCGCTTTTAATAGATTGCCTACATTTTTAAACTTTTAAGGGTACAGCACATCATACACTTTCAAAAAGAAATTGATTTTTCAATTTCAGCTTTAAGAAATAGTGGATATTTTTCAGAATAAAAAAAATGCTAACATTCATTGTGCATTGATAAAATAAACATAAAACATGACAAAATTGATAAAAGTGTCTATTTTTTTTAAAAATTTAAAACTACCTTTAAAAAAAGATTTTCAGTCTTTATTATATTTTTCAAAGATAATATACAGCTATTTCATTAAAAGACTGGTTAATTATGTTTTGTTCATTATTTTACATATGTGTGTAAAATATTTTTTCATATTTAAGAAATATTGTTAAAAGAAGTGGCATGTAAATGAAAAAATGTATTTAAAGTTATATTATGTTCAGTAAAAAACAAAGAAAAAAAATATTTTGAAATTAAAATTACTTTTGTCACTTTAGCGAATGCTTGAAGTATCATTATAAGGCATAGAAAATAGGCTGGCAATTAATAATGAAGCATATAATAGATGCACATTGCATTTATTTTTTCAATGGAAGTTATGGTCATTTAACTGAACAAGTCAATAAAAAAATTTCAAAATGAAATGGACAGTTTTTAATGTTTCTATTATATCCTGCACAGTTTGCACTGTTTTGGATAAATGCAGATATCCCGGTTATTCGGTGGAACGCCATCAGAGCTTTTAAAAACCATTGCAACCTCATTTGTTTTGGAGCTGATCAGAATCAAGTTTCTCACCACTTATGTACATTGAAATGTTTTTCAATGCCTCATGTAAAGAACAATTTCCAATTACAAAATTCTGCGAGCTGCATCTACCCGATGCTTGGTGTTGGAGGAAGAAATTCAGACTCGAGCCAGTCAATTCAAATAACTGAGTTTATTCAGAACTACCGAGTGAGTGTGAGCACGTGTGGCTCCACCCCTTTTATACACAGAACATAATGACGTCACACAACCTTTTCACAGTTACAAAAACGTGGCGCCATGCTGCCACTCATTCACACAAATCATCTCCATTCACAACATACTCCCCCCTTTGAGACTTGGGGAGAGTCTCAAACCTCTCTATAACAGTTATAATTTAAAAGATCAAGTCTCTTCGGTTCTTTAACCAATCTTCCAGAAGAAGTATATTTTTTTATAATTGCATCATTAATATTCAAGACCTTTTCAGGTTTAGTACTTTTAACAGAAATTGATTTTCCAAGAGAACGTCTCAATAGTTTCTTGATAATGCGAACCAACCTTTCCCACCAGCCTCCCCACCATGCGGCGGTGGATGGTATAAATTTCCAAACTATTTTTTGAGTTGATGTCTCTCTCGATATTTTATGCCAATCCAATTTCGCAAGGTCATTGAAAGCACCTCGGAAATTAGTACCGTTATCACAGTAAATTATCCTGGGCCTCCCGCGCCTGGCAATGAAACGCCTAAGGGCTAGCAAAAAGGCATCAGAAGATAAAGCGTTTACTAATTCAAGATGTAGTGCGCGATAGACTGCGCAAGTAAACAATGTAATCCATACCTTTTCGCCAGTTTTTAAAAACAGAGAGAGAGAGGTCCAGCTAAGTCAATTCCTACAACTTCAAATATCGCGCAATCATTCACGCGGTCTGGTGGTAAGGGTGATGGTCCGCTTGACAATGATTTCACTTTAAAACGAGCACAAATAAAACATTCATTCAAAATACTCTTAATAGTTTTTCTAGCTCTGATAATCCAGAACCTTTCTCTAATTAATGAGATTGCATTATTTGTATTCCTGCATGACAGTTCTTTTTGTGTATAGATCTAATCAAAAGTTTTGTAAATTCACATTTATCAGGTAACAATATAGGATACAAAAAAGAACTTTCATCATTTCGTTCAGTTATTTTAGATTTTACTCTTAAAATATTATCATCATCAATAAAAGTAACAAATTTTAAAGATTCAACATCAGTTAAATAATATGTCTGAGTTAAACGAATCAATTGTTTCTCAGAATTTTCAATTTCAGCAACAGAAAGTTCATGTTCCTTACATGTTATAGTCTTTGCGACAATTATTTACAAATCTTAAAATCCATGCAAATACTCTTATCATTTTATCATAATCAGACACATTACATATAAGCAAGGGGGGTGCATCGTTTGCTAGATCAACATTCGCATTTTTAGTTTTCTTCTTTCTACTTTAACTTCTTGAAGCTCGCAACTGATTTCACCATCTGGCCAATATTCCGAATTTTGTTTCAACCAGGAAGGCCCCTCCCACCATCTAGAACTAAGCATTTGTCGTGGAGAACAACCACGAGATAGTAAATCCACGATATTCATGTTTCCTGGAACATACTTCCATGACTGAATTTGAGTTAATTGTCTAATTTCCTTTACCCTATTAGCTACAAAAACTGACCAATTTCCATATTCTTTAATCCACCAAAGTGCTGTTGTGGAATCGGACCAAAGAGTAACTTTCAAGTCCGGCATATTAAGTGCTTTCAAAATAGAATTTAAAAGTCGAGCACCTACACAACAAGCCATTAGCTCTAGGCGGTATACTCAAAAGTTTGAGGAGGAGCTACTCTAGACTTCGCTCTAACAAGAATTACGCTAACTCTAGAATCAACTATTGATCGAGCAAAGACGCATCCCGCATATGACCCCTTGCTTGCATCAACAAATACATGTAATTCAGTAAAAATATCAATTTTCATACAATGTGGTACATTTACATCTTTCAAAATTTGAATTTCATTAAAGCATTTCATAAATTTGTTTACAATATTCTGAGGTAGTTCCTGATCCCATGCCTTTTTTCATTTTCCATATTTCCTGCAATAGTAATTTTGGGAGCAATGTAGACGGCGCCAACATTCCAATGGGATCGAAAACTTTTTGCACCGTAGACAAAACTAATCGTTTCGTTATTTTCACTTCGCACGTTAATGAGTCGAAATTCGTGCAACATTTCAAAACATCATTATCCAAGTCCCAGATGATACCCAAAATAAAAGTTTCGCCTGAGTGTTTATCAACACTTTTACTCGCCACATTGCTCTCAAAAATACGTAAATTAAAACATCTTTCCGACATAATTAATTTAGTCTTCTCAATAAATATTTCTATTTCATTAGCACTGAAAACACCAGTTACACAATTATCAACATAAAAGGAAGATTTTAACTTTTGTGCAACTTCCTTACATTTGGAATTACAGTTCTCCAAAAGATGCATAATAGATGCATTCAATAAGTAAGGGCTTGAAGACACCCCAAACACAACTCGACAATGCCTGTACACTAATTGTTTTTCATTGCATGGGGGAAAAAATCTGAGATAATCTCTATCTTTCGGTGCAACAGATAGCATCAAAAACGCCTTTTCAATATCGGCTACAATTCCGACTGGATAAATTCTAAAACGATCTAAAATGTCAGGTATCAGTTCAATAAGGTTTATGCCTTTATATAAACAGTCGTTCAAAGATGGTTTCCCTTTTCACGGGCGAAAGCATAGAATACGGGTCGGTTTTTTGTAGTCGCACTATCTAATTTAATCACGGTCTATGCGGTAAATAATGGCATTCATTGTTCAATTCTACTTCCGGCACACGTTCAATGATATTTAAATTTTCCCATTGCCTAAACACACTTTTATAATCCTCAAAAATTTACCGTTTCTTAATTTATTCATCATCCGTAGATGTCTTTTCCATGTTAGTTCTTTATTACTGGGCAAATTTTCAGAGTTACATTTCCATGGGAGTTAACTTCATATCTTCCATCGGGAAGAATTTTCATTTTATTCTTAAAATCGGTTAATTCAAAATTTTCTTTCGTATTCTCATTAAGTAAGGGATCCGTTATTCCTAAAACATCAAGTTCCCATAATTCTTTAACGCTAACATTCCGAACATGCAAAGACGAAGTCGTTAACGTAACGTTTTTATCGTTCGAACATACTTTTCCAATTACCGTCCATCCTAGTTTAGTTTCAATAGCTGTTAAACCCGAATCGAATTCAATTGAATTCCCAGTCAATAATTTTCCTATATTATCAGCCCCAATCAAAAGCCCAATTTCCGTTTCTTTACAATTTAAATCCGATAAAATAATTTCTTTATTTTTAACTCATTTAAAATACGCATCCTCAATCTTAGAAATAAATCCACATATTTTCTTTTCAGATAGCACTTCAAAACAACATGCGTAAGAGTGTTTTAAATCACTGACCTCAATAGAATACACGCTGTGATGTTTCGGTTTAGTTTCATTGCCCCCGAATAGAGAATGAATTATAGTTTCCTCTCTAAGTGGAGTGGTTTTCAAAATACTAGTAACACTTTCACTAATGTAACTATTTTCACAAGCGGTATCAATCAAAACTCTAACTTTCCTTTCCTGATCTTTAATGCGAATGAAAACGCAGAGAGTTTGAAAGTAAATACTTTGGTTTCTGTTGCAGTTACTTGATAGAGAGTTATCAGTTTTTATGGAACACAATTTTTGATCATACTTATTTAATTTTGGACACATAATTTCAAAATGAGAATAATTACATTTAGAACAATTAATATCATTTTTAATATCACAATTTTTACTCAAATGGCCAGATCTATTTAAACAAATAAAACAAGCACCTTTTCTTAATAACAATTGTCTCTTAGCATTTAAAGACATTTTTCTAGCATTAAAGCAATTTTCACTGGGATGATATTTCTCACAAAATATACATTTATTGATTTTCTTACCTGAGGACTTTACGGAACTCGCCAGAGCTGATGCAGTCGTTAATTCGGTCGGCTTAACACTTTCAGTTGGGGAATCTTTTTTTCGGATAGGAGTTCCAAAACCGGATTTTGCCAGCTGCACCATTTCTTCCCCTTGGACTTCCAGGTGAAGGAAAGTCATTAAGTGTTCTAGAGTTCGTGATCCTTTAGCATCTGTTTTAGTATTCCGTTTTCTTTCCCAGGCCATCAGGATTTCCTCGGGTAAGCAGGACTCTACCAATGGTGTAAGGAAATCTCCATATTTTTCTTGTGTTCGTCCAAGGCTCTCCAACGACCGTAATTTCCCTTCAAGTTCATCGTACAAGGTCGACAAATCAGTTTTCGTTCTTCATTACTAAATTTAAAAGTTCACGTACGTAAATTTGTACTAACAAATCTTCACGACCGAATCTCTCTTTTAATTGATCAATGGCTTTAGGATAATTTTCCGCCGTTGCAGGGAAACTCAATACTAATCGTTCTGCTTTCGATTTCGGTTCCACGGATTGCAATAAATATTGCATTTTGTCTTCTTCCGCAATGCTTTTATCATTGTGAATTTTCTGAAACTGACTCCAGAAGGCCAAAAAGTCTTTAGCTTCACCGCTGAACTTCTTCAGTTCGATTTTCGGCAATTTAAAGCTTCTCTTTTCAGTTTCGGCAGGAACAACGGTTTCTCGTATTTTCAAATCTACTCGAGTACACATTTCGATGTAGCGGTCACGGTAGTTTTCTGCATCTTCCATATCATCTAAATATTCTTGCATGGCATCTTCTGTACACAAGAGTTGTTCAGAAATTTGATTCTGACAAGTGTCGAGTCGCTGAAGGTTATCGATAAATTGAGTTTTCAGAATCGAAAGTTGATTCATATTGATGTTTTCTTTTTTATGAGTTCGGTTTCAATCTTTTTTTTCAGACTGAGAGAAAATGCTATTCTCAGACCTTTTCTTTTTGCCGCTTTCAAAGCATTCACTTCCCTTTTATAATTCAAAAGTTAAGTTCAAAGTTCAATAATTTAAATTCGGTTTCAGTTTCGCTTCCAACCACAACAACCAGTCCTGTCGAGAGTACCAAAAACTTATGTAAAGAACAATTTCCAATTACAAAATTCTGCAAGCTGCATCTACCCGATGCTTGGTGTTGGAGGAAGAAATTCAGACTCGAGCCAGTCAATTCAAATAACTGAGTTTATTCAGAACTACCGAGTGAGTGTGAGCAAGTGTGGCTCCACCCCTTTTATACACAGAACATAATGACGTCACACAACCTTTTCACAGTTACAAAAACATGGCGCCATGCTGCCACTCATTCACACAAATCATCTCCATTCACAACACCTCATGTACTTCTTCGCGAAGCTTCACATCTCAGTTCCGGATTGCATTCAAAAACTTTATGCTTCATTCATCGACAAGTAGCAAGCTCAGAATCTAAAACATATAACTAAGCAAATTTTTCTTCTGCTTGAGCTGGATGTAAATGAGAAGTCCTGTGATAAATTTGGCCATGTATTCTAAAGCAATATGCTCCTCTACCGGCAGGTGGTACAATCTGCGCACCCATTGAAGCAAAGGACAGAGCAATGTTGTACGACCTTGTGTTCTTCTTGAAATGCTCAGATAAATCATGGCTACCATCCACCAATCCTTTCATTTCTACTGGACATGTTGAAGCTTCTTTAATTATCTTCCCATTATGGCAGCAATGGGTATTGTCAATCATAAAGCCAATTTACACTAAAATAACACAAAACTCATAAGAACAGCACAAATTCACCTTTTTTCTCATGAGAATTCTATCGACGACATTTTTTAACTTGTTGCCAAAGACAAGACACCAAAGTAGATTTATACATTGTGATGTCACAAACAAGTAATTTAATACTGTTACAGCGTGACCTTGACAAATGTAAACTCCTCTAGCATTCTTTTCTCCCTCAAAATACAAACCTCCAGATTTCAGACAAATATTGTTCATCTCTCCACAGTTATGTTCTTCAACAACAGGGTAAATAAAAGTTCTTGCTACATAAAAAGTTTGTATCTGAAGGCAATTTTGTTCTTCAGTAGTGACATTTAGTTGGTATCCTCTTGCATGCTGCGCCATGGTTGACAATCGGTGACTTCTTTGTTCTTACATTCCCTCCGCTCTTCTTTCTTGGTCACATTGTGCTTTCTCTAAAAAAAAGATAATCGTACTCAACTGAATTCACAGAAAGTTCTCAATATAAATCTATTGCATTTAATGAGTGATTCTATCTTACGTAACATTTTACTACATAAAAAGAATATTTCTTAAATAAAGAAACTTCTTAATGAGTTTCTTAGTTGAGGCACAAAATGTTACACTAGTTAATGGAGGAATTTTTTTAAAAAAATAAAATTAAAAGTCTAAAATTAATAATAAACTATTTAGAAAACTAAAGAACATGATTATCCTCCAAAGAAACTATAAATAGGGTAAAAATTGCAGCACTGTAGTAATTTCTCACCCCAACCAAAGGGTTTTAGGCTTCTTTATTTTATATAAAACATATAAGTTTAGAGTATAAATATATTTTTCTATTTCAGATTTACCCATTTTAAACAAAACTATGATTCATAACATTGTAAATATGAGTTTTTAACTGTAAACATAATTCTAAAATATAATAAAAAAGTAGGGAAAAACATGTTTCATTGTGACCTAAAACAGCATATTCAAATTATTTAATTACATAAATGCATTTTAAGAGAAAAAATTCATCATACTTTGACACAAAAAGACTTGGCAATATGTTTGATTAAATACCAGGCATTTTAAATTCATTTCAATAGTGTTGTGCTAATTCAATAAAAGTACGAGAGTTATGAGTTTTTAACCAATAAGCAAAGTCATGATCCATTTCTTTTTCTCATTTCCTGAGAATCAAAAAATTATCTTCTATTGTATAATAAATATTTACAAGTATTTTTCCAATAAATACAGTTCACAAGGGATATTTAACACACACATCTACAAAATTCCATTAGTCATTAAAAACATAACACTTTAAAAAGTTTCTTTGCTATAATCTTTATTTTCACTTGTTAATTGAAAAGTTCCTTAGAAATACACTTAATATATTGAAACTAAGTTAGTGTTCTGTTTTATAATTAGTTCTGCTTTACAATTTTTAAAGATAAATTATTAATTAATTCAAAAAGTTATTTCTCCTGCAACATCTTACAAAAAGGTAGTTTGAAAATTTCATTTGACATTTGTCTTTTAAGCTCCAAGTTTTAGGCAGAAAATACTTTTACGAATCAATCATTTTGTAACATTAATTTGAAGAGTTTTCAAAATTGAACTGAATTTTAAAAAATAGTTTCTTTCTTTATTCATGGGCTTAGAATACATATTAAAGGATATGATGTAAAGAGTTGTTAGACATTTAAAAAGTCGGATCCAAATTTTTATGATCTCCTTGTGTTGTTTATCCAATCCCGTTCCATGATCTCAATGAAAGTAAGCACACCGATTCGAACCCGATCTTTTTGAGTTTCGTGATTTGTGGTTGGCAGCAACTGCAATGCAAATCGAGCGAGTATTTAAACTCGGCTCATGTTAGTTTTTCGAAAGGAAGGAGAAACAGAAATATAAGAAGTGTGTGAGTGGTTTTAGCTCTTAGAGGGGAGAACGGCTGGTTGGGAATGCAACTGCAGGTTGCATCACCATTTTAGATTAGAAATTCATTTTACAATATTAGAAGACGGTTCGAATCGGATGTCTCTGGTAATGTTGATTTTTGAACTTATTGTTTTTATCGCTCCAGTAACGAGCAGAGTGACTTTATGATTGATTATTAAAGGCCAATTTTAAGAAACTGTTTTTCGTCTTCATGCCTCCTCGACACATAAATTTCACCGCTAGCTTTGCAAAATTTAAATTAGTTTACCAATAAGTGTAACAAATTTGGTTATGGGCCCAGTCCATGTACTGTGTCGAGGCAGGCTAAGCAGTTGAACCAGGCCATGAACTTTGTCTATTTAAATACTGTTCCAGTCTAGAACTATTTTTTATGAACTCTGTTGCTAGTACGCTAAATCGAGTAGCAGGTATGGAGTTTAACAACCAGATATCAGTGTTGACTCCAAATAACTGGAACACATGGAAGCATGATATGCAAGTACTCTTAATGCATTATGGTTGCTGGCAGTTTATAATACAGACCAAGACAGAGCAACCTGATGAAGAGGCAACATACAAGGAAAAATTAGATCTACAACCGTAAGGATAGATGTTATACGTTGATCTATACTAACATCAGTTCAGATTTGAAAAATCTGATAACGGAAACAACTGACGGGTAGCGGCATGGAAGATATTAAAAGATCACTTGAACCAGTCGCAAGAGTAATTCAACTATTAGATCAATTTTTTTGGAACAAAATACCAACCAGGGGAAGATGTTGGAATCTTCATATCCCGTGTAAAGACAGCGGCAACCAGACTACAAGAAGCGGGTCATAAATTGGGCGACCTGTACATAGGATTTCAATTAATAAGGTGGCTTCCTCAGGAATTCCAGTCTACCGTGCAACAAATCTACAGATGGAAAGAAGAGGACTTCAGAGTTGTCAAAATTGAAGCAGAGCTGATATTAGAAGCCAATCGTCTTCAGTTGATGAAACAAGATTTGGAGAAAGCGGAGAATGCTTACTTGAGCAGTTTCACTTCGAAAGAAGTCGAAGACGTTACCTGGTGCTACGGCTGCAGCTCATGGAGATCCGAATGGCAAGAATGATTACCAAAAGAAAGGTGGTAAGGTATTTAACTGTAAAACTATTAAAAATGTTAAACAATCTATTAAGACTATAGGTCCGTGTTATGTATGTAATACGTACGGGCATCTTAAAGTAAATTGTAAAAAGAGAAAAAGTCTCTACAAAAATCTCCTTCAACTGTAAATGAAACTTTTAACACAGAGTTTAATATAAATTTAAGATTTTGTGAAGCTGAATGTAGTCTTTTAGAACTAGATAAACAAATCGTAACTAGTTGTATCTTATTTGAGGAAAACTCTGATAAAGGTGTTTGGGTAATAGATACTGCTGCCACGAGTCATTTTTGTAATGACAAGAGTTTATTTTTAGATCTTAAACCGATAACTAACATGAAAATGTCGTTAGCAACAGAGGATAAAAGTTGTCCCGTAGAAGGAATCGGTACACTTAGATTTCGGGTAAAATATAAGGGGAGTTTTCATGAAACAACTTTGACTGATGTTTTATTTAATCCTAAGTTGAGGAGAAATTTGTTATCCGGTTCCAGATTAAAGGTGTGAGCATTTTGTGGGTACTAAAGGTAAAATTAATGTTTTTAATAAAGACTGGATAAAATTGTTCTGGGCGACACGCCATGAAAATTTGTATTTTTTTAAGCCGGATCATTATATTATACCAAAGAGTAAAGAAATTGGTTTTTAGTGATATAACCCTAAAACAAAAAACGGATCAATAGAAATATGGCATCAACGCTTTTGTCATGTTAATAACGATTACTTGGTAAAAACTAGTAAAAATGATAGTGTAAAAGGTCTCCCACGCTTAACTGATAATGGTAAGACTCATTGTATACCGTGTAAATTAGCAAAGTCAAGAGAGTTTCATTCAAAAGACGGGGGCCGTAAGATCAAAATGTCCATTGGAATTGTTGCATATGGACCTCTGCGGTCCAATGCCAACTGAAAGCCAAGGCGGTAATAAATATTTCTTGAGTATAATTGACGCGATTATTCAAGAAAAAGGTGACTGTATTTCCCATCCGAAAGAAATCTGACGTATTTCATACGTTTATAAGATTTCAGAAACGAGCAGAACGTTTTCTAAGTAAAAGGTAATAGCAGTTAGAACTGATGGCGGACTAGAATTTTGTAATAAAGATATGGATAATTTCTTGACAGAACTGGGTATAAAGCATGAGGTAACAAATTCATATACGCCAGAAATGAATGGGGTCGCGGAGAGATTCAATTTAACCGCTCTAGATGGCATCAAAACATTGCTTAAGTCTAGTGAAGTTCCCCATAAGTTTTGGGGAGAGCATTGCTGTTTCACTTATGCGAGGGCCGAATTTGTCACAAAGACAGTAACAAAACGCCTTTTCGAAAATATTCAGGTAGAAAACCATCGGTATTGCATCTAATACCTTTTGGATGTTTGGCATATGCTGGTGTGCCAAAACAAATTAGAAAAAAAATTCGATATGCGTGCGAAAATGGGAATTATGATGGGATCGCACAACGTACTAAGGGTTATAGAATATGGTTGATAGATGAAAATAAATTAGTCGAGACTATTAATGTAAGATTCGATGAAAATAAGAGGGGGTTAATTTTAGACAAAAGTTAATAGTAACCTTGGATATATTTTTAAACCTTCCTGATTATTATGATGATGAGGATGATTTTGATAGAGTAAAAGATTCATTAACGAGAGTCGTTTAGTTTCAAAGACAAGTACGGAAACGCCCTCAACATCTGAAAAACCAGATGTATCTTCCGATAATCATAACTTGATCCCATGTACAGAGGTTAAGTGGATTCAAATATAGGTAGGAAAGTAACTGAATCTAACGTATATTATAGTATAGAAGGGGAAGCAACCCGATTGAAATCTTTTAACGAAATAGAGAGATACTGTAAGAGGCATAATATTGAGTATGATCCTAGTTTATTTAATTTTTAGAAAAGATAATACCGAATCCCAGGGATTTTCAGATTTGTCAGAGCAACAAGAAGCTCTTATGGTTGAAGTAACTATTCCTAACTGTTACAAACAGGCGATAAGATCCAGAGGCGCATCTAAATGGCATGATGCAATGAATAAAGAAATTAACGTAATGAAGGAACGTAAAGTTTGGGATTTAGTTGATCATCCGGATAATATAAAAATTTTAGAAAACCGTTGGGTTTATACCATTAAATATGATGAAAATAATAAAATTGTTAGATATAAGGCCCGCTTAGTTGCGCGAGGTAACACACAATTACGAGGTGAGTCATTTGACGAGGTATTTCAGAATACAAATTAGAACTTTCAAAAAGTTAAATCATTAAAACTAAGATGTTATTCAGACTCAGGATTTTGCTACAAATAGGGATGATCGAGTGTCAATGGGAGGGTTCATAACTTTTTATAGACGAAACTCCAATTTCATGGCGAACTTTCAAGCAAAAATCCGTTAGTTTGTCGACCATGGAAGCTAAGTATGTTAGTTTAACAGAAGCAGCTAAGGAATTCATTTGGCTAAAGAATGTAATTGATAATAAAAGTTTAAATTTAAAATTAAGTGAAAATGAAATGTTTTGTGATAATCAAGCTGCTATAAGTTTTCAAAGTCACCGGTAGAAAATTATAGAACAAAACATATCGATGTTCGTTATCATTTTCTAAGGAATTTGATATACGACAAGGTTTTCCAAATTAAATATATAGGTACCAAAAATAATTTGGCGGACATTTTTACCAAACCCATGGTAAAGGAAAAATTGTTAGAATTTTGTAGAAAATTATTTCTTTTTAGAGAATATATATGCTTTGTTTCTTTAAGATTAAAATATTAGTTTGTTTATTACAATAAAGATTGTGAATAAAATGTATTTTTTTGTGTTAAATTGTATAACATGTGATTATAGATTAAAATTAATTTACTGATTTGTAAGAGATAATGGTGCGAGATTGGAAAAAGGGGGCCGATTGTTAGACATTTAAAAAGTCGGATCCAAATTTTTATGATCTCCTTGTGTTGTTTTTCCAATCCCGTTCCATGATCTCAATGAAAGTAAGCACACCGATTCGAACCCGATCTTTTTGAGTTTCGTGATTTGTGGTTGGCAGCAACTGCAATGCAAATCGAGCGAGTATTTAAACTCGGCTCATGTTAGTTTTTCGAAAAGGAAGGAGAAACAGAAATATAAGAAGTGTGTGAGTGGTTTTAACTCTTAGAGGGAGAGAACGGCTGGTTGGGAATGCAACTGCAGGTTGCATCACCATTTTAGATTAGAAATTCATTTTACAATATTAGAAGACGGTTCGAATCGGATGTCTCTGGTAATGTTGATTTTTGAACTTATTGTTTTTTTATCGCTCCAGTAACGAGCGCAGTGACTTTATGATTGATTATTAAAGGCCAATTTTAAGAAACTGTTTTTCGTCTTCATGCCTCCTCGACACATAAATTTCACTGCTAGCTTTGCAAAATTTAAATTAGTTTACCAATAAGTGTAACAAGAGGGATATTAATTTTGTGAACATCTATCAAACTTATATTTTCTTTTAACAATTTTTTCTATATTTGAAAGGTAAACATAAATAATAGCATGCAATATTTCCTTGTGCAAATAAGGAGACCACTATTTGGACAAGGAAGGACTTCCTTATAAATAGGAGTGAAATGAGAATTAGAGTGCCACCATACGCCTGCCCTTCTGTTATTCGATCATTTCTGTAACATTTATATAATGATTGATGTTTATGTTGTATTTAGGCCTCAGATGTGTTTCCTGGACTAGAATAACATCGGGGCTGTACTTCTCTACAAATAACTTGAATTTTATTTAGAATATTGTTTGCATTCCCTGAACACAAACTCAGGCCAATGATTATTCGACAATTCATGATCATTATCTCTAGAATAGCCTCTACTAAGGCGTATAGCTCACGTTTTTTAGTTTGTTTATTTTTGATGGATTTAGCTTGGGAGATTAGGATTATAAAGTTCATGTTATTAATTTGTACAGTTGAAGCAGTCAAAGCACCAATAATTCCTTGTAAGGACTGGGTGATAAAGTTAGCATTAGGATTTTGATTTAAGTTTACAGTGGTTTGAGAGGGAATGACAATTGATTGGCATGAGGTTGTGAGGTAACAGCAGAAATCACACAGCTTTTATGTCGCCATCTGTTGATTATGTTTAGAATTAGAATTAGTGGCATTTTGATTTTTAATTGAATTAGCAAAAGAGACACATTAGGTCTAACAAGACTATTAATGACATTTGTGTAGCTGTTTTTATTTGATGATCTTATTTTAGGTTAAGGAAAAAGCAGGCATTTGGCATAATTTGCCATGTGTCCAACAACCTGACAGTTTATGCAGTACATTTCCTCGACTCGGTTTATTGCACATTCACAAGTTTGATGTGCTTCACTGCATTTAAGGCACCTAGGTTTTAAGTGGCAGTTTTCTGCCGTATGATTAAATTTGATGCATGAGAAGCATTGGGTTACCCCTTTCCTCTCATAGCCTTCAACCTGGACAGTTAAAAAAAAGAGACATAATTTATTTAAATCCAAAATTTTAGAATTGTGGATGTTGTGGGGTAAAGTAATTAAGAAAACTGGTAGGGGCTTATTTGTAATACAGCCGATTAATTGGGATACCTTATCTATGGTGAAGCTGCGAGTTCTATTAAGTCATTTTTAATATCGCAGAGTAGTCCTTTAATGACTATCTTAATTGGACCTTTTTCCTTGGGAGTGACGACATAAAATTTGTATTTTAAGTCTTCTAAGAGGTGTATGAGAAAACACTGTGTTGTAATCCGTTTGTGTTAGCATGAAGTTTCAAGTACTCACCTGAGTTTACCCCACACAGGAGTTTGTTCGTGATGATTTTCATTTGCTGTTTGTACGTGTCAGTTACTTTTAACATAACTGGTGGTGGAACATAGTTGGGATTAGGTGTATTTAGAGTGTTTTGGTTAGGAGTGGGAGCATTTAAGGTATTTTCATTAGGTAGAGGTGCACTTACAGTGTTTTGGATAGTAGTACTAGCGGAGTCAGTAGTGAGATTTTCTGCCAATTCCTGAGATAAAACATTAAATCTATTTGCAAGCTGGATTTGAAAATTTGGTTGATTATCATTAAATTTACTAATTTTGCTAGAAGGGGGCATAGTAAAGCCTTCATGTTCACTTGGGAGATATTTTTCAGTTTCCATATTAATATAATTGTTGCAGTTATTTTCAGTACCATAATGAGGGCAGCCATTAATGTTACAAGGAGAGAGAGAGCTGAACTCACTTACCACTTGATGATGCAGATCTGTAAACATGTAGAGGCTGTTGAGGAGCTCCTTCACATATGGATTGTCTGGGTCATAAATTCCAGAAGCTTTCAGAGCATCGATGGTGAACTGTTGCCCTTTAACAAATGTTGAATACTGAATCCCTTCCTTGGAAAGTTGCTGCAGTAGTGAACAGATCAGGGTCGGCGTGGGTGTGCTAGGCCTAGTAGGGGTCCATGTAGTCTAGTAGATTGTCCATATCCATATCCAAAGTCGAAAAAGAGGTGAAATCCGAGAATAAAGGGTGAAAGAATGAACAAATGGGTGTTGCCCTATGCTGTCAGCTCTGAAAAGAGCTATAGAGACAACTAGCTATTGCTCCCAAATGATCGCTATGTATTCCGAAGTTCGTAAATAAGTCAAAAAGTACAGAGCATATAGACGACGCGACCATACTCCTCTCATGTGATTTGGAGTGTGTTCTGCTTTTATAGTAGAGAAGGAGGAAGTGGCTTCTCATTAGTCTATTCTATTGGAGCACTGACCAACCTTGACCAGAGGAGCTTACATGGAATGGCTAGAAGGCTGCAGTGTTCCAACCTCAAATGATAAATATTATTTTGAGGTGTTTAATTATTCATATGTTCAATGGTTTCCAACCTTGACCTCTAGAGGAGCCCAAAAATGAATGATTGCTAACCAGCAATCATTCTCCTTTTCTGGGGCTCAACACAGCATCTATGGGTTGGGTGCACTACAAAGGGGACAAGTATTACATATGTCCAGGTGTTGCAAAAGACAACGCATGTGAAATACATGGCCACAATGCGTCTTTTCTGGCCGGCATTGGACTCAGACAGATGGGACATGAGTCTGGCACTTGAAAAATGGTATCAGGCTATTTCTCCCCAAAGCACTCATCCAACACTGCTTGAGCCAATTGAGTCCAGGTGGTCAGGTTTCGGGGACCATATTGTGCCAAACAGTACAATTTGGATTTGGCATGCAGAGTCCACAGGGCTTGAATAAATGCATCTTTTCTTTGGCAGCCTTCCTGCTTCAATTAGTTACTATACAAGTCAGCAGGTTCAAAACAAGAAAAAGGTGTGTAGCAAAGGAACGTCCAGGGGTTCATGATCAGGTAGCAATTTCATCCGCAGGTCCACAATATGCACTTCAGTTTCGGTTCAGAGTACAATGTTCGGAAAGGCATCATAAAAGTGATGTAAGCAGAAAGATCTGCTGTCCCTTACCTAAAAAAGTCAATTTGTTGATACTAATAAATATTCATTATAAAATGTCAAGATGTAGCCAGAAAGTTTTTTTACAAAATATTCCCATTGTATCATGAGTTTCAAATCCCGAACATTTACTTCCTTCAAAATTTTGCACATGTAGATTGATTTTCAAAAGTTTTTTTTTTTCTTTCATTGGTTTAAGTATTGGGGTATATCACTACAGTTTAACAAATTAGTGCTCACATAAGATAGATTTGATTATTCAGCATTCAAATCTACAACCTAATGAAATACAGATTGGGTGAGATTTCTTTCAGTGAAGGCAGAAATTTCATGGCACTAAAGATGATGTTCTAAAATTATTATGAACTGCATGATTAACGTTACATTCTAAAACATAATAATATGATTAATTTAGATTCTGAAAAATTTTGATTTATCACACATTAATAACTGATAAAGAGTTTGTAGACTAAAGAAATTCCTTCTTTCATATAAAAAGGAACATTGTAATTAACTTAATAAAAATCAAAAATGCAGAATTTGTAATTAAATCTGAAAATTCATTCATGACAAAATTCTATTTTCCACTTCTTTCATAAGTGAAATTAAGGTTGTATAAAGTTTTAAAATGCATTTAACTTACACGCAATGAATTTTAAATTTTAATATTGCTTTAAGGGTGAGAAAAATATTCTAAAATAATTAAATCTATTTCTCTCTTGATGAGAACAAGCAGCATATTATTTGTACTGATACAAATTCATTGCTCAAATGTATATTTTTTTTTCATGACAAACAATACTCTTGTTTAACACAGTTTTGGTTTTTTAATATACTTGAGTGTCAAATTAAAAGAATTAAAAAGTGAAAACCAATTGATAAATACAGTACTGAAAAACAAAGCAGTATTTAAAATGAAATAAACTATAGCAACATTAAATTAAAGCAGCAACTTTATGCATTTTAATACATTTCCTTAATATTTTTCTGTGAACTATGGAAAATATACAGCCTTTTTTTATTTATTTAATACCTAGATTTAAGAATAAGTTTCATGATTTCTAGAGAAATCTATCTTATGGTATGCTTGTAACTACATTTTGAGTTGAATAAACATATCTGCCAGTTGGATTCTCATGGTGTGTAGTGATACCGGTTGGTTGAAAGGTTGAAGGCAGTGTGCTATTTTCATCAAGTCTTAAAAGGTTTGTTTTTTTTATTTGGTTCCCTTTTCAGAGCAAGAGGGGTTATTTTTCCCATTCTTTTGGCTTAGTTTTATGGTAATTTTCCAATTTCTATTTTTCTCTGGTTTTTTTATTTGAAAAAGGATTCAAGCTGAGTCATTCTAGATTTATCGGCTCCGATGTTGAGGAACACCCTTAGTCACCAATAGTTAAACAATGGAATCAAGGTTTTCCGAATTCTTTAGATCTTCAGTGAGGGATGCAGAAATTATTTTACAAGCTGGACAAAGAATTATATATACAAAATCAATATATTAGTAGAAATAGTCAAGGATCCTCTCAGATTCCAAAGTCCAACCCACAGCTTTTACATGCAAAAATAAAGAAAAAAATTGCTCGTCATGAGAATATAAAAAGTATGTATTTTACTTGTAATGGAAAGATAAGATTCTCTATGCTAGACCCAGTATGTGCAGCACAAATTCTATCTCTTGAGAAAATTTTAAATGTGTCAGTTAAGATGAATATTCTTTGGGAGGGAATCACGTCTAAATTCCTAATTTAGGAAATTCCACTTAATAAATCTCTGAATGAGATAGCAAAGAAACTGCAAGAAACCAATGATTTTGAAATAATAGAGATGAGAAGATTTATTAAAACTGGTACTCAGCAATAATTCTCACCAATATTTATTACAATACTCGGGACAACTTTACCAGAAACTGTAAAATTGTAGTTCATCAATCATCAAATTCAAAATTTCATAGATAAACCCAGACAATGTACAACATTATTTAAGTTTTCTACATTCTGCTAGATTTTCCCAAAAAATTGCAATATGTATTAACTGTGGTGTTTTGCATTCTGGACAATGTGCTAGTAACTCAAGATGCATAAATTGCAAAGGTGATCACCCTGCTAACTCACTAAATTGCTCCGAATATATAAAAGAAAAGACATTAGAATTAAAATGTGAGCAACATCTTACATTGAGAGAGGCACGAAGATTCCGTGACAATAAAAGGGCATCTTATTCTGCAGTAATCCAGACTAGTGCAGTTAATCTAGATATGAAAGACTATCTGGGAAAAAAACTTGAAAACATGCTGACATCTTTTCAAGCAGTATTAGAAAAGCAAACCTCTTTCATTATGGAAGCTTTTCAAAAGCAATTGAGACTGTACTTTCTCACCTTTGCAAGATTTTTGAAATGGAGAAATCAAGTCATTCCCCATTGCAGAAAAAAAAGCTGTAGGTAATAAATCCTCAATCCATTAAACTCATGCATCTAGTGAAAGTGGTGCATCCAATGACATCGGCATGGGGTAATTACGGAATTATGATGATTTTGTAAATATGTTCCTTTTTTTCAAGTTTTTGTTTTGTGGGCTAATTATTGTCTTCTATTTTGTCTTCATTAGTTTGTTTTTCCTTCCTCAAAAGGAGGATAGTTTTTTCTAGTTAATTTTTTTCTTAAGTATTTATGAATATAATTCAATGGAATTGTAGAGGCTTCAAAAATAAAGTCATATGGTTAAACATCCTTCCCTTTTCTGAAGCAGATATCTGGATTTTTCAAGAAACCTTTTTATCAAATCATGATAATATAAATTTTCCAAATAAAACCATTTTTAGAAAAGACAGAGAAAACAGATCAGGTGGTGGTTTAGTAATAGCTGTTCCTTGAAATATTTCTGCACAATAGATTCAACTATACAGATACAATTCAACAAATCAGAGAATCAGAAATTCTCACAATTAAAATTGATGTTCGAAATATTTCATTTTATATTGTAAATACTTACGCTCCACAGGGATTTAATATTTTGCTGATTAAATCTTTTCTTGAATCCCTAATAGCTCTGATGTTCATTTTTGATGATTTTAATCTTCATCACTCAATATGGGGTACAGATTACATCTCAAGGTACATATATGGCTTTGTTGAATGGTTTACTGGTTCTAATTTGGTTCTTCTTAACACAACTGTTCCCACATATAGAAGTTCAGCAGATACAGCATCATTGATAGATCTCACAGTTTGCTCTTCAAGCATGTCTGGATACTGCAATAGTTATGTTTTAGATTGCTCTTTTGAAAGTGATCATAGTCCAATTATTACAGAGCTTTCTCTCATCAATTCAAACAAACGAATTTTAAAAAAAGTAAACTGGCAAGTAGTTATGAACCAAACACACTTTATTTTAAATAATCCAGAAGTTAATTCTGAAAATCTTACCATTATGCTATCTCAAGTCATTACTAATAGTATTAGGGAAGTTAGACCCTTCCCACCATGGTGGAATAGCACCTGTTATAAATTCTATAAGCTTAAAAATATATTTAGAACGAGAGCTATTAGAGAAATTTCACCTGAATTACGGATCAGATTTAAACAATATGCGAGCAAACTTAGATTCTACATTAAAAATGGCAAAATAATGTACTGGGACAAGATATGCAACAATGTTTCTAATCCCAAGATGTTTTTTGATATTCTGAAAAAAGTTTCCACAGTTACTGACAATGATCAAAATTTAATATTCTTCAGTTTAATAATAGGTTTATCTCTCATCCTCAATTGCAAGCAGATGTGTTTGCAGATTATTTTGCATTTCTAAATGCCTATCATGAACCTTTTCCTTTGGATTTTCTCTACAACAAAGATAACCTTCTTAATAAACCATTCCATATTTTTGAATTGCATAGTGCAATAAAAAAAATTTAAAAAACACAACTCCTGGGGCTGATCATGTTGGTAATTTTCTTTAAAAATCTTGATCAGGGTCAATGTGATGTAATTTTAAGATATTTTCAAAAATAATTTGATAATGCAATTGTTCCAGATTATTGGAAGCATGCAATAATTCTCCCGATTCCAAAACCGTGTAAAGAGAAAACTAAGATATCTTCCTACAGACCAATAGCTCTGACTTCTGTATTTTCAAAAACTTTTGAGAGAATTTTGGCTAATCGGATTTCTTACTTTTCAACAAAAGAAAGAAAACTTCATTCCAAACATTATGGTTTTGTTCCTTTCAAAGATAACAGAAGTGCTACTTATTTTGTACATAAGGCAATAATGAATGCAAAATTATAGAAATAATTTTTTGTAGGAATAAATTTAGACATTAAAAGTGCATACCACTCTGTTTATGTGGGTGGTCTCATTTATAAATGTTTACAAATTGGTATAACAGGAAACATAGCAAACTGGATACATAAATTTCTCACATCTTGATCATTCCAAATTAAATGGAGGGGTTATTTTTCTCCCAAAAAGTTTGTTCTGCAGGGCCTAGCCCAAGGCAGTGTCCTATCTCCTATTTTGTATACTATTTATACGCATGATTTTTTGATACCTTAGAGTCAGAAGTTGAATGTCTGATTTATGCTGACGATATTTTTATATTTTGCTCTCATAAATCCCTTGATGTTATTTGCAAAAGAATACAAATACTTTAGAAAGAATTTCCCAATGGTGTAAATATTGGAAACTGAATTTAAGCACAGAGAAATGTACAATAGCTGAATTATCAAATAAAAGAAATTATACTCTTCCTTATATTATGTTGGCAGGATTTCCACTACAATGGCAAACTTCTATTAAATACTTAGGAGTTTATTTTCCTAAATGTTGTCAAAATATTTATATTAAAAATCAACTAAGCAGTAAAGCTTTGAAAAGGATCAATGCACTGAAGGGTATGGCATACAAACATTATGGGCCGAGATCAAGAGATCTCATTAATTTAGTCAATAGCATATTATTACATTTGTCACATAATAAATAAATGATCTGAAAATCCATTAAAACCTTTCAATGTTATCCAAACTAAATCCCTCCGAATAGCATTAGGTCTCCCTCAATGGACCCCAAATATTATGCTACTAAAGTTGGCTGGTGAAGAAATTTTGTCAGATAAAATTAGAAGATTGGCAAACAAGTTTTCAACTCAAGTCTCTAATAGTGATTTTTCTTCTCTTTATTACAATAGCCCCGAGACAATGAATCTTAATGTTTTAGAAAAAGATAAAAATAACATCATTAGTATACTGCATGATTTAAATATTGATGGTGATCAATTATTTCAATTCCCATAATAATTACCTTTTGAGACCTTTCATGTAAAATTTATATCAATAGGTTTAAATTTCAAAATAAAAAACTACTGATTCCTGCAATAAGCGTTTTTTTTTTTTATGAAACAATTGAACATGAATTTCAAAAGTTTTTCATTATAGCTACTGATGCTTCAAAAAATCCCCACATTAATTCAATAGGAGATACATAAAAAAATTCAGTTGCTTAGAGAATCAATCATTATAACTCCCCTTTTACTGCAGAAGCTTCAGCTATTTGTCAGACTTTAGATGATCTGGTGGTATTTAATGTAAATTTACTTATTTTGTCGGATAGCTTTTCCGTTCTTTCTGTACTTCAAAATTACTCTACCAAATCCCATAAGGTAATTCATAGACTTGCTAACAAAATTTACATGCTAACTATATTAACCAGTTGATTCTGCTTTGGATTCCGGGACATTCGAAAATTGTTTGGAATGAGCAGGTGGATAATCTCGCAAATTCGGTCTCAGAGTCCAATGTTTACATTGACTTGATTGCTTCAGAAGACATTCATAAAAATATATATCTAAATAGAATTCGAAAAATCAATAAAATATTTTACTCAAGCAAATATTTTGAAAAATTGGGAAATATTCCGATTATTGATATCATTTCAAAGTGGACAGAGAATCGAAGAGAAGAAATCTTAAGCACTCGAATCTTCAGTAAAATGATTATCACTCCAGGCCTTCTACATAAATTTAATTTACAGGATAATGCAATGTGTATTACATGTAATTGTATAAATGATTTGGACCTCATCATATTAAACTATAAAAGATATACAAGACATTGTAATAATCTCTGGTTTATTCTTCGTATTGATCCACATTCCACTATCATGTTTAGAGATGTTTTGGAAAGAGCAATGAATAACAAATCATCTTTCAGAGCCTTTTTAAAGGGAATGAAATTTTTTAGTACCTACTAGCCTATTGGACTTTTTCTTATTTTTTTTTAGAGATCATAGCCTGTGTTGCTCTATATCCCCTTCAACTTTCAATCAATCAATCAATATCTGCCAGTTTTAAAGTGAAATGCATAAAGTTACAATCTGACATTCAACTTAAATAGAAAAATTTAAACATATCATTACTGTACCTCTAACAGATATAGTTGCTTCACAGTGATAGTTTATATCTGATAGTGGTATTTTGAAGAACTTTAATTTAGTTATTTTCAAAGATGAGACACATGAAGTGAAACACAAACAAAATTAACATCTTGGAGAAGTCACTAAAAATGAAGCTACATTAATCCAAACAATAATCAGAGCATTAGCGTCTCAAAATCAAAGTCAGACATCTCATTAATTTCATACATTTTTAATGGTGTAGCCCTTGGAAGCTACCACTTTCCAAGAGTTAATATAAATGTTAAAAAAATATAATACATCTACTAATTGCACAAATATTGTCTACAAATAGTAACAGTATTTTAGATATTAAGAGACAATATTTTAGTTATTACTACAGAGAAATGTTTTTTAAAAAAAAAACTCATACAAATAATTGTTATGACAAAAATACTTAAATGTACAATATGCAGACTTAAGAAAAAATGCATTCCTACAAATTTTTTGCCATTAAAAAATTCAAATTAAATGTTTTAATTTTAAAATGTTAGTGAAATGACCTACATTTTAAAAGTTAATAAAAGTGATAATTCTAATTTTAATTATGCACCATAAAAAATTTGGAGAAAAAATTTTAAATAAAAATATTTTTCAAACACATTACAGAGCTACAGCTAATGTAGACATTGCAAATAAAATGTAAAGTTTATATTCTGTTTCCAGATTTGGTCACAGATGACATCAAACATGAGAAATATTGCCCCTAAAAATAGCTTGATATTTTTAAAATCTAGTATTGAGTAAGAAATGCTTTTCCATGTTTTTTCAATAGTCAGTTTACAATTAGTTCAATAACATTTGTGAATATAGCAGAATTCTAATCATAAAATATCAAGCAAAAGCATGATTAAGAAGAAGCATTTATTGTAGCAAATGTTCTATTTGCTGAGAACATATTCATAATAAATTTTGTAAAACGTAAAATATATAAGATTCTGATTTGATATACTTTGAATGAGTACATAAATTACATTTATAATTGAATTATTAATGATAAACTTTCCATGATGACTATTACACCTTGTATACATATGTATTACACCTTTTATCTGAAATTGTTCTACCCCTCCCCATTTTTTGAAAAGAAAAAATTCTTATGCTTTAAAATCAATTTCAACATTTAGTTGGTTATTGTCATATTAGTATGTCTTTTACAATCAAAAGTTAGTATTTATATAATTAAATACTTTAAAGTAAATATAATTCAGCAAATTAATTTTTTTAAATTGAAATTAATAATCGCCATTACACTTTGAATTTCAGTCATATCAATACACCAATAGCCAGCAAAGTGTTAAAAGGAATTTTCCATAATAAGTACATTCTCTACAACGAAATGAGCTTCTTACTTTATTGCCTTTTGTTTCTCTCATAAGCTTCTTTTTGATGTCCAGTACAACTGATAGATGTTTCCAGTGTGTCCTAAAATGATGGTTACATTGAATAATTTTAAAAATGAGAAATTAAATACACAGGATTATATATTAAACATTTATTGCTGAGTGAGAGTTTATTAATGTCACACTATAAAGAAACACAAAGTCTATTAGCGATAGATCTTAAAATTTTGCAACAAGGTAAATTTATTCCTAAGCACATAAGGCAAGCATAATGGACGTGCATACTATGACAAAGATAAAATTTTTCTTTTAAAATATGTATTCTGTCTAGATGTATAAACATTGCATATTGAAATCTACTTTTGATTCAAAATAATTATCGTAATAATAAAAAAAAATTCATTTTTTGTATGTGAATGCTGGTTTCTTCAAAAAACAATTTTGCTCATCAGGAAAGCTTGTTAAAAATCTTTTTAGCTTATAAAACATATATATATAAATACAAGGTCTGTTTGAAAAGTATACAACCTTTGGACAGAAAAAATATCTCAGTTACGTTGTGAGATTAGGATCCTAATCAAATTCAAAGACCCCTTGCACCTTCACACACTCTCTTAGCACAGCATTCCTTCCACTGCCAAAAACATACCTGGAAGCCTTCTTTTGGAAAGGTGTTCAACGCTGCAATTACGTTCTGTTTTATTTCATCTCTATGCTGAAAGCAGGATTCTTTCAATGGCATTTTCGGGAACAGCTAGAAGTTGCTATAAACCAGGTTCAACATTGATAGTGTCTAGTAGATCATATACAACTACAAGGGAGAGTTTTTCTGTTTCCCCGACAGAAGCTCAAGAACAAATTTCGCAGATGATTTTCACATGATCACACAAAATTGCATGCGGAGAACTTGTACTGATCTCAACTTATTCAGCAGTCTTTCATACGGTTTAAATGACGATATTTCATTATCAGATTATCCAACTTTTCAACAGCAACTGCTTTTTGAGAGGTTTGTGGCCTCTCAGAACATTGATAATTCTATTGATATACCAACACGGCCAATTTTGAATCAATTAAACTTCTCCTTAATTTGTGTCAGTCTTATAGCATCAGCTCCAAATACTTGCCAAATCTTATGAACTGCTTCACTTAGAAAATCACCAAACTTTTGACAAAAAATATGATGCAGTACCTCTGCTCAAGTCGTTTAATCATCTTTAAAGAAATAGAAATCCAATGATCATGTATAATAGCATCTCACCCTACAGCCTGCAGAAAGCATTTTGTACACTGGGATAAAGAAAAAAACAAAAGCATGTACATTAAGCTGCCAACTCCCAATGTGCAGTGATGCCATTTTAGAATCTCACTTGCGCATGGGAAAATACAGAGTTGGATGCTTTTTAAACACACCTTGTATATTTCTGTGATTATATTATAAATGATAAACATATAGATGAATGTAAAGCACCATAAATATTATTTTAGATCCAAAAGGGATCACAGCATTCCTATATATAGAATGAATTTTTCCATTTATTCAACTGAATTTTAAATTTAGTTTTCTTTTTAATTATTAACTTATATATGACATGTTTTGAAGCCAGAATCAGACTTAGTTTTTAAAAAAAGGATCTTTATTCGATGAAATCTGTACAAGTTCTGACGCTGAGAGGCAGAGAGAAAAAGATTGCCTAAGTGCACAATCTAAGTGTTTCATCACTTAAGCCAAATGTGAGAAGTACCTCTGATTTTATGAGTGTACTTGAAAGTTAATGCTGACATATAGGACTATTAAATCTAATGATCTGGAATTTGGCATGTTTATTGGCTAGGCCATATGTTCGGTAGAAATAAATGGGTGATTAGTTTGATACTTGAAGATGAAATGAAGAAATATGAGTTAAAAGCTAGATAGGGATTTAATTTTTAATCTAGTTTAATTATCATTACATTTGCCCACCAATTTTAAAAGGGAGTCATGGTGTGGTTTTTCTCTCTTTACAAACTTAATCAATTTTCAACAAAAACAAAACAATACATAACATCACTTGGAAACGCATATTATTCCAACTTGACTTTATTTTTGTTTTTCATCAGAATCATTATCACTAGTATTAGTACATTAGAGTTATTTCTCTAATAACTAAACTTATATCTTTCAGCTTTAAAACACAAATTTCTATCATAAATGTTAACTTATTCAACATTTTAAAATAAAATAATGAGAAGTACATTAAAATTTCTCAAAATTTTGAATAACAAAACACATACACTCTGCCTTCTCAATTATCAATATTAACACAAAAATATACCATAAAAGTTAAATATCATATTATGTTACTCTTCTTTGAAAAGTCTTTTTAAACAAACCTCAGTCACTTCAATGTTACTAAAACAAAAACTTTTCATTTCACTGACCTTTACTACTTAGTGGCAGAAATTTTTGGTGAACGGTAATCCAGATATTGTTGTCATTTGATTTGCACTAGTAAAATTTTATTTAATTAATTTTCTTTCGATGTTGGTTTTTCAATTTTGCATTCGATGGTTTTCCTTCACTATTGTATTTGATGGTGGTCAAAATTCATGGTATTATTGTACAGACTTTCCGGCAAAAAAAAAAAAAAAAGATTTTTTCTCTCTGGCAGAAGGAGCTACCGTCTTTCTTCACGGGGTTAGGGGATTCACGCCTCTCTGCTTTTTTTTCTCTTTGCCATTAGAACCTTTTTTCTTTTCGTTTGCGATAATCTGGCCTCTGAAGCAAAGACAGAAATATCGTACGGTAGTAAACAGCTTCTTCTCGGGGTTAAAATAGTGTTTCTTCTTTTTTCTTACCCCATTGAGCCTTCTTTTTAATTCCGGCAACCTGACATATTCTGCAAAGAGGTATACAGCACAGTCGAAGTTCCATCAAATTATGTACATCATTTATTACGGTCATTTTTATTTTAAAATTATTTTACTATTAAGATTAGTTTTACGTTAAGATTCGAAATTTACTCGCAGATAGTATCCTACTGGCTTTAATTCTGACGTGCTTTGAAGAAAGAATCAGACTTAGTTTTTAAAAAAGGATCTTTATTCGATGAAATCTGTACAAGTTCTGATGCTAAGAGGCAGAGAGAAAAAGAACACCAAAGTGAAAAATCTAAGTGTTTTACCACTTAAGCCAGTTGTGAGAAGTACCTCTGATTTTATGAGTGTACTTGAAAGTTAATGCTGACATATAGGGCTGGAATTAGACATGTTTCTTGGCTAGGCCATATGTTTGGAAGAAATAAATGGGTGTTAGTTTGATACTTGAAGATGAAATGAAGAAATATGAGTTAAGTGCTAGATAGGGAATTTAACTTTTAATCTAATTTAATTATCCTTATATATATATATATATATATATATATATTCAGCTTTTAAAATATCCTTTTCAAGGTTTTATTTCTATTTATGGAAAAAGAATACCAAAATAAAAATTGAAAAATAAGCATCTGCTAAATTAACAGATCATAAATATTGTACTTAAAAAAGCAAATTGATTAACATTGTAATGTGCAACAGATTTCACATCAACAACTAAAAAATGTAATGCTACAAGCAAATTTCTATCTTTTATAATCAACTAAATTACATTCACAATAAATGATCCTTAAGCATTAGCATGTGTGATAAAGACTATAAATTAGATAAGTACTGAGCTTATGGAACTCTAATTGAGGGAACCATTCATTTTTCATATATTTGAATTAAGTTTATATCAATATACATCATATGTAACTTATTACTTTTATTCAAGCAAATATTTTTTTTTTAAAAATGAATATTTGAAGAATTAATAATTCAAGAATTTTTAAAAATGGATTTACCTAAACATTCTATTGTAACTCACATATAACTTTTTGGTACACATTCAATCTTTTCTCACATGTTTATTACTTTCCCGATTCCATACATTAAAACATTCAGATTGTAACATGAAAACAGTCAACATAAAAAAAAAGTTTTAGCATGAATAAAAATTGTAAATTTTACTAATATTTTTCTTGGTTCAAAAAAGAACTTTTAAAGCAGATTTATAACATTTTTCTAAGCATATCTTTAATATGCTTTTTTATAAATAAATATTGCTATTTACATGCAAATTTTAATAGGTTTTTTTATCCATATTAACTGAAAAAAGTGAGGATAGGTAACAGGCTATAACCAATTCTTTCAAGAACTGTTATATACACTGCCATAGGAGGGGGCCCTGTATCAAAATTCCTTCTGGGCCCTTTTTTTAGATATGAGAGCCTGTAATTACACATGTTGGGGCCTCTATAGTTTGGGGACCCTGTACCATTAATACAGCGGTAGCTTCGCACCTGGTTATATATAAGGATTGGTGCACATTAAATCTATCTGTGACCAAAGTCCTCCTACAAGATATCAGAGAGTGGTGTGTCAGCTATGAAGCGGACCTATTATCAAACAATAGTTCAAAATTGAGATTCATATTGGGTATAGTTTTTAATCAAACACACATAAGCAGCCAGAAATGTTCACATTGCAAATAAGTAAAAATTTGTTCAATTTGAACAGTACAAAATAAACATATCAAATGAAAATATTCTTTTTTTTTAACACCTTGTCCATTATGAATATAAAATATAATGGTACTTATGTATTATTGCAGCCTATTTGTGACATATGAAATAAAACACATGATTGCCAATTCAATGCATATGACACGTGCAAAATATAAGTTGCAAACTTGGTGAGTTATCTTAAACGTTGGCATTGTTGAAGTAATACATAAGTACCAAAATAATTTGAAAATACACTTGTCTACAATAAAACTACCATGTATGACAAAAAATATTCTAAAAAGGTATTTTAAAACCAATTATATTCCCTAATCATGTACAAGTAATTAAGATTGGATCCTAGCAGCGCCCACACCTTTGGTACAAATTATTTTGGTTGGCAATAATTGTGCCATCTTGGTAACCCTACTTTGATACACTAGATATGGTAAACCTAAATATGTCTGATATTTTCCTATTTTGCCATTTAGTTGGAAGGAATTTTGAATTTCATCATTTTGTCGTTGGGCACCGGGCTGGAAGTATGGCTGTGTGTGTGAATGAATGAATATACCTCAGAATTGCTTACTTTGTTGAATACGAAAGTTGTTTGTCAGATGAGGGTTTAAAACATTTAGAAGTCAATTATAGTATATGTATTAAGGATCCTGATACCAGTCCTCACACAAATTCTATTGAAGGTACATGGTCGGCAAAAAAACGTTTTCTTCGAAACCATATCAGCCATGCCAAAGGTATGTTCAACCATTACTTTGCAGAACATTTATGGTGACGCTCCCATGGTTATTCGCTTAGCGATGAGACCTTCAAATCTGTTGTTATGCTATACCATCCACTCGGAAAAGATCAGCAGTAAAAAAGTGCTATTTTCTTCTCAAATATATTTGATTAATCTCTGTATTGCTTACGTATATTTTCATTATGCATCCACTTTGTCTCGCTATAATCACCTGCCGCCATTATCAGTTTTGCTTTGTGCCATCTCGTTCAGGCTTGGCGCTTTTTCGGTTTGTCACCAAGGGTGTGGGCTCTCCTAGAATTTTACCGTAATTAAAAATTCATTATTGAAATGAAATATTGATTATATAGCCCTGAATGGAAATTCAAATAAATAATGTTTAATAACAAAGAAAAGCAAAGAGGGGATGTAAAACAGAAAAGAGTATTTAACTTATTACAAAAATCTTTTATTATAATTGTAAATAGCTTTATGCTACAAAATAGAAAACTTACTTCAATGAAGGAAAGATAAAACAAAATACTTGTATTTAAATGCTATCATACTACTTAAAATTACAACATTGTAGAATGACCAATAAGGTATACATCTACATTCATTAAATTAATTCATTTCCTTCCTCCATTAGTCCTCCAAAACAGGACAAACTACCAATATATATTACAGCTATAAAAAATAAATAATTAAAATTACTAAACATCATGTTAGAAAGCTAGTATATTCAATATTCATTTTAATTTAAATAAAAAATTAATTTGAAACATTAATAAAAATATTTTTATGAATCAAAAAATATTTCCCATAATTGACTTAAAATATCACACAATTTAGTTAGCAAATAATAAATTAAAAAATAAATCAATACTTGAATCAAGAAAGCTAGTTTGCTTTTTACTGATGCAACTATTATATCTTCACATTACATATGATGAAATCTGTAAATTTCTTCAAACCCTAAAATGAAGAGAAAAAAAATTAATAAAATATTTATTTCCTGTTAAATATAATTCAATATGAACACAAAATACATATACAGAATTTCAATATATATAATTCATATATCAGTACAAGTGTTTCACATGAGTAAAATACATTTTGGATTACTGAAAAAAACGAAGAAAAAAGCAATTTTTTGAAATTGCATATCATACAAATCACCAAGGACGTCTAAAGGCATAGGCCCAGGGCCTCAGCTTCAATAGGATCTCATATTATTAAATAATATATTTTGTACTTTAAAATTAATTGGGTGTTCTGAGCAGACTTGTGGTTACTATGAATCTCTAATAGACTACTTGAAAAAAGTGAGCAGATAGTGAAAGTTAGAAATTAAATCTCCTGTGACCAGGAAAGTTACAAGGAATGAAGCAACTGGGTCCAGAACTTGCAAGGTTTTAGACTCGGCCTTAATACAAACATGATCTAAATAATTTTAATGGCCAAATATTACTCCCAAACCTATTCTCCAAAAAACTGGAGAGTTCAAACTATATTGTAAATAGCAACAGCTGCAAGATCAAATTATTATGTGATGACCATTGTCTGTGTCTAGACCTAGACCTACAATCATACACCATCATTACTCATTTAGTCGAAAGACGGCAATTGTGTGTGTGGTTGTGAAAGTTTGAGTGTAATGCACATTTATTTGTTTTATATTACTGTTTGTATGAGTATTTGACATCCTATACTATACTGCCTACTTTTAAGGGTTATAGGTGGGGTTTACTTTTTCATTGGAAGCCAAGGGCTTCAAGAAGTTTTAAAACATCCCTGCAAATCAAAAACTTTTTAACAAGGAATTCAAATAAGAACTTTCAAAACATGACCAACAAACTTTTAGATTACAATTCTTTTTGTATAATTTTGATGACAAGATAAATTAAACTAAAATATTACACTTGCAGGTAGTTACATGTGCATATTAGCATGTAAGGATGCTGAAAGAAAGAAATTTTGTTGGTGCTATATATTTTGTTGACAAGATCTCATGTAGTGCGAGCAAAAATTGTTAAATTATTGTTCATTTTAGACAGTTTCAGAATACAATCTCTAAAAGTACCTGCCTGAGTGCATTTGTGTTTAACTACATAACATTTTAAGAAAAAAAAAATTAAAATATATAAACACATACTGAGGTTTTTATTTGAGAGTAAGATATTACTACTCAGTAAGTTGCATAAAGGCTCAGGAGTATATACACAATCTAACTCCAACTAAATGTTTGCAGATAACAATAAAGGAAACAATTTATAAAGATATTTGTATGAAGAATTTCACTTCCTTTTTTTCTAATGAACAGATAAAAATCTGATTCAAGACACTTTTCTTCACACAGAACTCTTTATTAATTATTTGCATGTGTGTGGGGTTTTTTCTCATATTGAGGTAGTAGTACTAACGTAAATTGAATTCATTATTTAAAAATATTGAAATAAATAGCTCATCATATGATAACGATTACAGAAAAATAAATTATTCTGAAATGAAAAAGTAAAATAAGTTAATCTACATAAGCCAAAAAAATACCATACATATTTTTAAAAAAATATATTAAAACTATACTAAAATTTATTTAGAAGTTCAAATTTGAACTTCACAAGATTAAACTTTTATTAATGAAGAATAACGAGACAAAATTAAATTATTTCAAATCAGATTTTTTACAGAAGTTATTTCTTGTCAGATAGTTCGTACATGATGAGAATATCAAGAACCTTAAAAAATATATACAGAAGAAATTCACGAGACTTACAAATCGAAAAAAAAAACAATCACAAATCTAGATATTTAGAACAAAAACAGAGCGAATAAATCTGTATAATGTGAGACTGCGCAAAGCACCTTTTTCGATTGATCAGTAGAAGAAATAGAAACTATAAACCAATGAACTGTTTTCTTCGCTTTTTCAATTTTCGCTTTTTTCAAAAACGCGATTTTTCCGTTACTGGGAAACGGAAACGGAAGCAACGTTTTTCTTTTAAACACTTGTTACCTAACAAAACTTTAATCAGTTACAGTTACAGCTATTAATTTTTTTTTGTTGTTGGATATGCAGGGACAAAGGCTTTTATCCCGCAACTTTGTTCAAAAGTTCTTTCGAATTGATGTTCCAGGGATTGATTGATTGTACTGTATAAAGAGCAGAGAAGGCTATTATTCCCTTAAAATATTTTATCTTCGGTAAAAAAAAAAAAAATCCAAGCGTTAGTTTATCTGAACAAATTTTCACAATAAATTTTTTCCAAGAGATTGTGCAATGGGGTCCATTTTAAGAATATATCGAAAAATATTTCTATAACATATGTATCTACTGTAGCTTAACAAGGTATGGTTCAAATCGCTTAGACAGTTGCATGTGTTAGTTTGGAAAATTAAATTTGCGTGAATGTCTTGGAGTGATGATTATTTTACTGACGATTCGAGAAAACAGCATTTCTTCACTAGTTATTTGTCCACTTATCTATGATACTTATGTTTGGAATACTTCCTAAAATTTTAAAATATGTGTTGAAATAAAAATTATCATTTATTTTTCCATTTCTCTTTTAATGCATGTTATTATGGATGTCTTCTGTAGTAAACCAGTCAATGTATACATTAAACTCTTTAACTGGCCTCGAAAGATAATTCGCTTGTTTATTCCAAAGTATTTTTTTAATGTCCTGGAAGACAAGTTAGATTTGATTGGTTGTCAGTAACGGGATTTCATATAAATTTTACTAACTAATTTGTGAATTATATTATATGTGATTTAAATACTACTTTTAAAGAGCAGAGTAACGAGAAACTATCGGATAAAATAAGCAGAATTTTGTTTGGTCTAGTCAGATTATCCTTTGAAAACAGTAATAGCTTCTGAAGTGAAAACATAATTAATGTGGCTTATTCTATTAACAAAAGAAGGCATTTCCGTAGTATCTGCAATAGATGTACTATGTTTATTTTCTAAAGAATCAATAACTGAATAGAACTCAGTGGCGCTACAGCCCATGAGGACCAAGGTCTTCTGTGCATGACTCAGTTTACGTGACCTTAGACACTGGGGTGCATGTGCAGATGTTTCAGTCCAGTGGTCAGTCTGAAGCAAAAACCCCGATATTCCGTTCCCAATCAAGCTTGGTACTCATTTATGGATTCAATGGATGGATGAAAGGCTGATTCGACCTATCTCAGCCCGGGATTTTAGCCCTGGTCCTGTGGCGTAGAAGCACTATACACTACCACTCAGCCACTGGGCAACAAAGAATCATTATACAAGAGAATCATTCCAAAGCCATTATAAAAAGAATCCTGTAAATTGTTATTAGTAATTTCATTAAATAAACCGTTCATAACTTTAATAGGTATATTTTTATTTCGTAATTTTAAATCATTGATAGAAATTTTATATGAGAAAATAGTTCATATTTTTTTACACATTCGACTGCTTATATTTATAACACTCATCAGGTCTTCTAAAAGTTAAGTGGTGCTAATCTTTATTAAAAATACGATTTTTTCAAAGAAAAAAAAGGAAAAAACACAGAAAGATATCCATAGCCGTAAAGGGTTCGACGTTTCACTCTGCCCTTTGCCACAGGTATGATCTACCCTCTCTAAGAAGAAAATAGCTTGCTTTCTATAGTTTGTCTATATAATAGTTAATTGGATAGCTAAAGAGTATCTGCCATTGCCGTCAAATCCGTAACTTTTTTTTTAAAAAAAATCTAAAATTAATTTTAAATTTTCATTTTTTTTTCATCTAAAATCTAAGTATTTTTCATGGATTTAATTTTAAGAATGAAATTTCACTATATCTGCATATCCCCTTTAATTCTCACAATTCTTTAAAATGTAACTGATTTATACTTGCGTCTGACAGAATCTTTGTGTAAAATGTGTAGTTATCAATTTTTATTTAAAGTGCAAAAATTATTAATTTTTTGATTAGCAATACGCGTTAATGATAAATGGTTAAGAAAAAAAAATGCCACAAAATTGATTAATGGTTTGTTTATCACAGAAACAACATGTGTGCTATTGAAGCTGTACATCGTAATTTTAACCACTATCGAATTATGAAAATCCCTAAATTAACTCTCCAGCGTCCAAATTTTCACAGCACGTCAATGTGAGTAATTCGAGCATTGACAGATTTAACGTGCATTATTCACAATACGCAAAGGGTTTTTTTGGCCGGAGACTCAACATTATCAATGCCAACCATGAGTTCGGGATAGTAATCACTCGGCTATTGCGGCCTACATGCTGACAAAAAGAACCTGAAAATTCATATATATTATATAATATATATATATATATATATATATATATATATATATATATATATATATATATATATATGGCATCCAAGAAATCCAGTCGTTCTCATTATCTAGCCACGCAGTCTTCGCGCGCAGGCGCAGCAAATCAAAACCAAAACTTTTGAACTAGTGAAAGTAGAACCAAAACTTTAAGACTTTAGAGAAAGAGAAAAAGCGGAAAGGAGGAACGACGGAGGTGCGCGAGCAGGCGTTACCATGAACACATCATTGAAACTTATCTGTTAGAATAGCTACCTTTTTAATTAATTTTTGTTAATTTTAAAATAAATATGAAAAAAGACAAAAGTCTTGGACCCCTTGTTGTCTCCCACAAATTATGGGAGCTCGACCGCGATCGATAAAATTTCGATTTGAACCAAAGTTTGGACAGTGAAAAAAAAGCAGCGTCCGTGAAGAAGACGCGCCGCCATTTTTTGGAAACTTCGTTCAACCTGTGTAGAGGTTTGAACTCAGCATGAATACTCCGCCTGTGTAGAGGCCGGGATCGAAAAAATTTCGATTTTGATCAAAGTTTGAAACGTGAACAAAAGCCGTCCGTGGAGGAGACGCGCCGCCATTTTTGGAAACTTCGTTCAACCTGTGTAGAGGTTGAATTTCTAAACTTCATTCCGCCTGTGTAGAGGTCGGAACTATTAACAAAATAACCTGTGTAGAGGTGAATTTGTTATCGAACTCTGAATATTCCGCCAGTGTAGAGGTTGGAACTATTCACTAAACACCTGCTAAGAGGTGTCCTGATAATAATTACAAGAGCTATATTACCTGCGAAGAGGTGAAATCAGTGGAATCAACGTTTTTCTTCAATTATTGGATACATCGTACGTGCGAGCAACAAGGGAGCCAGGAAAAAAAAGGTAGGATCTTTCCATATTTTTTCTAAAATGTATAAAAACGCTCTTAAAGAGGATCTCATAAGAGTTGTTGAGAATCTAGACGGTACTGTGGAGAGTACGGACACCATAGCTAAACTAAAGACTAAAATTGAGAAGAGTAGTACATTTGAAAGTGATCCAGATTTCATTAAAACTTTAATTAAAAACTGTATAGATGAGAGGGTATCGCGAAACAAAAGGGATTTAGAAAAACAGAAAATTGAACTTGCTAAACTTCAGTTAGCACAATTAGGAAAAGAAATCGAACTTCAAACGGCTAAAAATGAAGCATTAAGTTTAAATCCTACAGCTAAAGTCGAAGAGAAACAGTTCGAAACAAACATAGAAAATATGATCAAAAGCATTAAAACTTTATCTCTTCCTGTTCCCACCAGATCTGAAAATTTTAATCTGTTCTTCCAATCATTAGAACGCGCATTTTTAACCAAGAAAATAAATGACGAATATAAATCTGAAATTTTAATAAATCTTCTGGGCGAATAGCTCATAATGTCTTATTGTATATTAAAAAGGAGGAATTAAATGACTATGAAAAACTAAAATCTATAGTACTCAGAGAATTCCAATTAACCCCTCACGAGTGTTTAAACTCATTTAAAAATGCTGTAAAATCATCAGGCGAGACATACATCCAATTTGCTGCAAGATTGACGGCAAACTTCCAATATTATTGTTCGTTAAGAAAAGTTAATTCCTTTGAATCTCTATGTGATATTATAATTTCTGATAAATTATTTGAAACTCTAAATAAGGAAACCGCAACTCATATTGGCATTCGAGAAGCAGAAGATTGGTTTAGGCCTATTGATTTAGCTAAAGAGTGCGATATTTATATTTCATCTAAAAACGGATCACGTAAGGAAATTCCTATTACTTGTGGATAGTCCGAAGACCCCTTTAAAAATAGATCACAAAACTTCAAACCAAAGATTAAAGAGAACTATCCCCAATATCTTGAAAGAGAAAATAAAAATTGCTATATATATATGCGGTGTGATTCATCTCATTACGCAAGAGACTGTGAAAAGCGTTTTAAGCTTAAAGAATCTAACGGCCACATCCATAATAGAATAAACGCGAATACTTTGAAAGTCGAGAGCGAAAAACAAAATAGCGATGAGTTCGCACAACTTCAATATGTAAGCATTTTTGTGGAAAATCAGCCCGTAACAGCCTTGATTGATTCAGGTTGCCAGATCCCAGTTCTAAATTCTTCACTAATTAGAGTGAATAAACCTTCCGAAGAAATCATAACATTAATCTCATGTTTTGGCGAACAGCGTATGGTAGAAGTTAAACCGATAAATCTTTCTCTAAATCAGCGCTCTCCCAGCTTAAGTGTTCGAACGGCAATATCACCGACCTTGACCGAAGAATTTATTATGCATACCAGTGTATATACTCAAATAACGAAACTAGGCCACGCAAAGAGCTATGTTTTATTGAATGAAAGTGGATCCTCTTTGAGTGCTGATTTAGGTGTTGTTTCTGTTTCAAATGTGATAGAAAACTCTATTTATGATTTGCTATATGTTAAAAACTTTAATACTAGAAATGATTTGAGTTCTCTAGTTAAGAATTATAAATGAAATAAAATTAAGAGTACTAAGTTAAAAATGTGTATTAAATTGAAAAATGATATTCCTGTGTGTCAGAGAGCCAGACGTTTATCTTGTTCTGATAACCCTTCACCTATGAAGACTAAACAAAGACGGTTTGCAATACTCCGACGAATCTTCCAGCCCTGGCAGTGGAAACGGAGGAAAAAGAGAGATCGTTTTGAACAGACGTCCAGAACTCTAGAGAGGAAAATATCGATGCGTTCAACCAAAGATCAACTTATTAAAAAAGGCGTTCTTATGCCTGATGGATCTGATAAAAACCAAGATAGCAAAATAAATGTTTTCCTGTTGAACCTTCCGGATGTCGAAGAGGTGCCTTTACATGATGGAGAAACTGTCTAGTTCAGAAAAATTATGATATGTTACATCTTTGTTTATTTGTCGTATAGTCCTTGTCTGTTCCGTCTTTTTTGTATGTTTCAGATTCTCCTCTGGTCTCGATGAAAAAGGAAAAAAGGAAGACTTACCGCTGCGGACAGCGTACAGTCAGGTTGGCCGGTTGTGGCATCCAAGAAATCCAATCGTTCTCATCATCTAGCCACGCAGTCATCGCGCGCAGGCGCAGCAAATCAAAACCAGAACTTTTGAACTAGTGAAAGTAGAACTAAAACTTTAAGACTTTAGAGAAAGAGAAAAAGCGGAAAGGAGGAACGACGGAGGTGCGCGAGCAGGCGTTACCATGAACACATCATCGAAACTTATCTGTTAGAATAGCTACCTTTTTAATTAATTTTTGTTAATTTTAAAATAAATGTGAAAAAAGACAAAAGTCTTGGACCCCTTGTTGTCTCCCCACACACACACACACACACACACACACACACACACATATATATATATATATATATATATATATATATATATATATATATATATATATATATATATATATATATATATATACTGAAATGCCTGGATAAAGTTTTTCTGCGTAGTCCTGAATGCCGGAAGATTTCGCAGCCAAAAATGATTAAGTGGAAGAATTTCTCTGATAACTGTTGCCTAGGCTTAAAAACACGCCAGAGCACACACAACACAAAACACACATGGAATTCTTAAGACTTCTTGAAGTCCTGGGACATTACGAAAAAACAGACTATGGGCCTCTACGCAAATATAGACCCACTTATGACCCGTAAAAGTAGACAGTGCCTAGATTATGTTGTAAAATACTCGTACAAAAACCGGAAACAAATGTGTTAGATTTACAATGACACAAATCAGTTCGACCGACTGCCGCCTTTTGAATGAACGAGTAATGATGGTATATGGTGGTAGGCCTAGGCCTATACAGAGCCTAAGTTTAGTACATGTAGCTAGTTGACATATCGACCAAAAATCCTAGTTTTTCTGAGAATACAACCGGAAACAACATTTGACAGTTGAAGTTATTCGAATCATGATCTTATTAAGTCTGAGTCGAGAACAAGACGAGGAACCTATTGTGAAAGAGGCCCTGGGCCAATGCCTTAAGATGTCCCTGATAACACGTGAATGTAACGTTTTAATGTCCGGTCCCCGATGAACTATATGGCGTCTTTATTTGCAGTTTCGTTTCCCAATCACGAACAGAATTGAATGTATTTGCCATACCTATACATATTTTCACCAAAGTCCCTGTGATAATCGCAAATTTAAACATTGTGCTGTCTAGATTTGCTTCTTTTAAGCAATAATTTCTACAAGAAAATGATAAGCAACTTCATGAAAGAAAAAGTCGATCATTTCGTTCATTTAATTTTAACGATTTCACCAATAATTTAGTCCCAAATGATAGATATTTATTTGTAATACTAGCTGGTATACCCGTTCTTCGCACGGGTGAACTGAAAAGTTAGAGTTAATTTTAAGTGAATTGCAAATTAAACAAAAAAAGCTTTTCACATATATCAGCTGAAGAAAAAAAAGAAAAAAAATTACCTTTGTTAAATTTTAAGTCTGTAGATCTAATAGTTGATAAAAAGGATTTTTTTTTATATTTATAACTCCCCGTAACACTCTTGAGGGTTGATTTTTGAAAATACCTCCCTAAGCTGATCTCTGCTCAGCAAAAGTAACACATCGTTAAAAGTTTTGTGACGCTTAAAATATTGTAAATAGTTTATAACTGAAAGTGTCATACATAAATATAACTTTCTGTTGAATTTATTTTATGTTAAAATTGTAATACATACTCGCAAGCAACGCCGTTTCCTAAATTATAATGGCTATAATGGAGATTCAATGAAAAACACAGCGAAATGATAACGATAGTCAAATTGGCAAATGTCTAGCTACTTTCATAGCTCAAACTTTATTAGAGCTTTGTAAGACCCGCCGTGTAGGGGCGCGATGCACGTTAATGCTTTATCTACCGCATTATGATTTACTACAATTTTTTTCATGCAATATTTTTTTAGGTCACTTCATTGAAAATTAAGGGACATACATAAACAAAATACTCCACTTAGGGAAATTTAATCGGTTAGAGCTAATAAATTAATTAAATATATTCGACTGTAAAAATTAATTATATACACCATTCACTTAAAATAAATAGTTCAATCGTTTTCTAAGGTCTCCATAAACATACAAAAACATAAGACACTTAAATTTTGACATTAACTATTTTTGGGGGACAAAACTGATAATCTTTGCAATCCGCTGAAAAAGCTGGCAGCTGAAAATGTAATATCTGCTACAAAACTATTTGCCTTCCCAGCCATAATACTCATCATAGAACCCGTGCTGTCATATATCTTGGAAGAGTGGATTTCAAAGAATATTCCAGCTAAGTATTGGTAGAATATTCCTCCTAAATTGGTGTGGCGTGGTAGTTAGGAGAAGGGGGTGCCAGCTCAGGTGTCGTCTACGTCACTTGACCATGGTTCAAAATTATGTGGTCTGTCGCCAAAAGCCCTCATGTAGCTGAACAGTGCGACGTTAATATTCACTCACTGAAAAACATACAGTACTGTAGTTATAACTATTTTTATAATTAAAAATGCAATATCTGCCTATTCAATTAAAATTATAGCATTATAATTAATTACTAAACACACAAACAAATTTTGAAAATTTGTCCAAATGATGTAGTGTGAAACAAAGTTTATTCAGACAGAAAACAAATGTGTCTTATATGCATATAGATTTGTTTGAATTCTTGTGTATTATTACTTTTGTAAGCTTCATGACATACTTTATGGTGTACCAGTATTTTAAAGCTGACTGAGCCACAGCAACATTTAGCTGGGTATAGCTAGTTATAACATAAAATTAAATCTTAAAAAGATATCAAAAATAAAAGACGACTCAATATTTTGAATAAATCAGTATAAAAAGTTTCATACAAACACAATATATATATTGTAAAATATTTATTTTGCTATTTGCATTTGAGACAGACATCAAACAAAATTTTAAAAATTGTCAAAAACAGATAAAAAAACATATTTAAGAAAAATACCACTGATTATAATTTTGCCAAAGACATCGCAATAAAAAAAATATTTGCAGTACATAATAATCAAAAAAAAAATGTAAGTACTAAAATATAAAAAAAAATTATATATTGAATTAATTAAGGATTACTGGAGGGAAAGATAAAACAGGCTAAGATAATACTTATAATATTAATTTCATATTGGTTGGCTACTCATTTTTGGCATGATTTTGAAATCACGCCAAATTGGTATGTTGCGGCCAGTCTAATGTTATAGTAATGTACAGAATTAAAGGTACTTACGTATTATTGCAACCTATTGGTGACATTATACAAAATGAAGCTCATGATTGCCAATTCAACGCATACAAAGTTGGGATTGCCAAAGTGGCGAGTTGTCTTGAACGTTGGCAACTGTGCAAAAATACGCAAGTACTAAAAAAAAATATCAAAGTATATATATCCCGAGCATAAAAATAAATTGAAAAATGAAGTACAATACAACATTAACTGACATAAAAAGAACTGAACTAACTTTATCAATGCAAAAGCATAATTTGAAAAAATAAGGTATTTACATATAACCCCCAACCTTTTGGCGACATTATATGAAACAAAGCACATGACTCACAATTCAGCATATATGTGGCATGCAAAATCAGGGTTGCCAACTTGGCAAGTTACTTTGAATGTTGGCGATTGTTAGGATAGTACATAGGTGCCAAAAATAATTTATCTTACCACTACCTGCTTCCTCAACATACTCATTTTTGGCATGATTCTGAAATCACACCAAATTGGTATGTTGCGGCCAGTCTAATGTTATAGTAATGTACAGAATTAGAGGTACTTATGTATTATCGCAAACTATTGGTGACATTATACAAAATGAAGCACATGATTGCTAATTCAACTCACACAAAGTGGGAATTGCCAAAGTGGTGAGTTGTCTTGAACGTTGGCGATTGTGCAATAATACGCAAGTACTACAAAAATTATCCAAAGTATATATATCCCGAGCATAAAAATAAATTGAAAAATGAAGTACAATACTAACATTAACCGACATAAAAAGAACTGAACTAACTTTATCAATGCAAAAGCATAATTTGAAAAAATAAGGTACTTACAAATAACCGCAACCTATTGGCGATATATGAAACGAAGCACACGACTCAAAATTCAACATATATATATGACATGTAAAATCGGGTTGCCAACTTGGCAAGTTATTTTGAATGGTGGCGATTGTCAGGATAGTACATAATAAGTTCCAAGACAAACGTTATTTAAAAATTAGTAGATGTCAAAATATTTCAGTTTCTGGATAAAAAATCTGAATGTTAATCTGTTAGACATAGCTTTCTCCAATAATTCTTTGAAAGTCAGGTTGTGATGTTGATCGATTTTGAGAAAATATTTTAGATGATTTCGAGAGAGAGGATGAATATATCTATTGCAGTTTAACAAGATGTGGTCCAAATCGTTTAAGCAATTACAAGATCTACAATTTGCGTTGTCCGATAAATTGAATTTATGTAGAAGTCCTGGAGTGATGATCATTTTGCTGAAGATTCGAGTACATAGGATTTCTTCTCTTCTGTTTCTTGTCCATTTAGAGATGGTGCTTATGTTAGGAATATTTTCCAAGTTTACAAAATATTTACTTGAATAGAAATTATCATTGGCTTTTTTAAAACTCTCTTGATATATTTTTTTATTGATGTCTCCTGAGGAAATCCAGTCGATGTAAACATTAGACTCTGTGACAGTTCTTGCGAGATTATCCGCCTGTTCATTCCACAATATATTTGAGTGTCCCGGAGTCTAAAGTAAAATCAAGTGGTTATTATAAAGTGATAGAATATTAATCTTGCTAGCTAATTTATGGATGACACTATGGGATTTAATTGAGTAATTTTGAAGAGCAGAGAAAACAGAGAGACTATCAGACAAAATTAACAAATTCTTGTTCATAATAGATAGATCATCTAGAGCTTGGCAAATAGCCAGAGCTTCAGCTGTAAAAATAGAATTATTGTGATTTATTCTATAAGCAAAATGGGAATTTGCCGTAATACCTGCAATAGATGTAATTTGCTCATTTTTTGAGGCAGCAGTAGCTATTATATAAAAGTCCCCTGGAAGTTACGGTTTACCGTTTCATCAAATAAACCCCTTATAATTTGATTCGGTAAGCTTTTATCCTGAAATGCGAAATTATTGATATATATTTTGCATGGGAGAATTGAGAACGATGTTATTCTGAGGACTGAGATGATTTGACTACTAACAGCATTCAAAGGGTTTAGTATATTTATAATAGAATTTTTATCTTCGTCCATAATATTGAGATTCAGAGACTCAGGGTTATTGCTATATAATGGAGAAAAGGTATGATTAGAAATTTGAGAAAGGAAAAACTTATTTGCCAATCTTCGTATTTTGTCTGACAGAATTTCTTGTCCAGCCAATTTTAAAAGTACGATGTTTGGGGTCCATTGTGGAAGTCCCAGTGCGATTCGAAGTGCTTTGGTGTGAATGATATTAAAAGGTTTCAGTTGGTTATCAGACCATTTATTTATTATATGACTAAAGTAGTAGAAAACACTGCATATACTATTATTTACTATTTTGATTAAATCTGCTGTTCTTGGTCCATGATGCTTATATGCCATAGCCTTAAGGCTATTAATTTTTTTCAAGGCTTTGTTATTTAATTGATTTCGTAAGGAAATATTCTGGCTCCGCTTGGAAAAATGAACTCCTAAATATATTTTATAGAGGATTGATTGCCAAGGGAGAGAATGTCCCTCCAATAAAATATTAGGAAACGTATTAATTCTTTTGTTTGATAACTCCGATATTGTACTTTTATCTGGACTAAGAGAAAGCTTCCAATATGTACACCATTGAGAAATTCTGTCCAGCGTGTTTTGCATTTTTTTGCAAATATAATCAAGAGAATGATGAGAGCAGTAAAGAAAAACGTCATCCGCATAAACAGAGCATTCGATGTCATTTTCCAGAGTTTCAAAAAAATCATACATATAAATAGTATATAAAATGGGGGATAGAACACTGCCTTGTGGCAGACCTTGGGGAAATATCCTTATGGAGGAAAGATAGCCCCTCCATTTGATTTGAAAAGATCGATAAGTGAGAAATTTGTGGATCCAAATAGCTGTTTTTCCTGTAATACCGATTTGTAGGCATTTATAAAGAAGACCATCTACATAAACTGAATCGTATGCACTTTTTATATCCAAACTTACTCCAACAAAGTATTTCTTTTTTAATTTTGCATCCATTATTGCTTTATGAATGAGATAGGTAGCACTTCTGCTATCTTTAAAAGGGACGAAACCGTAATGTTGAGGATGAAGTTTTCGTTCTGTGGTTAGAAAATAGCTTAATCTAACTCTTTCAAATGTTTTTGGAAAGATGGAAGTCAGTGCTATTGGTCTATAGGAGGATATGCGAGTTTTGTCTTTACATTGTTTCGGAATCGGGAGAATGACTGCATGCTTCCAAGAGTTTGGAACTATTGCATTATCAAATAAATCTTGAAAATATCTTAATATTATTTCACAACCATTACGATCCAGGTTTTTTAAAAAAGATGCTGTAATATGATCAGCTCCAGGAGTTGAATTTTTAGAAAGTTTGATTGCTCTATGGATTTCAAAAATATGAAAAGGTTTATTAAGATTGTTGTCCTCTTTGTGGAAAAAGTCCAAAGGAATTGGTTCATGATAAGCGTTTTTAGATGCAAAGAAGTCCGCAAAAATATTTGCTTGAATTTGAGGTTGTGTAGTATATCTATTATTAAAACTTGTAGAATATTATACTTGGGTTCTATTTTCTTAGTATTAGAGAGCTTTTTCAGAATATTAAAAAATATCTTTGGATTAGAAACATTATTGCAAATATTATCCCAATACAATCTTTGGCATTTTTATATGAAATCTGAGTTTACTAGCGTATTGTTTGTATTTGATCCATAATTGCGGAGAAATGCTACGGATAGCCTTTTTCTGAACTTTTTAGTTTATAAAAATTATGGCAAGTACCATTCCACCATGGAGGAAAGATTTGTTAGAAATTTGAACTACTCTGGTATTACTGTAAATAATTTTTGAAATTGTATCAGTAAAATTATCTATATTTTTCCTCTGGGTTGCTTAATATAATCTGCACTTCATTTTTCACCCTTTGCCAGTCAATTTTTTTGATTAACCTTTTACTGGGTCTTATTAATGAAGACTCGGTAATTACACTGGATAATGGTCACTGTCAACGAAACAATCTGAAACGTAACAGTTAGTATGTCCATAGAGACTCGAGGAGCAAATTGTGAGATCAATTAAAGAAGTTTTACCCGTGGAGTTCCTATAAGTAGGAACAGTTGTGTTTAGAAGTATTGAATTAGAATCAGTCAACCAGTCAATAAAAATATTACTATTCCTTGAGCTGTGATCCGATCCCCACATCGGGTGTGTGATGCAGGTTAAAATCGCCAAAAATGAAGAAAGGATCTGTTAATGATTCAAAAAAAGATTTTATTAAGTTAATATTTAGTCCCCGTGGTGCGTAGATATTTATAACATAAAAAGAAATATCTTCAATATATATTTTGACAATAAGTATTTCTAAATCGTCTATTTGGGATATCTGTAGAGGGATTTGTTGAGCAGAAACGTTTAAAGGTACGGCTACTATCAAGCCACCTCCTGATCTATTTTGTCTATCTTTTCTGAAAATCTTTTTCCCTGGTAAAGTAAATGTATCTTTACTGGTGAAAAAGGTTTCTTGAAAAATCAAGATATCTGCTTGAGAAAAGGGAGGGATATTTAACCATATGTTTTTATTTTTTAAGCTTCTACAGTTCCATTGTAAAAAGTTCATAAAAAAGGGGAGAAAAAAAATTATTTCATTGAATTTTCAAAAATTTCCTCCCTTTTGAGGGAAAAAAAATTATATATATATAGATATTTATATATTTGTAGTAAAATACTGAATGAGAAGATATATACAAAAATCAAGAACATATATACAGTATTTTTTTTTATCCGAGTTCAGTGTTAGGTTTTCCACTATTCCCAGAAAAAACTTGAACTGGACTTATGGATGTATTTAACATGTCGGAAGCTCTTTTTTTCCGGCCTGGGGGAGAAGAACGCATAATCGAATCTACTATGCTACATACTTGAGAGAGCATTGTTTCCATTGATTTTTGTAAAATTTCCATTAGGAATGCCGTTTGTTTTTCTACAACTGTTTGGAAAGCAGTCATCATTTTCTCAAACTTCTTGTCTATTAACTCTTGTATGTTATTTTCTTGAGATTTAGAGATTTAAGTACTGTTGAAATATTTTCAGAATTAGATGCACGAAATCGTCGTCGCGCCTCACTTAATGTGACGTGCTGTCTACATTTTAATTCCATAATTTGTTTTTCTGCGAAGAACAGAGAGAAAAATTTACCGGATGATTACCCTTACAGTTTATATATATGCAGTTCGCATTTACAGTGCACTCTCCTGAGTGAGAAGAACCACAATTACAACATATAGCTGGACTCTGACAAAATCGAGATGGATGAGAAAAACTGAAACATTTGGTGCATTGTCTAGGTTTGTCAATGAATAATTGAATCTTATGATTGATAAACCAAAGCTTAAGATTATCTGGTAATACAGTTCCAAGTATGGTTATCAGAACGGGGGATATTTCAGGATTTGTACCTGATTTTATAAATCTGCGAATCTCTACAATCTCAAAATTATTACTGTCTTGTAATTCCGCAGATAATTCTTCCAATGATACATTAGTAGGAATTTCATATAGTAAGAAGCGGGATGTAATACCCTCCCATATGACACTTGCATTAACCGAAATATTGAATAATTGATCTAAAGATAGAATTTGTATTACACATACTGGATCCGAGGTGGCAAAACGTAATTTTCCATTTCTAGTGAATGACATATTAGAAATTTGATCAAATTTGGGGGTATTACTTTTTATCTCCATATATAACAACTGTGGGTTTATTTTTTGGGGATAGATGACGGTTTTTGTTTATTTTCTAAAAACATTTATCTCAGATATTTTTCTTTGACCGGCTCGTAAGACGAGCTCCTTTATAGACATAGGAGTACGAAAGTATTTTGCATTCCCTGCGTCCATGCTATCTTCCATCTGTATTTTTATTTGTTTTTTAACATGGGATAGTCAGACTTTCAAAGACACCTTGAGTCTATTTGCTTTCATAAAAGAAAAAAAAAGAATGCTTACCAAGTCCTTGTAAGAATATAAAAAAAAAAAATCACCAATTTTTCAGAAGTAATAACAGAGTATAATTCACACGGGAAACCGACCTCTCTTCCGCTCTCAATCTACTTTCTCAAATCACCTAATAATTTCAGATGCTCGTCAAAATGATTCTTTTCTATAGGTAGCATTTACCAATATTCAATGCTTCAAAGATAAAAACGTGGCCGCGGTAGCCGAGTGGTATAGGTATCGGACCGTGGCTTGCTTTGTCACGGGTTCGAGCCCAGTACCACTAAAGACCCGCCATGTAGGGCAGCGATGCACGTTAAATCTGTCGAGAGCTGAAACGTCCTCCCGTTGGTGTGGTAGTTAGGAGAGGGGGTGCCAGCTCAGGTGTCGTCCACGTCACTTGACCATGGTTCAAAATTACGTGGTCCGTCGCCAAAAGCCCTCGTGTAGCTGAACAGTGCGACGTTAATATTCAATCAATCAATCAATCGAAGATAAAAACATCGCCATTCATCACACACATAAACATCCCGCGATAATACCTAAATGTTGCCAAAACAAGAAAACAAAATTTTAGTTGTTAAAGAATAATCCTTAAAAAAATGATTTATTCGAAAAGTAATCCTAATTAAATATCAAAGAATAGAAAAATTGAATAAATATTCCAACCGATAAACATAGCTACAGTAAAAATATGTAATAATCTTGAAAAACTGCACATGTAAAGTATAAATTGTCCACTTCGTGAGAAACGTGACTAAATATGACGTCATAACACTGGAAAATCACTTAAAAATTAAATTTTAAAAAATTTGGAAGGAATTATGAACGCCAAACCTATTTAAGAACCTTTCTCGTGTAATTTTGTGTACGTGTACCAAGTTTCACGTTGTTTGGGTGTCTGGATCTCGAGTTATGAGGGAACAGACAAACAGACAACAAATGCGTGTTATATATATAGAGATATTCCAGATCCTTATCTTTACTTTATCCCAGATACTTACCAATAAAAAATATATGATAGTATTATTTCAAGCAATGACAAATACTTCACTTTGCAGTTTTTAAAGCGCAGTCTAAAAAAGTTTACAAATTAACACTTCATGTAATAATTGATAATTTCCGTCAGTAGGAAAATATTATCACATATTTTCGTAGAAATAATTAGAAAACTATACTGTCTTTCTTACGATCATATCCCTACATTTACACGTGGTAACTTACATATGAAAGGAAATTTTTCAGATACTTCTTGAAGGACTAATCGGTTTTTTTTCTATTTGAAAAGTTGGTGTATTCACAGGGACAAGTGAACCATAGTCAAAACAGAACAACTAACAAATTTTTTTTAAACTGCTATTCCTTTATAATTATATATGGTATAAATGATGCTTAAAATCCCTTTATGAGGTATAATAAGCAGCGAAGGATGTTAAAAATATATTTTCTTACGAAGACTTGGAAAACAAAATTCCTTATTTAAAATTTTTGAATTAAAAACTGAATATTAAAAGTACGAAATCAATTAGTCAAAGTAACAAATGTGTATAGGTATATCTTAAAAGCTCATCTATTTTATTTTTTTTTAAAAAAAAGAGGGTTTTCTTCTGAGCAATAAAATTCTTAAAAGTGATTTCGGTAACCGAATAATTATGTTGACAAACTCACATGGACAGCGTTATCAAGTATTGGGATCGATTTCTAGCGCCATTGAAGGCCCGTAATGTGACTCATGGCAAATCTGTCGAGACTCAGTCCTCAAGTAAGTATTGTATGCACGTTTGAAGAGTGAAGTCCTAGATGAAGTGCTATTCTCGTCACTTGACTAAGGTTCAAAATTACGAACTCAATTGACAATAGCACTCCCACAACTTCAAAGTACGTTGTTAAAAAAATTCAATAAACATTACAAATATTGTACGTTTGCACGTAATAGGAGTAAATGAGCATTAATGTCGCACAGTGAGGAAGATACGTTCAAAAGCTATTAAAAATTAATATATATATATATATATATATATATATATATATATATAAAGTGATTTTAGAATACCTGCATAAATTACTTTGTTAGAATGCTAACCAAAGTACTATTTGAGATTTTATATGTGCCCCATTACAAATCTGGTTTTTTACTGCAGTGAAGAGTACTTACGTCTCTCAGACTGAGATATTCAGTATTAGTGATTTACGAGAAACTTTAAAGTAGTTTCGCGCTTAAGTAAATTATTTTTTGGTATTATTTAGTTAATAAACCGTTATCTTCAGGTGCGTAGCTATGTTTTAGACTTTTTGTTCGTTCATAAAAATAACTTCCGGTAGCCAAGACAAACTTAGGTATCTAGCCAAATATCAGAAAGATTTATGAACAATGCGCATTTTGCTCGGATTTTATGTATTATTAAGCTATGCCTGTTACCTGAAAATAACCTTTAATGTATAAACTCTTAGAAGAAGGTCTTTTTCCTTGCTATTTTTTGCTACTTTGCATATAAATCAATTTTTAGTACTTGACTTACAGAAAATAATTGATACTAACGTAATAGCGTCACCATAGCCAAATTGGCACGACGCGTATCACGCCATTTCCCCCAAAATCTGACTGTTTAATATTTTATCATGTAAAACACGTTAGAATATGTTGTTTTGTTATCAAGATACAATTCGCATTGCGCCAATTTAGCTGCATGACGCAGTTTTGAGGGCAAGGGGCAAGTGGCGTATAAGTTACGGAGTTCCTATCCAAAAAAAAAGGATGTACCTCCTCATCAGAATTATTAAAATTTGAAGTACTTAAATTGGAGTGACGCAAAATGAACTAAAAGAAAAAGAAATGTGTTTAAAAATTAGCTAATGGGCAATAGCATAATAGCTTGCTAGAAATAACAGGGAGCGGACGCAGTCCGCTCGCCGTGGAGAGAGATACCTTAAGTTTTCGAATGGACAGAGACTTTCGACACAGTTCGTGGGCGTGGAAACGAATGGCACGCTCTGTGATTGGTCGAGCATCCAGAGCAAAAGGAGATTCTTAAAACTATTTTTGAGAATTACAGAAAAAGATTTTAGTTATCGGGGATAATGAAAAATTAAAAAAATTAAATGAAACCTATTTTCACAATTGTCTAAATAAATGGGATTGGGGGAAAAGATGTAAATGGGCTTTGAGAACGAATGCGCGTCAGCTCGCGAGAGGAAGACAAAGGCCCTTTTGAAGTCATTTACGAGAAAAAAACATGAAAAAATAAAAATATCCACCGGTCAATATAATATTAGTAGTTCCAAAAAGAATCGAGAAACCATTATTTTAAATGAAAGCTGGGTGAGAAGCTAGGTAAAAGTTAAGACACAATATGGTTACAACCGTGCCTCCATCTGGTGGCTGGAAAGTGAGATAGTAGAACGATCATACGCAAAAGTATACCGAGCAGGTAAACCTCCTAATTATTGACCCGCGATGGATCGAGCTCCAAAAATGTATTTAAAACTTGACTCTCGGCATGGAGCTAACAATTCACTTGATCGATAAGGAGAGGTTAGCTTTAACAGGACGTTTACGAAAAGAAAAATTTAAATTTATACAAGAAATTTCCCAAAGCATTTTAAATAAATTATACCCTTAGCCCTTTAGCATAGGGAAAATTTATAAAATGCTGATCCACGTTTTTGAGAGGAGGAGACCGCCGAGGACCATAGGCAGGTTGATTGTTAATTAGAGCATTAAAAATTTAAGGAATTTTATCGAAAAATCTTTTAGAAAGATTTTTAATAAAAGGAAGAGTATAGACTAAGCTTTAAGGTCGCGATAAATGACTTCATTACGGATGAACCAAGGAGCATTTACGATTTGTCTCAAAAAGGAGTTCGTAAGTGTGTGCAATTTTGCCTGCGGATACCCAAATTGGAGAACCGTGCAGCATGACCGGAAGAATGATGGAATTGAAGAGCAAAACCTTGTTCCGGATCGATAGTTGCTTTTTTAAGAGACTAATTTTTGAGCAAAAAAAGGGCAGCATTTGCTTTTTTGCGTGCATGTTTGATATGGTGGACAAAGGTTAATTTTGCGTTTAACAACATTTACCTAAGGGACGGGCTGGCCGAAAATGGTAACAGAGGTTAAACCAACGAGAAGTGGTGGCCTTCTCGTGAACATTAGGCAGGCTCTTTTAGATCTATTGACTTTACTTTTCCAGTCCGGGAGTCAGAGTTCCAGCAAAGAAACATAGTTTGCAGGTTAGAGATCACAACGGAAAATCTCTTATCGTGTGTTATTATAGCAGTGTCATCAGCATTGCTAAATGAGATAGATTAGTTTGCGGGATGTCATTAACGTACAAATTAAAAATGTGAGGAAGTGTTCACGAGCCCTGTGAAATTCTGCTTCTGATTGGTCGAGGGGAAGAGAGAGTCGTATGAGCTTGAGAATTAAGTTTTCGTGTGAAATTTTATCAAAGGCCTTGGCTACGTTCAAAAAAGTATACCCGTGGCTCGGTGGTGTAACGGAGAATATTAGGGCCCTCCCCTGCAAACTTAGGTTTTGAGACCCAAGAACAAATACGTACTTAGCGTCAGTCAAGCTTTGCGCCCCCTAGAATTCCTGCCTCCCCCCGCATTGCGGGGGGATACGTTATACCCCAGCCATGGCTACGTGTTTTTTGAAGCCGCTATGGATCAACTCTGTGACTCTAAGCAGTTGGTGAACTGTATGACAGTGAAGTCGAAAACCACCCTGCTGGGGAACAAGAATATTCCCCGCAACTCAGGGTTGATTCAGGCGTCGAGGAAGCACAAATTCATATACTTTGCTCAGACTGCTTAATAAGCTGATTGGACAGCAATTTTGAGGGACTTCCGGATTTTTATCCGATTTCAGAATGGAAATAACCATGACAGTTTTTCAGGAATTAAGGAAGTAATTAAATTTCAGCAACTGATTAATTAAAACGGCAAGAAATGATAAGAATTTCAAGGGTAGGTTTTTAAGCATACGATTTGAAATTTAAATAACCTCTGCCTTTTCAATAGGGGTTATTGCGACACTGCCTGGAGCCTCCATCAGGGGGAGGGAATGGATTGGAAAGGTTTACGCAAAAGGGAGGATTTCCTCCAAATGGTGTTGTCAACAGGCAATAACGCCTCTATGTGTTTTTCCCACTAAGTGCGGGAGTGGAATAGTATGTCATTTGCAATCTCACGACTGAGGCTACGGAATTCAGAATATAAACTGGAACACCTAATCATTTGCCAAATTTTCCACAGATGGTTTCGTTGACGAATTTTGAGTTTAATTTAGGGGAGAGGATTTTGAGCGAATTATTAAATTTTGGTTTTGAAGCCTCAACGAAACTAGATTGATTGAATATTAACGTCGCACTGTTCATCTACACGAGGGCTTTTGGCGACGGACCACGTAATTTTGAACCATGGTCAAGTGACGTGGACGACACCTGAGCTGGCACCCCCTCTCCTAACTACCACACCACACCAATGGGAGGACGTTTCAGCTCTCGACAGATTGAACGTGCATCGCTGCCCTACACGGCGGGTCTTTAGTGGTACTGGGCTCGAACCCGTGACAAAGCAAGCCACGGTCCGATACCTATACCACTCGGCTACCGCGGCCACGAAGCCTCAACGAAAACTTCGGAATAATTTTGATTGAGGTGGCTGATAGCTAACTCAATCTTTTCATTGCTGGTGAGATCGACACGGTGAGGAGTTGCTTATTATTTAAGACAAATTTAAAATTATTCCAATTAGTAATTAATTGATGTGGATTTTTAATTAAAGAAATATTTTAATTAATTTCTAAAATTTCAGAGCTAAGAACATTAATGACTCTGATACTATAGTTAAAGGGGATATATTTGAACACAGCCAAGTCGATGATGGTACCGCTCTGCATGTCATGATAACTGTAACTGTGAATGTGTACTTGTGTTAACAGTGTATTGTAACTGTATATAATTGCTTGTGTTGTTGCTGTTGTGAGATGACGTTGTCACCTCATGCTTAATAAAATGATATTATAACAAAGAACTGTTTGAACTGTTCGAATGCAAATGTTCTGAAGAACATTCTGAAACAAATAAACATAACACTGTACGCGCTGTGGTTGAACATACGTGAGTGACTGGAGCGCAACTATTTTCGCTTCACGAAGGCTGCGAATAGTAGTTTTGAGGGCCTCTTTCCCCAGAGTGTATCGCCCTGTTCATCTAGTCCAGGACTTTTGGTGACTGACCTCGTAATTTTGAACCATGGTCAAGTGACGAGGACCATACCTGAGATGGCTGTAACCTTATGTGGATACATGGCTTATTTAGATGTACAACCACTGTAACCAGCACAGGAAGCATTATAAGGTAGATTTTTTTATTGGGATTGTATAAAACTACAAAAACTAAGTTACAAAATGTCTTGGTTACAAAAATTTGAAAAAAATAGGAAAATTAGAATTATAAAACTATAAATCATTGTGAAATTGCTCGAAATGTCACCCGGAGCAAAAAGCTTTTCCATATACGTTACATAAGTGTATTGTCATTTTTGTGCTCCATTTCTTCATCTTCTTCACAAATAAATAAATCCATATCAGAGTCACTGCTCACTGTCATATTCATCGGTTTCCGGCAAATGTTCTCCTTCCGTATCACTTTCGTTGAAATCAAACGACGATGCCATATTGGCAAGAACAAGCAAAAATAAACTACAAAAATAGTTATATAAACTTTATAAAAAGAAACAAACACAAATGAACTTGTGCCTTAATCAGGGTCAAAAGTCACGTCAAGACGTGCGTCGTAACGTCAAGATCAATATCTTCAAAAATCTGGGACTTCTGGGGATATTAGAATGACAGGGAATAAATTAACTGTTTATTCCACAATTAATGGATTAAATCATTTAAAATAATACGCTCTTATAAGAAAGCGCCATAATGAACTAAAATAGAATTTTTAGTATTTAATGCAATGAATTCAAGATATTTAAAATAAAAGTAAACTAAACTAAACTCAGTTACGCAACACTCCATGAGGGCAAAGCTTACTGTGCCTATCTCAGTATACATGACTTTGATCACTGAGGTGCATGAGCAGATGTTCAGATCAGGTGGTCAGTCTGACTCGAAATCCCCAGTGTTTAGTTCCCAAGCACAAGCTTGGTACTTATTTATCGATTCTTTGAAGGTATGAAAGGCTGAGTTGACCTTGCCCAGCCCGCGGTTTGAACCCGGACTTGTGGTTTGAAAGCTAGAAACGCCACTACACAGCCAATGGGCAGAATGAAAGTATTATCTATAAAACAAAATAAAATCAAAATAAATGTTTAACAGCACACAAAAGTATAGTTTACAGATATTTGGAAGAAAATTCTAATATTAAAATAAAACATAAAGAGATAGAAGAGAGTACACAGTATATTTAATATTTTTAAGACCTGATTACATGTAGCATTGTAGTGCCTTGAGATCGAACGATGTAAAGTTGTGAATTGAACTTTCAAATATAATTTTTCCTGTTTCAACCCATTTACCTAACCCCGTTTCCTCTTTTTCTTTTTAGTTCCCATCCTTCTAAACAGCAGTGAATGATGTTATCCAGAAACTGTAAATGTAGAGTAAACTGGAAGTATAAAGTACCGGGTGTTTCTGAAAGAATATCGGAGTTTTAACGCTTTACAGTATTCATTACATATAACATATTAGTATGATTCATACATCGAATGAAAGAGCAACTGAAACAGTTTTGTCTGCTGGAATTTGTGCGCCAAACGTATGCTAATTTCTACCCTTTCGCCGATCAACATGCTAGTAGAAAAATGACGACTTGTAAACAGAGAGTGTTTTGCGTTCTGCGGTTAACGAAGACAGAATCTGCTATTACTGTGCAACGAGGGTTCTGTAATAAGTTCGGTTGTCAACCTCCAAATGATAGTAACATTCTTAGGTAGTTTCATCAGTTTGAAACAACTGGCTGTCTTTGTAAAGCAGTGTTTCTCAAAGTGTGGGGCGCCCCCTTGGGGGGCGCGAGCATATCTCGAAAATTTAAAGATTTAAAAAAAATAACCGGAAAGAAGTAAAACAAAATACTTTCTTCCATAATAAAAAAAATACACAACAACACTAATATAATTTATGTTTATCATCTGGCGTTTTTCCTTCATCAAATAGCTATCTTTGATCCCAAAACCAAATTAAAGAAGAAAAAAAATATTTTGTTTAATCTGGTGTATTTCCTCAATGAGATATTTTTTATTACGTTTTAACATAAAATATTACTCGTTAAAAGAAAAAAGAAATCCAGACCCTGAGAAAAATTCTAAGATAAACAATTCATCACTGTAATTATTATTGAAATACTGTACATAAGTTGTAGAAAGAAAAGGTAGACATGATTCACTTTTCAGCCAGTTATGTTATTTCATTGACCTTCAATCTTACTGGTATGGTTAGTTTTACATTAGTTCCGTTTCTTGAACAAAATATGACAGCTTTGCCAGCAAATAACATTTCTGCCTCCCGAATTCCATCGATCATCCAATCACCGTCATGTCACCTAGCAGAATGTAAAACCCCACTCTCGCCATGCCCCTCATCGAAGACTTGTCCAGATATGGGATTGAGGACTGTTCTTACAGTCCAGAAGCGCAAAAAAGCAACGCCTATTCAATAACATTTCTGTAATATTAGTGAAAAGTGTCTCTGATTTGCGTCCTAAGGTCTTGCACTTTTGAATCATTTTAGTACAGTTTTATTGGATTTTTTCTCAAATCATCAAATAAAAATTAAATAGTCCTTGAAAGCCGGTAAGTATACTTTCTCTTAATTAAATTATTCACTGGAATTCCGATTTATATCGTGTGCATTAAAAATAATTATAAACAAATGATTGGGGTGACTGAGTCCCCCTGCACTACCATTAGCGTTAGCATCGAGTGCGCGCATGCTCCTGGGTTAAAACATTTTGAAGTATTTCGACTTTAAATATTAAAAAGTAACACAATTATTCTTCATAGGAATTTTATATTCTTTTTCCTTATTTAACATTAATTCTAAATGCTAATTCTGTGAGGTTTAAAATTACAGTTCTTTTAAACAGTTATTTTCAATTATACCATTCATCTATAAAAAACATTTTACATTTTTGAATACAATGTCGTGCACGCAGCTTTACTCTCCTTACAGTTCAGCGATTATATCAAGAATAATGTTTTATTTTTTTAAAAATGAACTCGTGCGAGGAGCCGATGTTTCAGCCGGTATACGTTTAATGCATCAGTACTGAAGAATTTATTTCACAAATAATTTCTTAATGTTAAATTAAGAACAAGTTTGATAATTATTAGTGACTTCCATGGGCTTGTCTTGTAGGGCAAAGTTTTTCAAAGGAAGGTTTAATATCAGAAATTGACACTCTGAGTTATTTTTCTATATTTAGCTGAGATCTATATTTTGTCTTCAAAGCAGCCATCGCAGAAAATCCGGTTTAACAAAGATAGGAAGTGCTTTTGTTTTCAGTGCAGAAAATTCATCATCCACCTCTACCCAAAATTCAAAGAGTGATTTATTACAAAATTGCCTTTTAATTTTTCACTGAATGTGAAATCTATGAAGATTTCTTTTTCGGAAGTTGAGAGCCCTTCCGGAGTATCTTGAAATATACCTCTAATCCACTCGTAACTTGCTGCCAAGTTGTCCTCATCAAGAAAATACTTTTTAAAATTCTTTGCCAACATGGCTAAATGATTTTACATGGTTTTAAAAACAACTTTCAAATGTTGTTCTTCGGATATGTAAGTTTTAACACATAGCAAGCTGGGGCATTTCCCCCCTTCATTTACTACAGTAGTGGTAAATACAAAATTTAAGTATTTTTGAGAATATTTCCTTGATTTAATTTTCGGAACCATGCTCGTCTGTGTACTTGTTAATCCTTTATTATCGTCGAATGTTTGCTTACGACTTTAATATATGTATGAATTTATTTTAACCTACTGCCGTAAATACTTAATTACCGTGAATTACAATTAACATGCAAATTAAAAAATGTACATTCAAGCTAGATTCGGCAGCAATAGAAGTATCGAGTCGACCAAAACTGACTGGAATTGTACGAGGAAAAGCATTTTTACATGTTTTGCGCAGACGTTCGATAGGTTACCCAGACTCCCGCAAATGTACCCGATAATGCCAGATGTGATGGATATGATAGAGAGAAACATAGACTAGACTACTTTACTAATGATATTTGTGCTTTGAGAAATGGATGCTGAAGGTAATAAATCTTAATTAAATATATCATTTTTTGAGATCTGTTCCAACTTAAAAATTAGAGAAAGGAAAATAACATAATAATAAGTAAGTAATATATATTTTAAGTAATTTTCTTAAAATATATATATATATATATTACTTAAAAGTAACATATAAAAAATTTAATACTTATACAGTTTATAATTGAGATCGCATTGTAGCTTTAGCGTCAAAGTGCATTTTTATTGCAGTAAATACATTGTTGTTGTACAGGGGGGGGGCGACAAAAATTATGATTGAAAATTGGGTCACTAGTATTGAAAGTTTGAGAAACACTGTTGTAAAGGGAAAAGTAAGGGACGACCAATGTTGTGACGTAACCAACTATAACTGGTTCTGCCTATCTTGATACTCTACAATTATGGCTATTTTCTCAATTGAAACAGAATGAACTAGATAACTTTATTTGGCAGCAAATGGTGCATCGCCTCACTAGCATCTCTCACTACGCGATTGGTCAAATATCACTGTACCCAACCAATGGACTGACCGCAAAGAGCCTCCCCCGATAAAGCTTGTATCGCATGGCTTCCACTTTCACCCGATCTGATTCCACGTGATTTTTATCTGTGGGGGTTCATAAATAATTGTGTGTACGTTCCTCGGCTACCAGCTAACCGTTCAGACTAAAGACATATGATTGAAGCACCTGTTTCAAGAATTTCCTCAGACACACTGAAAAAGTTTGGGATGAACTCACCTATCGACTTGATTTGTGCCGTGTGAAGAATTGGGCTCACGAACATTTGCAAGCTTGTAGGTAAAACTGTTTCAGTTACTTTTTCATTCAATGTATGAACTATACTTGTAACTTATATGAAATGAATACTATAAAACGTTAATTCTTTAAGAAACACCCGGTATATTATTAATAGTGAAAAAAATTACAAGTTTTTTCATTACAATGATACATTTTAACGCCAAATTAGCCCCTTTTTTGCCTTTACTTAACCAATTAGGATCACCCTAGATTCAATTCTTCTTCAAAACATAAAAAACAAAATCCTCTGATCTAGGTGAAAAAATTTTACTAATTGAAAATAAAATCTAATATATATTATAAATGTGACAGTTTGTGAGGACGTTTGTGGGCCTTTCATGCAAAAACAACTGAATGTATTTTAATGAAACTTTACAGTAATATAGCTTATACATCAGAATAACACATAGGCTATAATTTATAGCATAGGCTGTAATTTATAAAAATTTGTAAAACGTCTCCAAAATATAACGCTATTTGTCAAGTAAGAAGAAAAAAATGCTGCCATCTGCAAGCAAAAAAGCCCACGTCAGCATATATCTATCTTTTGTTTGTGAAAAACTCTTTTTGTTTTGGCTACGCAAGGGAATCGCTTCTAATTAATTCCTGTGATCAGAATAATGCCTATTTTTTATTTCAGAATAAAACTAAGTTTTGAAGGGAGAGGTTCTTATAAATCTCTCTTTATTTTAATGTTTTTTTATGATTTTATTATGCACATTTGATAGTAAGAAATTAAACTTTTTTCAAAATAAATGCTTTTATCAGTTCTGATACTTAAAGTAAATAAGCTTTCTCTTTCACACTGCATCATTTGGACAAATTTTCAAAATTTATTTGTGGTTAGTAGTTAATTATAACGCCATAATTTTAATTGAATAGGCAGATATAATTATTTTTACACTTAAAAACGCAATAACTACTGTACTGTATTTTTTGGAGTGTGAGTGTTCAGCTACACGAGGCTTTTGGCAACGGATCACGTAATTTTGAACCATGGTCAAGTGACGTGGACGACACCTGAGCTGGCAGCCCCTTCTCATAACTACCACACTACACCAACTTAGAAGGAATATTCTACCAATACTTAGCAGGAATATTCTTTGAAATCCACTCTTTCAAAATATATGGCAGCACACGGGTTCTATGATGAGTATTTTAGCGGAGAAGCCGAATAGTTTTGTAGCAGATATTGCGTTTTCAGCAGACGGCGTTTTCAGCGGATTGCAAAGATTATTATTTTTGTCCCGAAAAAATAGTTTATGTCAAAATTTAAGTGTCTTATGTTATTGTATGTTAATGAAGACCTTTGAAAATGATTTCACTACTTATTTTAAGTGAACGGTATATATAATTAATTTTACAGTGGAATATCTTTAATTAATTTATTAGCTCTAACGGATTAAATTTTCCAAAGTGGAGTATTTTGTTTATGTATATCCCTTAATTTTAAATGTAGTGATCCAAAAAAATATTGTATGAAAAAAACTGCAGTAAATCATAATTCGGTTGGATAAAGTATTAATGTGCATCGCTACCCTACACGGCGGGTCTTACAAAGCTCTAATAAAGCTCGAGTTATGAAAGTAGCTAGGCATTTGTGCCAACTTGACTCTATCGTTAACATTTCGCTATGTTTTTCATTGAATCGTCATTATAATTTAAGAAACGGCGTTGCTTGCGAATATTACTATTTTAACATAAAATAAATACTACAGAAAGTAATATTAATGTATTATACTTTCAGATAAAAATTATTTACACTATTTTAAGCGTTCATTACACAAAACTTTTAGCAATGTGTTTCTTTTGCTGAGCAGAGATCAGCTTAGGTAGGTATTTTCAAAAATCGACCCTCAAGAGTGTTACGGGGTGTTATAAATAAAAAAAAATCATTTTTATCAGCTATTAGATCTACATACTTAAAATTTAACAAAGGTGTTTCATTTCTCTTTTTTTTTTTTAGCTGAGCTACGCAAAAAGCTTTTTTTGTTTAATTTGCAATTCACGTTAAATTAACTCATTAAAAACTTCTTTATCCTTCAATCTGTGTTGTTTAATTTTTCAGTTCACCCGTGCGAAGAACGGGTATACCAGCTATTTAATTTATAATCAGCAGCTAAAGTTTGAAAAATAAAATGAAAATTTTAGTTTATCGGAAAAATAATTCGAAACATGTTTTGAAAAAAATGTTAAAAAATTTAATTTTGCGTTTTCGCAATGCGATTAATAATTGGGTTAAGCTTTTGTATTAATACAAAGTGTTATACTTTTAATCCTCACGAAAATACTTGTGGATCTATAGAAGGAAATATTCTTTCCCATTCTTATTAATTTCTTCTTTTAAAAAAATTTTAATAGGAAATAAATACAATCCACATTCCTATTTATTTCATTTTAACTAAACAGATTTTCACAAACCAAAAAAAAAAAAAAAAAAAAAAAAAAAATTGCAGCCAGGAAAGACTCTATATCACATTTGGTGCCATCTTAATCCGAAAAGATGAGCTAAAACTGTTTAAAGCCAAATCAAAGAAGACGTCGCCAATTAAAAAAGATGAAGCCAAATGCTTTCACCATTATTGTTATAATCAAACATGCACGTGAACGGTTTTCCACTATTGGCTGCATATCGTGGCATTTGGCGACGTCTGTAGATTTGACAAATTGGAAGATGGACCTAAATACCGAAAATTCAATAAAACATTTCGACATTCAAGAAAAAAGGATCATTTCTTAATACAGTGGGGATTGGTGATTTTTTTTGTTGCATTGTTACGGCCTCCCGAAACGGAAAAGTACTGGAAATTTTACATCGGAATTAAAACTTTTCTTGTGTGGCTCAATTTTTATTTCTGCACATTGAAAAGACAAACAGAAATTGACAGATTGCACATTGAAAAACCCACACTAACATGAAATGTAAAGCCTTTATTTACATTTTCAGAAGCCAATTTAAAACTTTTTAAAGTGAAACAAAAGAAAATAAAGCGAGTAAAAATTTACTTCTCGGCAATAAATAATTTAAGGAGTAGGTAATTATAATAAGAGTTGAACAAGTTTTATGATTTCTTCTGAAACTGTTTTCTTTACAGATCGAACTGTCAAACGGTACATGAAAGTAGAAAGACTGCATTCAAGTCGAAGCAAGATTCCAACCGGAGGCATTCGAGAATAAAAAATTCCAGCACATACAAAATTACTTGAATTTTTATCTATATTTTCAAGAATCATCATACCCAAACCATTCAGTTTGCGTCGCAGTAAATCTTTATTCATAATATATTTCGCTGGAAAGGTTGTCACAAATTCATGACATTGTTGTATTGAGTTCCATTTAGAGAAAAATTGATCAAAATTCAAAGTAATGGGTTCTATAAACTTGTTTAAAGTTAATGGTATCTGTACATCTAACGATTGAAAGGATCCATTTAAATTATAGGTTATAGATAAAGCTGGCCTACGTGTAAAATCTTGGAGACATTCTACTTCAATTTCTTGTACTGTCTCTTCGTTAGAAGCTAGAACGGTTGGACAAATCTTTTTTTTGAGCACAAGTTTGTCACTTTCAAAATTCGGAAAAAACTGTAGAAATTCGTAAATTGCTTGCATTGTTTTGTTTTTGTATTTTAGCGTGATGGATCCCTTATGTTTCTGAAATTCACCATCTGAATGAATAACTAAAACATTACTTTCGTATAAAACTCCGTTTTTATGCCAAATAAGATTGTTGATTGCCTCTTCGTTAGAGGTAAGAACAAGTGTAGTTGTTGATTGTGAAACAGGCAGCTGATGTGCTGGCTCATCAGAGCTAAATACTTCGATTAAAGTTTCAAAATGATTCCCGGTTAAATAGGAGTTTTGCGGCACAGTCGAACATCGTGTTGGAAGTGCGTCATTAAGTAATGGTGGATTTGTCGAATAATTTTGCACAGCATCATTATGAGAAGCAGATCTTCCCAATGGAAAATTTCTTTCGTTTTGAACATCTTCATTGAAATGCATTTCAGTAAACTTTGATTTCAATTTTTGCAATGCTGTTTCTACAGAGGAGCTTTGGTTTTCGTAGCGTGGCATTTCATCCAGAACTGTAGCCAGGCAATTTCGGCTTGCTACATCGCATAACTTGGAATATTCTGTTGCTCTTTGTTGAATTTCTGTGTCAGAATGTTTCATATTTGAAACAAAAATATTTTTAACAAAGTGTTTAGTTTCAGGAAATAGGTTAAAGAATTTCATATAGGTAGTTAGAAGCATTGCTTTAGTAGTTTCAGAACAGAAAGAAAATTTTGAATGGAGCATTTGAAGTTGTGAGCTTGGATTGGATTTTTCATCACCAGCAATTAAATTTCCGTATTCTCCCAAAACGTATGCGGCGACAGCAATAAATGTCTCATGGTACGGTGGAATTTGCAAAGCTTCAAACACAGACTTAGCAGCATAGCCATGCACTTCTACGGTGTTTGTAACTATTTGAATAAATCTGAACCAAACTGCTCTAGTTACAAACTCACCAAACATTTTCAACAATCTTAAAATTATGTTGATGTAATATTTACGATCGGTAAAATAATTTTCTGATAAGATAGCAATTTTTAGCACAATTTCTTCTCTTACCGTCATTTCACTGTTTTCTAAATAATCGAAAAAATACTCAACGATTTCATTAACATTATTTCTGTCACATAAAGTATACAAGAGATCTGCAGCTTTTTGACGAATACAAGTATCAGATTCATTTCTTAAGGAATCCTTCACAATCTTAATTTGATGTTTTATTCTTTCTTTACATGGCGCAGAATCTGCGAACATTTTCATGGTTTCTAAGACTAAATAACGTAAATTGGCTTCGTTTTGTTTCAAACTCAAGTCTAGAGCATTGCACGCCCTAATTTGAAGAGACGAGTCTGCATTGACGTGATAAATATAACTAATAGCTTCAAACAATACAGCATTTTTGCAATTGCGGTGTTCAATCTTTTTTGTCTTAGGTGGTTCTAGCGCTTTGTTAAAAATGATTTCTATACTTTCAGTGAGGTACGCTTTGACTACTAAATGTTCAACAGGTGGAGGAAGGCATTTTAGTAATTTTAATAATTTTACTGATAACCAAGGTGCTGGGACAAAATAAAAGTTGTAATCCTGAAGATCTAAACTTGGATACTTCAGAAGGCGGTTTAACCGATGTATTGTAAGATGAAGACATTTATCCTTATCCAACTTGCTATCTATGGCCAAGGCTTCGATCAAGCTTACAGCAGCAGTTACAATACCTAAATCTTGGTCAGACAAAAAACTTACAATTCGATCTGAATAGTCATCATCAGGAATAATATCAGATTTAAGTTTGTAGAGCCGTAATAAACACAAAACTGCACTCTGCTTGACTTGATTAGTTGTATCTCCAGAAAATAATAAACGCAATACACGTTCACCAAGAACTTCTGCCATTTCATTATTCGCCATATTCGCTGCATACTTCAAAGCCAGGTTTTGGTGTTCGCTATTAAAAGAATCCATATCATTTTGAATGGATTTAAGAACTAATTTTATCAAATTAGATTTTTCATTCATAACGACTGATATGAACATGTAACCTATAAATTTGTGATTGAATTTTGGGGACGTGAGTAAATTAACAGCTTCTTCATGGCCGCAATCAAAATCATATCCTAGTAAAAATATAAAAATCAACTTACAGATATATTTCTTTTTGTTATATCCATTCAACACATTCGGTTTTTTAAATTTTGATCTTATATTAGCCAGTTCTTTGTTGATTCTCATTATCTCAGCTTCTTTACATTTACAATTCCGGATATCAGATATGAACAGAGACAGACCATGCATGTTTAATTCTGGCATGTTAAAAAAGTTGGGGCAAGAGTAAAATCTTTTAGTTTATCAATTCTGTATTTTTGCTGAGTAAAAATATCAAAACTAAAGGAATAATCTTTAAGATTGCCATTAAAAATATTTAAATGCTTAAAGTAGTCTTAAATATCTTTTTTTTTTCAAGAAAGCGCGTGAAATGTATGTAAAGAAATGTTTAAAAATGTTTTGAACCCCAGTTTTAAAATTATTTACTTTATTTTATAGTCCCATATAATACATAAATACAAAAATGATTTCCTTTTCTAAAAATATGATAATATTTTTGGCTTGAAAAATGAGTGGATATTGGTCTGCTTTTATCGGTTAGTCTTAATATAAAACCTTTACTGTATTTCAGTTTTCTGCTTAATTAATATACAAATTCTGGTTCCGACTGGATTGAAAAAGAAATGTACGTCTTGAACTTGCCCTCGCTAGTAACAAAAAGATAGCAAAACACTTCATCTTTTTATTTAAAAGCTTTATAGTAAGATTCGCCCAGAAGTTTAAAAATCTTTATAGGTGGCGAGACCATCGAGGGGAGAGGAAAGACGGAGGAAGGAGGTGAAGAAGATGAAAAAAGTCAACAAGATGGCGGAGCGAGAGAACCTGTCAGAATGAGTGGGAAAGTGATTACGTTGGCGAGGATAAAAACAAAATGGCGTTAACAACTTAAAACTAAATGTATCATAGTTAGTTTTTCTTTTTGTGTTGTTTTGTGTTGTGTGTGGCTGTCTTTGGAATAAAACTCTTTAGCCATTAAAGAAGTAGTGACTTTATTGTACCTGGATTAAGGATGATGTCATTATTTTCGAGAGAAAGAACCTATGATTCCTAATGTTTATGAAGAATGAACAATTTGTGCAGGAAACAAAAATTGACTGCAAGGAAGAAAAAGAAATTACACAATTGTGTTATAATAGTACAAAAATTTTTTATAAAATATGCCTATTTTTTTGTTTTCAGCATAAAATATGCTTTTTTGCCAAAAATTTGTAATTAATAAATATGTTTTTAAAAAGTATTTGCCTCACCAGGATCCTTGATAGCCAAAGTTAAATCGGTATAAAAGGGCCTTATTAACAAGTAGGAGCCTGGTGATTCTAAAAAAAGATAGTCGTGTGGTAAAGATTGATGAAATATATAGTAACGAGGTTCAAAATCTATGAGTTGAGATAGCTTAGATGTGGGGAATGGGGTTCCAACTGAGGTGTTGACATCGTCAACCAAATGTGGTTCAAAAATAAGAAACTTGCTAGTATTAGGAGAAGAATTAAGAGAAGAAATCTCTGTGGAAAAGTTTAAAACTATACTAATTTCTTTTTTTTAGTAATATAGAAGGTTAATTTTAGTTTATAACATTTGTAACGTGCTGTAAATTAGTTTCAAACCGCGCGCGTCCAACTATATCTAAGAAATTATTGTTTTGTTTTAATTTAGCTTGTGCTGTATGGCAACATTGTGTACACAGTTAGAGTTTTTTTAAATTTTCTTTACCGTTAATAAAGAGAGCAATGATATAAAATCAAGCTGAGTATTTGTATTTAAAAGATATCATTATATTTTATGAACATATCACTCATCTGGAGATCCCTTTGATCATTTGAGTGTAGAAAACGGCATCCGCAACCATAATTTAATTGTCATTGTTCATATTTATGGCATCCGCGACAGGACTTGTTTTTGGAAACAAACATGGCAAACATATTTAAAGTAGCTAAGGGCTTCTTAAAGGAGGACTTGTTGTTTGTGGCAGAGGAAATTGGAGAGACATTTCCAGATAAGGTAAAAATTTCGGAACTAAAAGACATTATTTTGAAAGGCAAAGAGTATCTGGATGATCCAGACTTTGTGATAAATATTTTAGTAACGGCCGTGAGCAAGCAAAAACTAAAAGAATTTGAAAAAGCTGAAAGATTAAAACAGCTAGAATATGAAGAAAGTGGAAAAATAAGAGGACACTGTAAGATTCGACCTGCAGTTTAACGCTCCGGGTGGTTCGCTTCCTCCTGAAAAGTTATTCTGAAAGCCGTTCGCTTTAAAAATGCAACAGACTTCTTTTCTTTCCCCCTTTTAAAACTTGGAAGGTCGAACGGGAACAATTTTACGACTTAGTTGGGTCTCTTTGTCAAGTAAGAATCAAGAGATCAATCGTTTACAGCTAGCTGTGAAGTTGCCTTGAGCAATCTTGTATGAAAGCTGTAGGGTCACTCGGTCGTTTTCCCGATATGTTCAGTCATAGTAAAATTAAAACAAAATGAAGGGTAAAAAAAAGGAAAACATGAAATAAATGGTGTGTTAGAAGTTGAAAAATAATATTTTCTTCAAACAAAATTTATTTCTCGGTCATTTTTTTAAAAATTAAAAAAAATTATTTTGGTATTGCAATTTGAACCAGAAAAACGCATCCTGTATTCATTTTTGAATATGAGGGTAAGAAACGCGTTCACTTTCCTGTTTGTAAAATAAGTAATGAGGTAAAAAGAGTAAAGGCCTTATCTCTTTTTTTAAACAATAAGACAATAAATGGTGCATACGGTGATATACATAAGATGATTATATTTATGAAATAAAACCGATCTTTCTCAATTCAATTATATTTTTAATTTAAAATAATATAAAAAAAGGATTTCAATACTTTTAATTTATTTTAATAAAAACCGTATAAATGATATTTTTATGTTAACTGAATGTTTTTCAGAAAAATTCTAAATTTTCATTCCTAGTGTTCTCCTTTTCGAACGTCTTGTATTAAATAAAAATATCTTTAATGCATCGGCATTTGTGATGGACATAACACACATTCAGTCAATAATTTTTAATTTTAATGGGGGATATACTTCTTCAAATACGCGTGATAGTACTTCTAACCCTTTTCTACTCAAGTTTAATTTTTTATCTTTCTGTTTCTTTTATTACAAGGAAAATTGTCACACATCGATAACTACATTTTCACACAATTCAGTCATTACAAATTCTATTATGAGAAAAAGTTCTCCCCAATTAATATTGTCTTTCAAAACAGTACACTTAAAACAAATTTGTTCAGTGAAGTTAACCGACAGTTCCAAAATGTATCCATACCAAATTTTAAAAACAATTTTAACATTTGGAAACGTAACCTGCATTAAATTTTTTGAGTATACACAAATATTGCCTGCTGTAGGGAAGACATAGTATGAGATGTGGTGTATGGTTTTGGAAGAATGTTTTCGTACGTGTAGACTATTTTTGAAAATTTAAATATCACTGAAGCTTATCATATAAATGCAAATGAGCCTTATTTTAGTGTGTGCGGGTATCAAAATAAAATACTTCACTGTTAAACAGCCTATGAGTTTATATTCAATATCAAACTATGCGTAAAATGACTTACAACTTCTATTCAAATTATAAACAAACTGAAACATAAATATGTCTTACTGCAGTCAAAAATATTCATAATATGTAAATATATTATTCCTCCACTTATTTCAGTACATTTTAAAAACTGTAGCTGAAAGCAATTTTTTATATTTATAAATGAGGCATAAAAACTTACACAGTTATAAAAATGTATTTATCATTTTTAAATAGACTACTATAAAACTTACATAGATTGTAAGATCAGTTCTAAAATCCTAAAAGCTTTTAGAGGAGCAAAAAACGAGAAATTTTGGACAGATCAAACTTTTAATACAATACACAAATATACATGTTATTAAGCAAATACATTTGAAAAATCAAAATTCCTTCTGAAATAAACGTAATTGAAAGAAAAATGTTAAATTTGGAAATGAGTGGAAATATATGTTTATCTAAGGGGTATTCCCAAAGTGAGGCAATGCTCAAACTTAAAACTCAAACTCAGTGGCACAACAATCCATGAGGGCCAGAAACTACTATGCCCATCCCAATTAACGTGGTAATTGGCGCTGAGGTGCATGAACAGATGTCCCGATTTGGTGGTCTGTCTGAAGAGAGACCTTCAGTGTTTAAGACCCGAAGCAAGCTTGGTACTCATTTATCGACCCAATGTAGCGGGGATGAAAGGCAGAGTCGACCTTGCCCAGCCCATTAATAGAACCCAGACCTGTGGTGTGGAAGCACAATACACTACCACTCGACCCTATTCGATGAAAAATAAAACTTAATGTTGAAATCTTATATAATCCCCTAATGAATGAGAGTCCAAACTTTTTTTTCAAGTAAACTGTTTAGACGGAAATAGTTAATTGTGAACATTTCACAAGTTGCATAAATTAAAATTAACCGTTATTGTTTACATAAATTTTTAAGAGTGCAAAAGGTATATTTTGGCTGCATGAATTAATTTTAAAAGGAATACGTTTAAGAAAAAGTAGTACAAATCTATCTAAAGTACGGTTGGTTACCTTGGATATTGTCAAACACAACATAGTATTGGAAGCCAATTCCACATTTCGTTGTTATAAAAATGTATGGAAAATTACAAGACTTATTTTTGCATTTGTAATTTTTATATTTTTTTCCTGAGAACTTTAAAAACTAGAGCGGCATCCATCGAAACCGCGGGTCCCTCTCTGTTTTCCCAGATCGCCCTTGCCTAAGCCGGCTCTGCCATAGTAGGTGAAAATGCCGTATTTTGTTTGTCAAACTCATTTTATTGCATACTGCATTTTTCATGTATTTTAGATGGTTAATTTATATTTTTTACATTAATATCTTAATGTCTGAATTTAAAATTACATAAAATTCTTGACATTAGCATCAATGACCTTTGTAATTTTATTAGTATATGAATGCTTCGTCAAACGATTACATTATAACATATTATTTTAACCATTTAATTGGTATTAAGCATAACATAACTCACACAAATTTTCTGAACTTTAAAATAAATATTTTTAAAACTGCTTAAGATATACTCATAATTTTTCATTCCTACGGTTTAGCTTCTCATTTTTGCTTGTATGTAAAAATTTATTCTACATTCATCAATTTTTTTAGTATATTTTTTGCTCATAACATTCAGTTTTCAAACTAATTGTATGAACATTTCGAAATATATTAAAAAATACCAAAGAGGCTATATAATAAAATTTGAAATTTATATTATACTCAAAGAATTACTAGAACTTATGGTAAATAATTTTTAACTGCGCGATACATTTTTTTTTTCGAAATTTCAAATGAAATTTCTAACAGAAAGTTTTTAGCTTTATACGGTCGAGATTTCAAAAAATATCCAGATTTTAATTACTTTCTCAGTTAGCCTTAAAAAAAAGATATGTGTTGAGGTATTTTTCATAAATAGATATTTTTGAATACCTCGAATTTAATAGTTATATGCATAAATGTCTACTGTAAATGTTTCCGTATATTTTTGATTACCATTTATTCAAACATTCAAGTTTTAAAAAAATATGGGAAAATCTTCGTTAATGTTCTCTTTGATGTGTAAACTGAAGTTCAAGCACTTAAAATTCAAATATAATTCGTTGTTTTTTAACAATATATAACTAGGTACTGTACGTAAACTTCCCTGGACACCTGGCTTCGAATTCTTAAAAAAAAAAAAAACTAATAGATCTGAGTTAGTTTTTGTTTCTCGTTATTATTTTTATCAAAGTGTAAGAAAATGTTTCAAAATATTTGATGAAGTTAAAAATTTATTCATTTTTAGTGGTTGGAAAGTTGAAAGGTTTCTAATTATAAAGTGTTTGTGGTGTTTTATTAATTTTTTTATGACATCTTATAGTGAAATGATCATGTTTCAAAAACTGAAAGCATTGATTAAGATAAGAAAAATGAAGCAAAAGAATATACTTAAAAAGGTAATTTGTCGAACTACACTCATGTCCATAAATTAAGGTTAATTCAGAATCACACAGAAATTGAACTCTAAAATGAAAATTTCACCTGTAGAATTATCACACACATCTTGAAGAAGAATATGCAAATTACAGGAAACCACCAGATAGCAGGGATAGTGCGTCACAATGACGAGAGTGTAAGAGAGGGGTATATAAGAAATGGTGGAAAGAAGTAAAATTGTTCACAAGCGCTTTAAAAGCTCTTCAATGCAATAACGGCATAGTTATGGCACAAAGGAAGCATTTGGATGATTTTTTACGTGGTAGAGTTATTGGACGACTGGAATGTGGACGTACCCAGCTGGAAGTATCCGAGGAACTTGGAATCCCCCAGAGTGTCATCTCCAGGCTTTGGAAATGATTCCAGGATGATGGTAATGTGAGTAGATGTTACAGCACAGGTCGCCTTCGAGTTACAACGCCGAATGAGGACCGGTATTTGGCAGTTATTGCTAAAAGAAACAGACGGAGCGCAGCATCAGACCTGTCTCGTCAGCTCTCTTCAGCTACCGGTACGACAGTTTCAAGGCAGACCGTGTACAGACGCTTAGGTCACATTGGTCTATATGCTCGTAGGCCTGTCAGATGTATTCCACTTACCGCAACTCACTGTCGCCTGCGATTAACCTGGAGTAGAGAGCATGCATTGTGGACACCACAACAGTGGTCTTGTGTGATGTTTTCTCCTGCGAGTCCAGGTTTAGTTTGCAGTCTGATTATCGCCGGACTTTAATATGGAGAGCGCCAGGTACCCGTTACCACCAAGAGAACACCATTGAACGACACCGTTACGGTGGTGCAGGATGGCTCGTTTGCGGAGGAATTATTCTTGGTTCCAGAACTGACCTGCATGTTCAGAGTGTAACGATGACAGGCCACATCTATCGGGATGTCATTCTGGAACAACATGTACGTTTGTTTCGGGGCGCCATGGGTGCTGAATTTCTGTTTATGGATGAGAACGCCCGTCCTCACCGTGCAATCATTATAGACGAATGCCTTCAAACGGAGGATATCACCCGTATGGATTGGTCAGCATACTCACCAGACTTCAATCCAATAGAGAATGTGTGGGATATGCTTGGCGGACGAATTGCAACCCGTCAACCCCCTCCCACCTTTCTACCGGAACATCGGAGGGCATTGCTTGATGAGTGATGTAATATTCCCCATAATCATATTGATAATTTGATACTCAGCATGCCTAGGCGTTGTAAGGCCTGTATTGCATCGTCCGGGAGACACACTTTGTATTAACCATCATACTAACCATGTTATACTGGTTTTTGTAAATAGGTTTTTTAAAAATTTGCTCCAGGGAGTAAAAATCGCAATTTTTATTACTTATGTCAAACATATAGCATCTTTTTTGCTGTTTACCTTTTATTTAATAAACAGTATTTACAAATAAGTCAAATTTGTTTTGCTTCTGTCACTTTCTTTGCCTGAACTTCATTACCCTTAATTTATGGACATGAGTGTATATAAAATAGCAGATTGTCCTGACACGCCCCGTTTCAAATTAATATGAAACCAAAAGAGAATTGTAACATTTTTTACTTATGCGCGTTGGGACTTTTCAAAACTTTTAAAATACAAGCTAAAAAACAAACACTTCCTGTGATCTAAATAAATCCTTCCCCGATTTTTTACGATTGCTACAGTGTGAAAACACGGGGCTCCCTGCGAGCCATAAAACTTCCTATCAGTGTCCTGCTGTGTCGTTTCCACCGTCCCTAATTATCTTTCAAGTTGTTAAACCTTTAAAAGGAGGGAATGATTTTTCAGAAAAATACGGCTCAACCGCTTTTGATAATGTTGCTTGAATGCAAATTTATACGTGCGGTGCATTTTCGAAGCATCTTTACAATGACGGGATTATACGTGTGAAACGCTTAGAGAGTTAAAAGTATTATTTGGGTTTCATCAGAAACATTATTGCATATTGGATATATTATTCTATTGAATATCAGTTCAGATATTTATTGGTTTCACCAGAAACGTTATGAAATATTAGATACAGGTATTTCTATTGAACATCAGTTCAGATATTTATTGGGTTTCACCAGAAATGTTATGAAATATGAGATATATGCATTTCTATTGAACATCAGTTCAGATACTTATTGGGTTTCACCAGAAACATTATGAAATATTACATATTTGTATTTCTATTGAACATCTGTCCAGATATTTATGGTATTAAAATATTACTGAATTAAATCAAATGTCGTTTAATCAGAATATCTAAGGAAAATGTATATATATATATATATATATATATATATATATATATATATATATATATATATTGTGAAATGTGCATTATTTGTTGAAAGAGATTTGTTCATTATTCCACTCAATTACACAATATTTGGTTCTTTTTTTTTTTTTTTTTTTTAAAAAAGAGAATCCCAATATATATTATAAACGTGAAAGTTTGTGAGGATGTTTGGGAGTTTTTCACGCAAAAACAACTGAATGGATTTTAATGAAAATTTACAACAGTATAGCTTATACATCAGAATAACACATAGGCTATAATTTATAGATATTTTGTGAAGTGTCCAAAATATAACAATAATTGTCAAGTAAGTAGGAAAAAGCCTGCGACAGCAAATATCTATCTTTTGTGTGTGAAGCTAACCTTTGCATTTTGTTTTGTCTACGCCAGGCGCCAGGAACTACGAAAGTTTGAACAGGCAGAGTGTGAGGCTGATTACCATTTCAACATAAAAAAATACAACAAAAAGTAATATTAACGTATTACACTTCCAGATATAAATTATTTATACTATTTTAATCGAAAAAATAACATTGTTTATTTGCTTATGATTTTAGAAAAGTTCGAGTATGCTACGTTCGCCAATTTTTAAATCTTAATATTTACGGACTGCGCAATATTAATTAAAGTAAAAATTCGCTGAAATTCTAAAGACAAAACCACAGACAATTCTCCTATAAAAATCCTTGCAAAAACGAATACGTCTCGAATCAGTCAACCTGAAAAATAACGCATTTTGAACCAAGATTGATTTACGCCGTTTTTCAGAGAAAAAGCTTTTCACAGTTTTTTAAATCTCGTGCTATACAGTTTTCAGTTAAGGTAATTTAAGGTCGCTTACACAGAATTCGAAGATTCGGTGTACTTTTCGATTTACACAAAGTGAGAAAAAAACAATATTTGATAGTTTGAATGACGTTAGTGAAATTATTTTGTAAGTTAAATATTAACAGAAAGAAAGAGGTCATCACACTCAATAAATGTCTTTTAAATTCAACGTAAGATCGATTCTTCCATTTGAATACAAAGTTGTAATAATAGTTTCCATTAAGCAAGGCGATAATTTAAAATTTAAATACTATTTATAGTGGATAAAAAATATTAAAACAAATTTACAGTTCGAAAGATAATATCGAAAAACAAAACAAACTTAGTTGAAAAAGGCCAAGTGTAGGACACCCATTTCACTCAACTTGAAGAACGTTGAATAGTGAAGAATATTAAAAACCTATAACAAAACTACAGTAAAATTGATACTGGATGTATATCGAAGGTTTTACAAGTCTGTCAATGCATAATTCTAAACCTTTCAAGAAAGTGTAATAATAAGTATTATAATAATTAGTAAAAAAGGTAGTTTTAATATTTTAAGAAAATAGAAGACAAAGTAACATTTTTATTCAACTGAGAATTACTTAAATAAATTTTAATTCTTTATAGTATTTTATTTTTTAAATATGTTGCATCAGATAAAATATACTCAAATTTTAAATATTTAATAACTACTTATCAAATTCAAAGTTTTTATAACTTCTTCATTTATAAAAATAATTGCATGAAACTTTAGGATATATAGGATACATAGGATATATTTAGGATATAAGAATTGATAAACTTTTTCCGTTTATCGAACATTTCAAAAAATACTCACAATTTTAATTCAACATTTAATACAATTGTGAAATTTTGTAATTATAAAAATTTCTACTTTTCTGAACATACAACTATTTTTTGAAAAGGTACATTTTCGTTTTCAGGTCCTAAAAAGTTGCTAAGTGAGTGAGTGAATATTAAGGTCCCACTGTTCACTTACTCAAGAGATATCATAGCGAGAGGGGAAGGGGAATTTCCATGACAATGTGTTATGCATTTAAAAATGTTCAAGCAACGCCGGGGGAAATACACTTGTTTGACAGAAAAGAAGCAAAAAATTTCGAAACAGAGAATTTTAAGTTATACACTCGGAAAGTTATACACTCGAGCAACGCCGGGCTAAGCGGAGGAAAGGGGTGGGGTGAAAGTCATTTTGAAAAAGAGTATTAGAAGTGCTGATTTTATGAAGGAAAGGTAACATTTTTATAAAAGTAGAGAAAGCCCGAGCAACGCCGGGCCATGCAGCTAGTACATCACATATTCATTTCCTTTTCTGTAAGCGTATGACTCATTTATGAAAATAGGATTTAACCATTGCTGAGTACGCAAAAAAAAAATAAATAAAAGTGAAAGTGATTATTCAAGGTCATAAGTTGAACTTTCCTTGAACTGTGTTTTGCATTTTTTTTTTATTTGGTTCAAGTGTAATAATTTATTTTTCTTTTTGGATACCTTTTTTGAAGAATATTGTGTCTGCCAAGTAGAACTTGTATTTATGAGTATATGATTTTTTTTGAAGTATCAGATATGTCAAATATATCTTTTAGATTATTGATGATTTTTTTATTTTGGCTAAAAGGTTGATTTTCTTTTATTTTTATTTATATTTATTTTGTGAAAGTGATATGAACGCAGAGATATTTTTTTAATTGTTGATTTATGAAAATCTTTAGGATTACAAATTTCGAGAAACTGAGATATTATTTTTATGCAGTAGAAATCTGTGTTATTATTGTAGCAATAGTATTTTGATGAATTTAATTTTGATCTATCATATGTGCAAAATTTAGCATCCAAGGTATAAATTCACAAATTTTATTCTAAAGAAAAATACAAAACATTTATTTTTTAAAAATACAAGACTCATTTTGATTAATTAAGCATACCTTTTGCGTTTTGAAATTAGAGTGTTACTTGATTGATTTAGGACAACTATAGTAAGGAGCGAGATGGCATTTTTAGGACAGGGATCAAAAGTAGACTTGCAAGTTATGGTTACGGAAATGGGGGTTTAAGATGTCCTTGGAATAAAAGGAGAGATGCTATCTTGAATAGTAAATACTTCGACGAGGAGTTTTGTAGAGAATTTTTTAACACTATTATAGAGGAACGAAAAAGAAAAGAAAAGATTGAATTGGATGAGCTTAAGAATTCACTCGTCTGCTAAGTCCAAACATTTGAAATGGGTTCATGCCCAGACATAGAAGTGTCGACAGATAGAGGCAACATTGGAAACGAAGTGAGATACAATCTTAGAGGCAGTGGCGTAACGATTCGTGGAGGGGGGGCCAGGGTTGTAAGGGGCCCAATGCCTGACTGACGCAAGTGCCTACCCTTTGTAAATTGCAACGTGGGGGCCTCAAACCTGACTTTGCAGGGGGGCCCAAATGTTCTCCGTTACGCCACTGCTTAGAAGTGAAACCAGATTCAAGGCTGAAGTGGAGGCCAGACTCAAGGCTGAGGAAGAAGCCAAATCAGTGGAGGAAGGGCGGAAGATGGAAGAAGAAATGAGATTGAAGAAAGAAAGATTGCTTGAGGAAGAGCAGATGCGACATGCTTAAGAGGAACGTAAAACGAGCATGAAAGAAGAACAGAAGTGTTTACCAAAAGAAAGATGTAAAAGAATGAACGAGCAAAATCTATTGTTAAATGAAGAGCAGGAAAAATTGTCAGATGAAGATATGGAGGTACTCCAAGCAATCTAGAAGGTTCTTGTGTTTAAAGGTGAACAAGTTCAGACGCGTAGAGCGGATCAATATGCCGTAGCACAATCTGTTGCTGTGGAGAAAGAAAAGGAAGAAACATCAGTTGATGGGATAAAAGATAAAGATTATCTTAATCCCGTAATCCTTAGTAAAGAACGAATGAAATTTGATGAGGATGAAATTAAAGAAGAAAAGCCAAAATTGCCTAATCGAAAACGCAAAAATTTAAGCAGAATGATATTTGCCGAATTACAACAAAAAGTGAATCTAAAAGCCAGCACTGGAGTTTTAGACGTGAATATTCGCAGTATAAAAGTGGAATAGGAAAACTTGCGTGGAAACTGACGGATTTTATCAAGCGAGATGGTACTGTGAAGATACGACGATCATCGCAAGAAAATCGAAGCACAAGGAAACGAGTTCGACTTAAATTGAGAACACACGACAACATCTACCGGGACGGGAAGATTAGGGGTGAAACCCGGCCCCTAGAATTTAAGGTCGTTGACCCAGCGTGGATGAAGAAAGGAGTTGTACGTAAATTGAGGAAGAATGAAATAGAATTTCAGAAAGGTTGTTTTAAACGACGTGCCAAACCGAAAGTGACCATTCGGGGAGATAAAGCCTCGCCTCGCGCATACTGGGGCCGAGGAAAGAGGAGTAGCGTTTACATAATCATAATGTATCCTTATTCGTATTATTTTCTTTTTGTAACGTTGTGTATACATGTTTAAAAGTGCAATTTTTTGTAGTTTATTTGGAATACATCTATTATTGATTGATTTATATATTAGCTATTTTGGAAGAGAGTATAATGTATCCTTATTCTTATTTATGTTTTTTTCGTATATGCATATATGGTAACCGTCATTTTCAGTTAAAAGTGAAATTTTTGTATTTTATTTTGAAATACATTGATTTTGTTTTTTATTATTGATCTATTATGTAGTAGCTGTTTATCTGTGTACCCTTAGAACTAATTCAAGAATGTTATTTGAGAAGCTCGATATTCATGGTAAGATAGTGCACTCTCTTCAACTAAGGTTTGGACATTATTTGTGTGTGTGTGACTAACCTCTTTCTTGTAACACCTGGTCGTTGAAGATGACACATGTGCTTCCATTGGTGGGGCTTGTAAGATTCACCCTGCAGTTTAAAAACTATATAGGTGGCGCGGCCATCGAAGGAGAGAGAGAAAACGAAAAGAGGGAAAAAAGTCAACAACATGGCGGAATGAGCGGGATAGCGAATACACGGAGAAATGACGAAAGAGCGGATAGAAGAAAATAGTGTTAACTATAATCAAATGCATCATACTTAGTTTCATTTTATGTTGTTTTGTGTTTGTGTTGTGTGTGTGTGGCTGTAACTCGAAAATAAATCTTGAGCCACTAAGGATGGAGTGACTTTATTGTGCCTGGATTTTCTTTGAAACTTTCATTCGAACAGAACAAACCTACGATTCTTATTGATACGAACTAAAGTTGGCGAGAATCAAGGCAACATTGTCAGTTTCTGGTGAGTCACAAAATACTATTATATCTGTCGCTAAAAAGAAATTTAATCTGCTAAAATTAGAATTTAGACAATTTAGTGTCGATATTAAAGATTGGCTACAATTTTGGAGTCAATTTCAACATATCCATGACGATGACGAAATCGCGCCCGAGAACAAATTTCAGTATCTTGTTCAAGCTACTGTAAATGGCTCGCAAGCCCGAGAAGTAGTAGAGAGCTTACCGACAACAGCTGCCAATTATACCAAAGCAGTTGAAGCTTAAAAGCAAAATTTGGTAGAGATTTCCTATTAGTGGAGGTTTATGTTCGTAAATTGTTAAAGCTCATAATTTCGGTGCAGATACAGAAAAAAAATATCAATGACATCTCTGTATGGTAAACTCGAATCTAATCTAAGAGCCTTAGAGACTTTAGGAGTGACTAAAAAAATGTGCTTCAATTCCTTATCCCATGGTTGAGTCATGTTTTCAAGAGGACTTTTTCAAATCATGGAATAGAAGTGCTACTTCAGCAGCCTCAACAGATGCTAAAGAACGTTTAACCAATTTAATGACTTTCCTTGGGGCAGAAACAGAGGGAGAAGAAATAATTAATTTGGCTATGGCTGGTTTTAGCTTCGATGTAGATGAAAATCGCCATCTTTAAAAAAAAAGTAAGAGATTTTCCAATGAAAAAGATACCTACACCTGCCAATTTATTAACTACCCCTTCAAGGGAAGTGAAGAAGGAATGCGTTTTTTGTACTGGGAAACATTCGAGCCAAGACTGTTTTCAAACGCAGAAGATGAGTTTGGCTGAAAGGCATAATATTTTAAGAGAGAAGCAATGTTGTTTTGCTTGCTAAACACCAAAGCCTACAGCACGTTCTTTTAAGACATATTTAAGATGTGTAATATGTGATAAAAAGCATGTCCCACTTATGTATGAGTCTTTAAAGGTTAAGAATCAAGGTTCATACAGGAGTGAAAATAAGGTTCCAAAAGTTGAAGTTAATATGGCCAACAACTCTTCTAGTCCCAGGGTGTTTGTCCAAACTTTGAAGTTAAAAATGGTGTCTGGTAACAAAGAAATCAAAAGTAGATATAAAAACAAGTCAAACTTTTTTTAAATAGATAAAGGAGCTGGAATGCTTAAAGAATGTTCAAGTACCAAATTGGTTACACTGTGATAGTGGATTTCAGCATATTTTAATACATTTTTTTCTGTGACGCAAGCAAACATGCCTATTCTACTGTTGATTTCCTACGAGTTGATATTGGAAGCACTGTACACATACAACTGGTACAGAGTAAAACTAGGATTGCACCATGTGGAAAAAAGAAACAACAATTGCCAGACTGGAACTTTTTTGGTGCTGCTATATCTGCTCGTCTTTCTACAACTGTCTTGAAAGAGTTCCCAACCGACAACGTTTATTTCTGGACAGACTCTATTACAGTATTAGCTTGGTTGAAGAGAGAAGAACCGTGGGGTGTATTTGCTTACAACTGTGTTCAAGTAATTCGGAAGCTAACACCTGTCAAAGACTGGAGAGATGTTCATGGATCTCTGAATCCTGCGGACTGTCCGAGTAGAGGCTGTTCAACAAAGCAGCTCGAAATGGTGGGGAGGTCCCAGTTCGTTGCATCTTTCGCCTCAAGAATGGCCTGTTAGTGACGTGGAAGTAGATGTCAATCAGGTTGAAGTGAGTAAAGAAAGAAGAGCTATCATGACCTTTATGATGAATGTTCAAACAAAAGATATTAATAGTGATTATTTTTCCACCTATAGTAGAAGCAACAGAGTAGTAGCGTGGATGCTACGTTTCATTCACAACGCTTCAAATGCAACCAAGTTAAAGGGAAGCTTAGGCTATGAAGAATTCAACCGAGCAAAAGTTTTGGGTTTTATGTCCCTGCAGTCAAATGCCTGTCAAGATGAGAGACTTCTTGCTAAAATGCAAGCCTTTAGAGATGAAGATGGGCTTCTGAGAATAAGAACCAAGTTGGCTGACAGTTATGAGAAGGAAGATTTCAAGTTCCCAATTCTCTTACCTGCCAATGATGTTGTAGTGAAATTAATTCGAGAAGAGCATGTAAAAACAATGCATGCAGTTTCTTCAATATTACGTGCACGCCTTAGAGAGAAATTTTGTATAATTAGAGCCAAAAGATTAGTAAAGCAAGTTCTTTCTGAGTGTGTGATTTGCAAACGTTATAAAGCTAAGCATGTTGAAGTGCCCTTTGCTCCGCTGCCTAGAAATTGAGTTACTCAGACAAAGGTATTTGAAGTAACAGGTGTAGACTATGCAGGTCCTCTTTATCTTAAGACAAAAGCGAAGGCCTTTATTGTTTTGTTTACCTGTGCTGTCTACCGGGCAGTGCATTTTGAAATATTTCAATCACTCACTGCTGATACCTTCATTCAAGCCTTGAGAAGATTTATTGCGAGAAGAGGCAGGATTTCAGTACTTTACAGTCACAACGGAACTAACTTTGAAGGAACAAATAATGCACTGAGAACGTTAGATTAGGATAAAATTGTGGTGTACTCAACTGCCCAGAAAATCACTTGAAAATTTATTCCACCCACAGCAACATGGTGGGGTGGATGGAAAAGCTTCTACGTCGAGTGTTAGGGAAATCTATTGTAAATTATGAAGAACTCCTGACCATCTTACGTGATTGTGAGTCAATAATCAATTCTAGGCCTTTGATATACATACACGAAGATCCAAATGAATTGTTACCTTTATCCCCAGCAATGTTCATTCACGTAAATAGCAACTGTGAAACTCCTCATTTAGATCAAGTAGATCGATTTTTATTGGTAAAACGCACCAAATACTTGCAGAAGTTGCGTGAAGATCTGAGACAAAGGTTTAGAAATGAATATCTTGCTCTTCTGATCCACAGAGGGACAAGGAGAAAAACATGCCTTAGAAGTGGGCGATGTGCTGATTGGCCATGACAATGTGCGATGAATTGGCTGGCCTCTTGGTGTTGTCTTGGAGGTTTATCCTGGCAAGGATGGAGTTCCCAGAGTAGCTAGAAATAGAACCTCCTTTGGTGAGAGGATTCGTCCGTTCCAAACGCTATATCCATTGGAAGTATCAGCTAAAACTGAAATTGGTGTTTTAAAGGCATCAGGAAAAGACATCGTACCTATTGAGAAAACTCATGAATCAGCTATTGACCAAGTTTTGGATTCACCAACTGATTATGTTCCTGATTCTCTTGTTGAAAGTACTGATAATTCTGAGGAGAAACCCCTTACCAAAACCAGATTGGGAAGGTCCATAAAAATTCCTCGCAAATTGGACTTGTGAACTTCTTTTTAAATTTTAGGAGGAATTAAGTATCATATATATCTCTATACAATGCATTGCATGGTTAAAGTTTAATTTATTTTAGATTGGAAAGTTCAGTTCCACTTTGCAAGGTGGGAGTATGTAACGTGCTGTAAATTATTTTCAAGCCGTCCAACTATATCCAAGAAATTTTTGTTTTGTTTTAATTTAGCTTGTGCGGTATGGCAACATTGTGTACACAGTTTTGAGCTTTTTTTATTTTCTTTACTGTTAATAAAGAGAGCTGTGATATAAAATCAAGCTGAGTATTTGTATTTAAAAAGATATTATTGTATTTTATGAACATATCACTCATCTGGGGATCCCTTGGATCATTTGAGTGAAGTAAACGGCGTCCACAACCATAATTTAACTGTCATTGTTTATAGCATTGGTAATTATAACGATTACAATTACAAAAACCCATTATTTAAATTAAAATTATCATTGATTATATATATATATTTTTATTGATTTTACTTGATTTAATTAAATTTTTTACTAACCCTATGTAAACTTTAAATTTCTATTAAAATTAGCATCTTCAGAAAAAAATTATGTTCAAATATACATTCAAAGTAAAATTGCAATAAAAAGTTGAATTTATGCATTGATAAGTTAGAAGTAGTAAAATATAATTAAAAAAAATATTATGTGTGTATCTTAACTTTTGCTCTTTCTTACCATTATTTGCTAAGTGTAACGAAATTTCTTATGATTTTGCAATCCAGAATGTAGTGAAAATGTATTTTAAAAATGTATGCATTTTTTTTACTCTTAAAATTTTGGGGAATAAAAATATAATAAAAAATAAATAATACTGAATTTCTTGTTGAAAGACATGTTTGTAATCCAAGATGAACGCGTAAAGAGGATTAGTTTTAAAGTAAAATGTCTTATAAATGAAGATTATAACATAGAGTTCTAAAGCACATAAAGTTACTTCAAAATGGAAGGTTCTTTTGCTGATATTTAGTCTTATTTGTTAATGTACATCAAGTTAATATTAAGAATGCCTTTCACAACCACCAAAGATTCTGAGCAATCTTGTTAGAAATCGTAATTTGTATTTTATACTTCATGGGATTTCAATTTCTCGCTAACTTAATTCCAAGTTACGTTCATTCTCTACTTCGCATAAACTCAGATTACAGATCTGACACTGAAGCTATTAAATTTCTACATCTGCTATATCATGTCGTACACTCATGAACAAAAAAACTAGCGCCCCAAGAAATAATTGCGGGATCATAACGAAACTTGGCACGAAGGTACATGTCGAGAAGATTTGCAAATGATTAGAAATGCAGCGTAATTACGCATTACGCATAGCCGGTATCATCGTGTCGTACATCGTTCTTAATCATCTCTAATCGTTCTCATCGTTCATCGTTAACCAAAGCTTGTTTGAGTGTGCTGAATCATTCACAAAGAAAGAGCAAAGGTAGACATGTCATCACACCGTTTTCGAAGACAATATGAGCATCTGTCGCAGTTTAAGAGGGGGAGAATCATCGGCATGATGGAAGCTGGGTGGTCAGCTAGGCCAGTAGCTCGTCAATTAGGCCGCTCTGTTGTGAAGAGGTGTTGGGATCAGTGGATCCGAGAAATGTCATTTACACGAAGACTAGGTTCAGGACGCCCTCGATAGACCAGTCGTCGAGAAGACCGACACATCGTAAGAAATGCTCGTGTACAATCAACTGCTTCATCGTCCGCCGTCCAGGCACAGGTAGCACCTTCATTAGGGGCCTCTGTGTCTTCTCGAATCACTCATGCAACGACTCCCAGGAGCCGTTGTACAACAAGACAATGCTCAGTCTCTCACGGCAAGGGTGTTGCAAGACTGTCTCTACTCTGGGGATCTTCTGCCCGATTCCCAAATTTGTCTCCAATCGAGCTTATCTGGAACCATTTGGGACCGGCGAGTTGGGCATCCCACGAGTTTGAACAAACTAGAGGCAAGGGTACGGCAAATATGGAACGAAATGTCTCAAGACATCATACAGAACTTGTATGCTTCAATGCCCGATCGTATCGCATCGTGCATTTGCGCTGGAGGGGGTTCAACGGGGTATTAAATCCTCCGTTCTTTTGCCTTTTTCTCTGAAATAAATGATCCTTTTTTATTTTCTATTCATTTACTTACAGTTACTCCCAAAATTGAGGGTACACCTACTTTTAAAATGGGAATCAATGTTTAGAATGAAAAAATTATATTAAATGAGGGAAATAATTAAAACCTTTAAGCATAGATGCGTTTATTAGATCATAATTCATTATTTTGAATGATAAAATAAAATATTTGATAGATTAAACATACATATAATAACTTATAAAGAAAATTAACAGAAATTAATAGCCACAAAATTGAGCGTACATGCATCTATTTTCCTGCATAAATCATGAATAATAAAGAGTTAATATTTAGTAGCATAACCTTTTGCTGATATGACAGCTTCCAATCGCCGAGGCATCGATTCCACAAGATGTCTAGTGGTCTCGGGAGCAATATTCAGCCATTCTTCTTGCAATACCGATTTCAATTGTTCCTTACTTGTAATTTGATGTTTTTGCACAGCTCTTTCAAGGTGGGGCCATAGATTCTCAATAACATTTATGTCGGGAAACTGTGGAGGTGTATTAAGTTGATTCCGACAATGGTAAAGCAGCCATTCTTTTACAACAAACGCAGTGTGCTTGGGGTCATTGTCTTGCTGGAATATGAAATTCGACCCCAATCCCAATTTATCAGCACTTTTTTTCAAATTATTTTGCAGAATATTAAGAAAAGCCATCTTGTGCATGATTCCATCAATGAATACTAGCTTTCCCACCCCCAACACAGCCATACACCCCCCAAACCATCACCGACCCACCTCCGTGCTTCACAGTAGGAGTTGTGTGTTTTGGGTGGTGTGAGGTATTTGGTTTACGCCACACCATTCGACGGCCGTCACAGCCGAAGATGTTGAACTTACTCTCATCCCTGAAAATGACTTCGTTCCAAAACTGTTGAGGCTTTAAAATGTGTTCTTTAGTGAATTTCATTCGCTTGACTCTATTCCTCTTACCAATTAAGGGCTTTTTTCGAGCTACTCTACCATTATAGCCAGCCTTTCTTAGGACTCTTCGTACCGTTTCTGCAGAAACCGATCGACCTAAGGTATTAGAGGTACTGGCTGCAATTTTAGGAGGACTAATTTTAGGATCAATCTTCACTTGATGTATAACTCTTCGCTCGGTTATAGAGTTCATAATTTTCTTTCTCGCTCTTCCTTCGTTATTTGCCAGTATACCAGTCTTTTTAAATTTTTGCAGGATTTTTTGGATACAGTTAACACTTCGTCCAACTACTTTAGCAATATTCCGCTGGGATTTTTCTTCATTTGACAGTTTGTTAACAAGTTTTCTCTCTTCGATCGTCGTTTCCTTCCGATTCTCCATTTTAATCAAGGTATCAAATCACAAACATAAATTTGTTATCAGATAGCCTTTGAAAACCTTCCTTTATCATAGAACTATTATCAAATTTCTATTTAAAAAATTACTAGTAGTTTTGCATAGTGATTAAAGAAGTGTACCCTCAATTTTGTGACATTAAAATGGTGTAGTTTTTCTTTCAAACCTTCATATTTTTGTTTCAATCAATTTTCACATCTTACGTTTAATGTTATTTGGAAGAGTAATGTATGCATTTTGAATGTACAAAAGTGCGTTAACATAGCGTATTAATTTCTACACCTGGTGATCCGATGGTGAATTCGGAATTAAGTGTACTCTCAATTTTGGGAGTCACTGTATATCAAAGTAGTCATTACATACGTAAAATTTCGTTTCATTTTGACGACTACTTCTTGTTGAGCTAATTCTTTTGTCCATGGGTGTACTTCCCAGTATTTTTCATATAAAATTTCACTTGAATTGAAATATTTTTTGAAAAATTCAAGAAAATGTGTTTGCTTATCTCTTGGGCACACCAGTATGTATATACTTGTTTCAAATTTTCTTAACTTTCAAAAATCGTCGGTAAATATGTTGTATCACAAATTTTTCCCTTCATTTATTTCAGAGGCGATAAATCTGTTACATGAAGTGATTCAAAGACAGATCATTCCCGCTTTCATTTTTCCCCTGAGGAATTTTCTCAATACTTTTTTTATGACTGTGCTACCACTGTTTATAATTGTGTAGGGGTATTTTGCATCCTATCTCCCAGTTATAATGTGAACATTTTAACTATTCTACATATGGTGAAAATAAACATGCGGGGTTTCTAGTACAGTAGAGTTGGAGAGTAAACTTCAGAAAAGCGCCGAGCGCAGGGAAGTTTTTGTTCAGCTTCAACTAGTTCTAAAAGGTTAGCCACTATTGCAAATAATATTTTATTAAGATATTGATAATGTATTGAAATAGCAAAGGAGTGAAAAAAGTTCTGCTTCGGAATATACTGACTTTTTATTACAGAACTTTATTCAAAAACTTTAAAAGAAGTTCAATTCAGTAATTTGTTTTCATCTCGTGTGCCCTCTATTTTTGTGCCGAGGTTATAATTCTGCAGAGGTTTTAATTGCTTTCTTACATCTTCTATTCAATACAGTTTTTGCCATAGTGGTTATGGGCTCTCACCCGTTAAAGTGTGAGGGTTCACCAAAGGATGAGACATTTTCTTAACATATACACTTTATTCTGACTTTTTCTAATCACTATCTTAATTCAACATAAACTATGAGGAGCACATCAGACAACATAGTAATCTCAATATCTAGAATCTAAATCTTATACTTGTCAATAATGTGACTCTCAACAATAATGCTAGTCCCTGAAAGGCCTGCCAGATTCTTTCTACTACGGCGAATCCAATATTAAGTTCTCCAAAACTTAGTCTCCGTATGACAACACAATAACCATCTCACCAACTTCCGTCTTCGCTTGACTTGTAATGATAACCCTTACTAACATAGATCGCGGTTCCTTCCAGCAAGAAGTTTTATAATCCTATAACGACGTACGAAGTATTTTCTCACGAGGATTAGTCAGAATTGTGAATAGATCTTATTCCACAGTGTTATGAAATTATTCTAAGAATATTTTTTTCTTATAAAAAAAGGGGAAAAAAAGAAAAGCTGGAAAGAATGGTTCGTTTGTATGAATGAATTTAAAGAGAATTCTAATAATAATTTTTAACTTAAATTTTTTTTGATTTCACATTGTCTTTAACCAGATTTTAAACTCAATAATTTCCTTTTAAAATCTCAAATACTTCAATTGAGAAGCTGCATATTAAGTACGTAATTTTTGTTGCATCTAATTAAAGACACTAAAGTTTTTTTAAAAATATTTTTGTTAAAGATTTTAATTACTGTCCTGCAAGAGTTATGTTGTTTCTTAATACAATGAGGAAAATTGGCTAAACAGAGTAAAAGAAAAATGAATTAGTAGAAAGGTTTTCATGTAGAAAAAAACCAAATTTACATTTTTTAAATAATTGCTTTAGCGTAAATATTCCTCTTGAAACTTCTTCACAAAAATCTAATATTTTGTCAATTTCTTTTCCTTTCGAAAAGTACGAATTTATCCAAACGATATCCCAGGATCAGTGAAATCATTTTGCAAAATTCTGCATAACAAACCTTGTACGAACTGAAATTTACATGAATCCATAAGAATCCAATTATACGGGTAATAGACTTAGAAAATATTATTAATGAAACCAAAGGACCGTTAATAATTGAGATTGAATGAAGAGAGCGTGATGTGTTAGCATTGAATGATGCAGTTATAAAAAAGGGACATTAAATTCTGAGGCCACTCACAGTTGTCGCGTAGTTGAATATTCTTATGTATTCTACAGCTATAAAATATAGATAATACGACTATGTTCTTGCATAAATCCTATGGGATATTTAGTGAGTGTCTGAAGTTGATTTTTTTGTTGGAATAAAAACAATTTTAGTGAATTTGAACTACAGAAATAACCAGTTGCTTTTTTAAAATTAAATTGTGAATTTTTTACTCGAAACATATGATGAGATTTAAATGTGACTAGATTTTTTAAGGGGTGTTGGAAAGTTAAAATCTGATTTTTTTGACAATTTGAAATTTTTACACTTTCAAATTGCATTGATTTTAACCTTTCTAAAAATACCTACCTTTAACCTTTAGGGTAATTAGAAGCCCTTAAAACCTATTTTAAATATTAGTTGAAACTGGGCCACACCCGTTTGAATGAAGAAAAATGTAAACAAAGTGCTTCGCTTCTGCGTAAAATTTAAACGTCTAATTTAAACCAAAATATGTATCTTTTATTGTAATCTCTCTGAATACATTAAAATCAATTTATCTTAAAACGTAAATTTCGATGATGGATGTACCTTTTCTGAAAAACTACTGTTCACAGGTATGTAAAATTTTATGATATATTTATAATGAGAGCTAATATATATACTGAAATGAGCCTTTGTAAAAAAAAAAACTCAAATATTTATTTCTTACAATTTTTTTATGGGAAAAATGGGTTATATTTTGCAAAGTTTGATAAAATATTTCATAAATTAAAAAAAATATAAAATTAGCTAAAGGCTCATTTCAGTATGATGAGAAAGGTGTACTTTATTTGTATGAAAAAATTCAAGCATGTACATATAACAGGTTTTGAGAAAAGGTACGTTGAAAACAGCCAATTTAACATTGTCGGTATATAGAGTGAGGGAAATGTCCAACTTCCCTTAAGAGCTCTACCTTATATTTCATATACGTACTCCATCAATTGACAGCGTTATGTTTCAATAGTGGGAAAACTCCTTCTTTCAAGCGACTTCGGTAAATATACTTTTTCACAAGATTTTTTGATTAAAAATTTCCTCTTAGCCAGTTTTCTTAGAATAGAATCATCATTCACCAATTTATTAGATTTGCCAGCAAGATAAGCAGACTGGAATTTAACAATCCCTTAGGCTACAGCAAAACCAGTCAAAGTTGAGTTTATACATTATACAACAGATCTTAAAGACAGCATAACGTGATATGCATATACTAGTTAATCTTTATGGTATTTAGGAGTATTAGTATACATATACTAAGATTATATTTCAATCATATTGAATAGATAAATGCCCAGCTCAAACTGGAAATAAACTATTTACTGGAAATGTTAAGAGATACTTTTTTACATTATTTTTCTTTCTAGTTTTTTCATTACAATTTTGACAAAAAATGACGAAATTCTGATGAATTGTTTTTGCTTAAAACGTTTCAGAATAGGTAAACCTTAACTAATACACTATAATTTTTCATTGGTCTAACTCTCTTTGGAATTTAAGAACTATGGTGTTGAAAATGTATTATTTATTCCTTTTTATGTAATTACATAATACAAACATTAAATTTCAGATGGCAACGTTAGTAATAAAATTGTATTATTATTTTTCATTTACTATTTGGTATTTTGCGAATGGCAACACCAGTATTCTGTTCGATTGTTTATGATTTAGAATAAAAGTTAGAATAAAATTCTTTTTTGATCGGTGATCTTCGAAATTATTTATCTCTTTTATTTCAAATTGTTAGACACCGTTGTTCGAGTTTTAATTAAAACTATTTCGATTTAGAAGTGTGGAAAAAGTGATTTAGTGTCCTTATAATATTTTTGAATGCTAAGAAAATATTAGTTAAGATTTTCTTTTGGAATCTTTAATATTTTTAACTTTGAGTGAAGTGACAATAAATAGCATTCTTTAATTAGTACAAGTTGTTTCAAAATTTCATTACTTAAAATTTTTAAACGTCAATAGAGTTTGAACCTAATATTATGAAGATCTTTTTTAAAAACCATTTTAGTATGTTGCCCATAATCTGAATACAAAGTATCATTTGGTAATATGAATACCAGAAATGATAACAATTCGAAATGCTACAAATAAATATTATTCAGATGTAATAGTAAAAGCAAAAAAAATGTATTAAAACTCTGGGAATAGAAATATATATATATAATATTTATAAATATTTATAATGTGTTAAAAATACAATTTTTAAAGTTAAGTTGATAATTATTAATGATTTATTTACAAATAATTTACAAAACTTGATATAAATGTATAATGAATGTATATTTACAAAAATGTGTAGTTTAGAGTACATCACACTAAAGTTTCTTAAATTTTAACTTTATTGAGTTCCTATAACTACATACTGTCTTCTCTTGTTATACTCTTCCGTTATTCCATAAAAATTATTTCACCTAGGAGCATCTCAAATTTAATGTGTAATATACTTTTAATTAAATGACATGCATTCTTAAAAAGTATCTGAATTCTTCAGGAATTACGTGTAAAACCGAGTACTGAAAACGGTTAATTAAATCGAAAATTATACTAACCGGAAAAAGGGAAATGTGTTTGAAAGAATTTTTTTTTGTTTTGATTAGTTTATCAGTTTATAAAGAAATAAGTGTATAAATTATTAAATGATGTTCAATGTATATAACATAGGTAAAATGTATCCATTTAATTCTAAGAATTTTTCGAATACTGAAAAGTTTCTTTGTTTTCTACATAAAAGGAATTATATATTTTTAATACAATATGCATTTCGATTTTATATAAACTCCCTTTCTTAAAATTATGAAGCCTTATTTAAAATTTTATTACAGCATTATGAATTTTGCATGTGAAATAATATACTGAACCTAATTCCCACGTGACCTGCTAATACATGTTGTCTGTTAAATTCCGTAATAATGATGCATACTTTTTTGATTAATGCATTTGCAATTTTATTAAAACTACTTATTTTAAAAATAAGTTTCTGGCTTCGTCTTTGCTTACATTTTGAAACATGCATGAGGAATTAAGATTCATTGTTTAGTTCAAAACACATGTAATTAATAAACCTGTATATTCACATTAGTTAATGATAAAATTGATCTACACTCAACTCTTTTTTTTACATGATTTTGAATACATGATTTACTTATTTTTACATGATTTACTATACTTTTTAAAAAAAACTTTTTGTTCCAACATGAATTCTTCCCCCCTTTTTTAAAAAAATCTAATTTTGATAGTTTAATCAGAAGTGTGGGCTTACGCCCATATATACGGGAGTAACTTGGTCTACATCAGGAATGTCCAACACGTGGCCAACCAGTATGTAAGTTGCGGCCCACCGACTCTTTTAAAAAAAATTTAAAAATCAGATTTTTAGTTTTTTCATTTTGAAATTTATTTGAGAAGAAAATTTTATATATATATATATATATATATATATATATATATATATATATATATATATATATATATATATATATATATATATATATATATCCTTTTGGATAATAGAAGTGTCCTTTAGATTAAAATAGATTTATATTTTATCAAACAGTTACATTTGTGATTTTACCATAGTAAATTATTTTTTTAATAAATTTCAAGTGCATTATGTGCATATCCTTTACTATAGATGGTACATGATTCTCTATGTGTGCAACTTTCGTTTCTCCTCCTTTTCTGTTTGGAGTGCCCAAAAAGCAAGAGGGAGTCAGGGATGTTTTTTAAAGCTTAAAAAATTATTCAGGACGGTAAAGATAAAGGACAATGTATACTTAATCGTTTGTGAATGACAGCACTATGAAATTTCTACAATGAGTAACGAAAGATCAATTCAATAGGAACACCGTAATAGCAACTGTAATATTTTAAACATTATTTCATCATTGCATTATTATATTACATAAATACTATTATATTATCTATGTCTGTATACATGAAAAATAATGAAAATAGTAATAATAATTCATTCTGTTTTAAATTTTCACTCCAATAAATGTTTTTTTTTGGTTTTGAAATCTGATATAAAGGTACATTTCATATAAAGATATGATATAAAGGGGTCATTCGGGTTGGACACCCCTGGTTTACATCATTGCTTGTTTGCTTGGTTTTCTAGAGGTACGGGGAATACCTTCTTTATTTTGTTGTACTTCAACTTGAACATAGCATTTATCGTTCTTGAGTATAATTGTATTTTATGTTAAAAGGTTCGATTCGTAGGATATAATAAAAAATTTCAATGTAGCTCTAAAAATTGATGTTCAAATTAAACTTTTTTTACGAGAGAATTTCCTGTATAATTTGTGTTGATGGTAATTTGTTAAACATTAAAAATGTAATATTGAAGGAATCGCGGTTTTAGAGTGGCCAACATCCGAGTGCTTGAAGATCGGTGTGGCGGGAGAAAAGACATCGCTTAGGCAGGGCTCGAGTTGAAGAAAGTTTCACTTTTGATCGATCACCCCCATACTCGCATCGATCGCTTAAAAGTTTAAATATCTGTTTCGATCATTCTGACCCCTGAAAGTACTATTCCTTGAACCACCCTGATTGTGGAATCTTTGATCCAATTGACCACCTCGGCGTTGACCATCGAATCTCTGATTGTCTACAACACCTTGACTCTCAAATCTATTGAACTCTTTCCGTGGTCTACTATTGTCGGCATATCTATTGTTACCTCTCGTTTCCCTCCAATTTTCTTGTCGATTCCTGTTAGGGAAACGATTGTTCTCGTTTGGTTGTAAATCTCGGGATTCCCAACTCGAACCTCTGATCTTTCTATTTAGAAACCGTTCCTCATACTTATCAATAATTTGTAGGAGGTTAGATGTGGTTTGTGGATTCCTAACCTCTACATAATCCAAAATCTGAGGTTCTAACCTACTAATAATATGATCGAGCAATTTTTCCTCCGTCATTTCGAGTTTTAAGATTTTGTGAATCTTCAACAAATCATACACAAAATCAGACGGTTTTTGGTTATGCTTTTGAGATGATGAATAGAAACGCGTTTCTAGCTCCGACCTACTTCTAACCACGGGGAACTGATCTGACAACGCTTGTTTTAAGTGCGCGTAATCCGTCTCCTTATCTTCAACAACCCTATAACCTAGAGCCTCAAACCAATCTATTGCCCATCCTGTGAGATGACCCTTTAAATATGCACAAGCTAATTGTGTGGGTATCTCGTAATATGTTAAGTTATCCATATTTTCCAAAAATTCCTGCACATTCTCCACCCCCGAAAAATACTGCTCAGGGATGATCCGAAAATTAGATCCGACTCTAAACTCAGGATTTACTCGTTGAGCGCCACTGTGATGACCCTTCTGAGTCACACCTTGAACACCAAGTTTAATTTGAGGCAAAGAACCACCAAGAGCCATTTTGAATAATAATATTGTTTATTTTTGTTATAATTTCCTCAAAAATCTCTGATAACAAATAATATAATAATGTTACGTCTTCTAAAGGGATTTGCCTTTATATTAAATTAAATTACTAAGAATACGATTGATTACTAATCTAGCTCAACTCAAGTAAGGTTTACCGAAATAGGAGATCCGAGAAACACACGTATTCGAATTCTTAATTGTCATCAACTTTAACTAAGTATCTCAAACTGGCGCTTACTTTAAGCGTACGTGAATTATATTTACCGCTGGCTTATATCAGGCCACTGGTACGTCTAGCAGCACGACGTCTTCACGAATCTAATCTCTTTGAATCTTCTAGTTTTGCTTTAAACGTTGTTGGCTCAATAGCCTACCATCATGTCTCTTGCTATCTCGCAACCCTCGACTTAAATACCTTATCTAATTTAAATATCCCAAACTTCTTTTTGGAGTTGATTGGAAATAAAGGCGAATTTATATTTCCCAGAAAGACGCCTAAGAAGATTAGTGGAAAGGTTCCGTACGGATTCGTCACAAAGAAAGTTGCTAATATTTTGGTTTATATTAATGTTGACAACTAGGTGATCATGAAAAGAAAGAAGCATTAATTGTGAAAAAGTACAAATCCTCTCTTTTTGTTTGCTTAGAGATTTTAAGAATGGCTCTCAAGACATAAGTTTTGCTCGCCTTACATAGTTTCTAGTTTATATAAATTATATAAACGGTACTTGAGTATTTTCGAAACGATATTGGCACCATTATATTAAAGGAAGCACATAGTTACCAATTCAGCGTGTACGACACATGGGAAATCAGCAATGGCGTACCGCTGCCAAGTACCTTTCCTATGTAAAATCCAGCTTGGGGGCCCAAACCCTGGTTTGGCAGAGGGGCCCTAGTTCTCTCTGTTACGCCACTGAGAATCAGGGTGGAGCGTTATTTTGAACGTTGCTGCGGTTATACGTAATTACCATATAAACATATATACTATATAAATAGAATTTACATAAGTAATTTACATATAAATGTTTTTAAATAACTAGGCTCATTGACATTTATATATATATATATATATATATATATATATATAAATAAATCATATATACTCATATATAAATATATAAGAATGCATAATTATTTAAACGTTGTCCTTTACAGAAAATGAATGAAATAAACAAATCCACTGATGCATGGGCACGAAAAAAGAAAACTACTTAACCACCGCATGCTAAAATATAGTAAAAGAAAACAGAACAGTTGAACAATTGAATTCCTAGCTCAGAATAAATTATTAGTTTTAACTTCTATCTGTGTATCTACACAGACAATTTTTTTGTTTTATAAATATGCACCATGAATTTGCTTTTTTTGCACAGGTTCTTAAGAAAACATTAAGAGTTTTCATCCTACACAATATTTTAAGGTTGTGGAATATATCCCTAGATTTACTATACGTCGCATGTATTTTTTGCATGCTTTTTTCACACATATTCACAAGGAACTTATAGCCACTGTAAGAAAAGAGTTTGGTGTATTGAACATGTTTCCTTTTATTTCTAAATGTATTCTTTTAACTTTTCAATGAATCATAAACTCACTTAGAGATATAATGAAAAAAGAAAGAAGAGCTTCTAACACACACACACGTGCTTCATTTTTTTTAATAAATATCTTAATTGCTTGTGAATAAATTTCTTTCAAAGACAGTTATGTAAGGTATGACCTTCTCCGAAAATGAAAAAGGACAAAAAGAAGATTTATAAATTTTCAGAAGAAACAGCAAACCTGTTTACAGCCGCTGTAGGTTGTCTTTACTTTTAAATACACTTCAGTTGACCTTCTTAGGAGTAACACTTTCTAAGTAAGTAACTTTCCGTTGCTTCTGAATATTGTGACAACCCATTTGGATTTCTTAACTCATAGCATATCTGTACTGAATTGAATTAAATATAGGGAATGCTTCATTTGAACTTTACAAACTACTGCATAGAATAGTTAGCATTTTTTGTTGTTGTTGTTATTTTATAAATTATAGCCTGCTTTAAATTATAATACTATGCCTAATAATGTTAATGTGTATATTATAGAATTCTTTTATAATCCCCTTTTAAAGTGAAATCGAAATTAAAGGATAAGTAAATATAGATTACCAATCCATACTCCAGAAACTAATTAAATTATTATTTTATAAACATCAGTTTGTAATTAACTTTTGCAAGTAAATCAGAGCTTGTAAAATTTTAGTACCTTCCTTCATTACGAGAAATAATAGAAATTATTTCTAGACTTACGGAAAAATATATTCCTATTTTTTAAAAATCAATGTTTCACTGAAAAGTTAAAGATATAAAGAGTTAAACATTACTTAATTAAATCTCGCCTTTTGTTAAGAGAGTTAAAAAGTTTTCTTTTTCAAGGAGTTCCTCTTTAGTCCCTCTTTATTTAAATAATTCCGGGGTTGAAAAGGATTATCATTAGCTTACGGTCTGTCATTGAAAAATCTTTTTTATTAGCATTAAAAATAGTAAAATGAGTGAAAATTCTAATTATTTATAATTTAATGTAATGTTAAATAATAAATAGATTATAAGAGGATTTTAAATTTGACCCAGACCAAAAAGAAAAATTGGGATATTTAGGGAAAGTTAATTTTTTCGCGGAACTTTCCAATTATAGCGGTAAGATTCCCCGAGGAAATATGACGATTTTTAATGTGCAGTAACAGTAACAATAACTTTTCGTTAAAACAAAACACTCTAGGTTCCTTTCGAAAGATTTTTAAAAATTAAAAAAATCTTGATAGATATACCTGAAATAATTATGTGTGTATCTCACTTCTCTCTATGCTATTTTTTTCCTCTCAATCTTTCATCAAAGTTTCTCAATAAGTTAAAATTTGTGGTTATGCAAATTTCCTATACTTAGCTAAACGAAAATCGAAACTAATCAAAAACAATTTTAAATAAATATTTTGTTTGTCATTAATAATTTGTTGTTACCTATATTCAAAACATTTATGACTATTTTTGAGAAAGTGAACGCCTGAAATTTGCATTATTGAACAAGAGAACCCGAATTGATTGCTTACGAATTATTGGTCACAGGCCACCACGCGCGTTGAAGACTAATAAGGAAATAGGCTACTAAAAATGTATTCAGATCTTGTTTTTAACAAAATGATCTATGTATATATGTTAAAAATAATACATACACTTATATACATGTGTGATTGTATTTGTATAAGAAAGAGATAGAAATTATAGTGTATGTTGTGTAGTTGAATATATTAATTAAATTGCATTGTGATAATTCGCATAAATTAATGACATATGCTACAGTAAAAAATTAAAATTAAATTTGAAAGAATCCATATAATAAACTTTTCACTTGCTACCGTCTATTTTCACTTTTTCTGGAGAAAAAATAATGTATTGATTTCTGTAGACGCATTATAATAGTACGATTAAATGGTCTGGATAACTCCTTCAGTCTATGAAACGGTTGTTTTTCTCGTAACCGGTCCTTTGGCCGAAAAGGCAAAAGTTGGCTATTTTAAGAGGAAAATATAAAAGAGGGTCATAGGTCAGGGGCGTGTGGCTGGAGACAAGTTTGGTCGTCTGGCGTGAGAAAATAGTTTCGTTGGTGGACTACTTAGTTTGTTAGGTAAATGATATATTAAGAGTTCATACAAACTTTTGAAACCCGATACTTTTCTTGGAATTTTAGCGGAATGTAGGAAAAAGTTAGAATTCTGATAAAAAAGAAAGGCATTCAAACAAACTTTGAAGCGTGGAGTTGGTAAGTGAAATTTAAGTATTTGCCATTTATTTATGAGAGTACGGACATAGCATAAAAAGTGTATCGTTAGACTACTTTGCTTTTTGAAATTTCAATACGATAAGAGCAAGCTAAAAATATATACACGGTTATTTTTCAATGATAATTGATATTTTGTCTTAATATGACTGAAAAACTTGTAGAGGAGAAAATATCCTTGTAACATCCATAAAAAATCTGCTATAAACTCTATTTTGCTTTCGTTTAAGAAAAAATTACCATCATATAATTTTTATAGGTTATTAATAAGGTTGCTATTGTCTAATTACTTTACTGAATTAACGGGTAGCTGCATTTTAAAAAGTTAACGGACTTTAAGAATAAGGCAGTGGTGAAGAATAAAGCTTTAAGAAAGTGCTTAGTTGACAGAACTAAAAATAAAATTAAGAAAGAGTCTGAACCTGTTGGACTGAGAAAGAATAAATAAAAATGAAAATATATGCATAATGAATTTGAAGATCGACTAATTTTACTCTTAAGTTAAGTAAGTTTATATATATATATATATATATATATATATATATATATATATATATATATATATATATATATATATATTTTAATGAAGAAATATTTGTTGATAATGAAGATTCATTTGAGATTATATATAAAGATATTAAATATTTGTTAGCATATAAATATCATTGGGACAAATTCAATATAGGAAACATTTTGGGAATATACTGAAAACAGTTAATGGTAACTGTTCTTATAATTAATACAATTGTAATTATGCAAATATTTAAATTAAATGTATAAATAATTTGACATATTTCTTAAACTAAACTGTATGTGTATACATAATATACAGTATTTACGCAAGATATTTTAAGTTACATTGACTTGTTTCTTTTAAGTCTAATGCGAAAGTAAATAGATTTTTTTTCACCAACAGAGCTCTGAATTAGTCTTATCGCCGTATAGAATGAAGCACACCTGCATAAGAATGAAAAATTTAATCAAGAATGTTGCTTCTGTATGATAGAGCACTAACGGTGCTTCTTGTGAGTCGGTATACAAATCAGCGTGGGCATCTAACGAGATATCAGCCCACACGCCAACACTAGACCCAATATACTTATCTCTTTCAAGGATGGGAATGGATAAGAGCGATTTCTCAGCTGCTTTTAGATGAATAATCAGTTTTGTCATTTTGGAAGCAAAAATTGAACTTATCAGTAAAGAGTGTAAACCTTCCATCAACTTGTATTCTATTTGACATAGTGAGCGTGTCTAATGAAACCTTTATTCAGTGCTGTTATGTGATTTACACATAGTACTGGATGTCATCTTGCCTACAACTCACCTTTGTGAAAGCTTTTCGTACAGTTTATCAATCTTCCAGTGGCTGCTACAAGTAAATATCTGAGGTTGATTGACGTAGAAGTTCTGTGCCTCTCCTAATATGTGGGAAATAGGGATAATGCCAGACTTTTTCGGTTTACGGTCTTTAAGCTGATTCTATTCTTAGAAGTATAATTTGTAATAATTTGTACGAAGGTATCAATAACTTACATGTTATATTTTGATGTAGCGTTTGCTTTTTTCCTGTACTATGTAATTTGAAAGAAAGTTAAATTATTCTGAGAGTATAATCATATAATATTTTTTTTAATCCCATAATTTTTGGAAACTAGCATATATTTAATCCGGAAAGAATATTTGTTAAAATAAGACATACTTATTGATAATAATTCTATTAACAAAGAAATTTTGCAATGAATACTTTTCGTTTTTCAGGTTTTGCAAAATTGAGAAATTGGGCTGTTTTTCTTACCTTTTTCCGAATTATTTTATTTATTAATATTCATAACACTATTGTTCTCACTGAAGTTTAGGACATAAAAAGGAGGGTGGGGGGATGAAGACCTGTAAATTCAAGATACTTATTGTTCCTGAAATAAGCTCTATAAGCATACTCTTCTTTTTTTTTTTCAGGGGTGGTAGAGAGTAAAATATTAGCAATACATCGTACTTTTTTATACAACTTATTTCACTTTAAAAAAAAACTTTGTAAAAGATAAAAATATTTTTAATTTCGAATATTTTAACATTTATATGATAAATATAATACCAAGCATAGTTTATAAATGTATCCGATATTTTTATTCAAATGTATACTTTAAAGTCAGATTTTTGACAGAACTTGCGCATCGGTTTTGAAAAAAGAGGCCCTAATGATATTGTCTCATTCTTCACACAATTTTCAAAATTCTTCTACCTTTAATTTGACGCAGAGTTCCACCTTTTAGGTTTTATTGGAAGGCTTTGGAAATTTGTATATCTCTAACAGTAATTTATTACACCAAGAAAAACAGATGACGCGTTTTCAACTGTTGTTCAGAGACTCCGTCAGTGGCGCAACGCAGAACATCAAGGCCCCCGTGAAAACTCAGGTTTTGTCTTTTATATTTTATGAATTGACTAAATACGTACTTGGCGGCAGACAGGGTCTGAACTCCCTCCCGTGATGTGGGGTTGAGGGGGCGTACGTTACGCCACAGGACTCCTTAAAGATCACTGACCAATGTTGTTGCTTTTAGAATGATCTTGATCTGTTTCGTTTAGATGAGTGAGAGTTACATTAACTTTGCACTATGAAGCTTCACGAGGGCAATTAGGTTTTGTTTGAATTACGAGCACAGAGGGAAAAAGTTAATTCAAACCTTTTATTGTTCATACTAGCAGCTAAAGAACATTTTTTAAAAAAATATCGATAATTTTCGTATTTTTTCATTTATTTTACTTATTTTACTTTTGATAAGCATACCTTAACAAATGAGAAACATATTTTTAACTTAAATTATTTTTTTATTGAAAAAAATGGTCTTTGAAGCTAGAAAGTTTAGAAAATCTAGACATAATAGGGATTGTGTGTGAAATTTTGAATGTCACTAACTGTTCACGTGTTTGATGTCCTGCTTTTATTTTATGGGATTAGCCATTGACTTATGGCATCCTGGCTGTTATAGAAACGGAAATATCCTTCCCCGTTTCGTCAAGTTATTTTACCTTTCAGTTGATCATCAACACATGATCATGTTGTAAAGGTCTTGCCGACGCGACTGAAGGTGATGGAGAAATAGAAGCAAGACTAGACATATTCAAAATAACTCAATTTATTCACAGTACCAACCAAAGTTAAGGGATACACCCAATTATTAAATGTGAAAACAATTAATGAGGTACGCGATATATGAGAAGACTTTAATTACTAAGATCTCACTTAGGTCAATTCAATAGCTCTGACTTCTTAGCTACCTAATCTAGATTAAATCTTAAGATACAGATCGTCAACTTAGATATAACAATTATCAGCTACTAAACATCAACGCCTCACTTCAAGTTTGATTAATCACTGCTCCGCTTGTAGTCTGCCCTATCTATTTTTCTAACATGAAAGCTTATACTTTATAAAATAACTAATTATTCACTTCTTATTAGTAATTATGATTTTAAATTTATTTTAATTTCGTAAAACTGAATATCGCTAAACCATTTTACACCATTTTTCTTTTTTCACAAAAACTTGTATAGAATTTGGGTTGCGGCTTAGATTCGAATAAATACGGTACTTCGAGTACAAATTACTGAAACCGAACTAATAAAAATGCATGAAGAATTTATTATCTCAGATTATTTTTAAAATGATGATCTATTCCAACATCTTGTTTGGCGTCAATAAAAAGTGTGGCAAGTGAAATAAACCTGAAAGTAACATTGACCAGAGTAATAATTTGAGGTGTCTTTGATCGAGGAACAGCTCCGATCGCGTCATCAACCTTTCAAGATTATGGTGCAATTCAGATGTAAATTTCCAAATTATTACAACCACGCCCAAGCAGCGGAATCTTATGTCAAACTTTAAACGGAAGCATTTCGAAAAATGTTTGGCACTGAGCAAACCAGTGGGACTGTTTAAAGACCAATTTGCTGAATTTCCTGAAAAGTCTGTTTTTAAGGTATATTTTGCTTGAATAAAAGTAGAGGAAAATTTAAATTAGGTTTAATAGGTTTTTAAAATAGGTTTGAGTTTTTTTTAAAGGAGAAAATATATAAAGTCAAATAAAATCACCAAATCTCGCTCACTTTATATGGGGATATATTTACCAAGCTTTTTGCACGAATGATAAGTATTATTTCGAATTCACACTTCTTGTATTCCAAACTTCACATTTAGAATAAGAGAGTTATGACATTAGAAAGTTATATAACTATAAAAACTGACAAGAATTTGCACAATTTCTCCCCAATTTTCGAACTTTTAAGCAAAAGAAATTCCTTGATAAAAGCCTTTTTTTTTAACATAGCTTGCAATTTTTTAAAGTTACAGTGACCGAAAAAGGCGGGAAATTTTTTGCCCCATTCTTTGGTCAGGGCTGTTATTGATCTAATATGAATACTTTTTAAGAAAATTAGGTACTTTTTGATAATTTTAAGCTGGAATTTGCTTAAATGTAAGGACAAACATTTGAAAATTTACGTTTAAATTAAAAAATTTATTTTGAAACAATATTTTTTTTTATTTGTGCAGATTTTCATCATTATGATTTATTCACTAATATTCGTTTTGCTGAATGGTGCACTTGCCTCAGAATTCAATTTCCAGTGCCGTGAATCCAAACTGTGTCGTAAGGGTAAGTGCTAATAATACATACGATTTTTGTGTTTTATATACATATATGCCTGTATGTAATTTGCGAAAGATTAATTTCAATATGAATTAATTTGAGATGCAATGTTATGAAAAATAAATTGCTTTTTAAATCAAGTAAAAACTTAATTAATGAAGTCTTTTTTTACTTATTTAAAGAATTAACGTAATATTTTTAAGTAATTTGCATATAAAGTAGGGAAAAAGGCAATTAATAAAATGTAATGCAAACATTCAAACTATTTTTTAAATTTAATACGTACATTTTTAAAGTACTGTATTTTTTCAAAATAGTTTATTAATAAATGGTTTTCAGTTAAGAATGGGAAGGCTAAGAACCCTGTAAATTTCTGATTACAAATAAATCTCATTGAATTAAAGAAATAGTTTTTCGAAACTAATTCCTGTGTTTATTACAGAATTTTATTTGAACAAAGTCTTTACTATTTCTCAGAACTTTGTATTATTAAAAATATCTCAACATTTGTAGTAGTAGATAATATTAAAACTGTAAAATATATTAGTCCATAATTGAATTAACAAAAATAATTTTAAAATTCGTCACCGTTTGATTAAAAAGTTCATTAGGAGAAAAATTTTTGATTAAATAATAAAAATATGTATAAAAATATTTCGCTTTTCAAAGAAATTCGTAAAATTTTTGAAAACTCCTTACGAAATTTATTGCATTTCTTTGCAAGTGTGTATTCTACAAAAATGAAACAAAACCATTGGATAAAATCGGGAGGCTGATATGCATGTATCTGTTAATCTATAATTACAAGAGCAAGACAACAGATTACACATATCAAATTTTATAACTCGATCATATTTAAAAATTTAGCTTTGGAATTTATTCAATTTTTTTTTTAAAAAATTCAAGTTCAAACATTGTCTTTAGTTTCGTATACTTATCATTTACTCTTATCTATAAAATATCTAACCTTGCTAAAAATCGTATTTCAGTGCGTGACAGTTCTACGAGATTTTCCGATGATTTCTTATGATTTTATTTTAGATTTTAAGCAGATGCTGCCATCTGGTATAGATAAATAGAAATATTAACATATTTTTAGCTCAGTTACTTATTTTTTAAAAATAAAATTTGAAAAAGTTCTGATAGTGAAGGATTTAATTCTTTTGAGTAAAAGTAATACGTCAACAAATGCTTAAAAAATGCACATTATTTGAAAATAACGAGTCTTTGATTAAAAATATGTGTCACGCTGTTGTTGTTTCACTATGTCTCAAAGAGCTTTAAGTGAAGATTAGGGAGCCTCTTGTAGAAGTTGGTATTTTTTTGGAGAGAGCTAAAAATAGTCACTTTATATGTAGGTATACATTGTATGGGCTCTCAGTTTGCCAAGTAGGAAAATTCCAACAAAATAATAATGATGGAAAATACAAATTTAATGCTTATAAATGAGAATTATTGGAATTAAGTATATTACTGAAACATATTAACACTAAGAATAAGAATAATACCATTTCTAAAAACGAATACTTACATACTTCCTGCTAAAATTATTCTTCCGAAAGAAAAATAAACAGTTTTTAAATATCACCTACAGAGATGCACTACCGCTCATTAAATTACTGATTTTTTTCATCATTTCCATATGAAACTGAACATTTTAGAAAAGATTTTCTCTCAAATGAAGTGATGAAATTTTAGTTGTTCTCAGGAAGCTTGTATTCTGAGGCAATAATCTCAATAAATAAATAAATACTGATTTTTTTTTAATTTACGTATTTGTTCTGATTAAAATCTGAAACATGCCTAACTAGCATTCTTCAAATATTCTTTTCACAGATATTTTTTTTAAAATTTGCGCTTATGCATTCATTTCTTGCGGTATATTTACAAATAAATTCGACAATCAAATTATCCTCAATCACATGATTTTGGTAATCTCAAATTGTGTACATTCATAAATACTATTAAACCAAACAGTTAGCAAAGCATCATAGTATTACTGATTTAATCCCTTGAGAATGTATTTATTCCTCTCAGTTGCACTATTCAGAAAAAATAACCAAAAGCAATTTCTATTAACAAAAGATAAAAAAATATACATATATATATATATATATATATATATATATATATATATATATATATATATATATATATATATATATATACGTATATGTAGAAAGTTACAAATAATATCAAAGCCGAAGTCTTAATAAAGTTTTTCAGCAAGAGCAATGGAATGTTTTATCTAAAAATAATCGTCTGTCCTTTAAAAACACCTGTCGATTGCAAATAACGAATAACAATCAAGTATAGATAACACGTGATCTACCTTTACAATGAAAAAATTACAAAATAGAATCACAAATTATCAAAAATAAAAAAAATGTAAAATGCATTTAAAAATTCTAATTAATTTTATATTTGTGTGATCGACTGTGTTACGATATCATATTGTAAAGCACCATTTATAAATTAAAAGTACGATACGCTAAGAAAATGTATTATCAATAACATTTTACATACTCTAAAAAATTATAAATATTCACAGATATTTTTTTTTTAACAAAAAGAGAGAACCCGTGTTTTTTTTCTAAAAAAAAAAAAAAAAAAAAAAAAAAAAAAACTGTAGGTAAATTTATTTTTGTTCCAAAACGTTATTCTTAGAATAATTTTTTTCAACCTTTTCCTGTATTTTGCTTAGCGTTATTATATTTTATCTAAATTTTACTTGGAAATTTAATCTTATTGTAGTTAATTTAATATCTTTAATTATTTTGTCCACGGCTAAATTTTTATTGATTTTGCTTCAAACATTATTTCAAACTTTTAAATTTCATATATACAGGAAAAACACTTTTTATATTGATAAATAATAACATAGAGTGGGCCACAAAAGTGTTCGTACACTTGCAATTTCTTATAAAATGAAATGTTTTCAATTAATAAAAATTAATATATTGGAATTGTAATTTATTTATGATATTTTCAAATTGTTTTTAATGGAATGACACAATTAACTTTTTAAAAACGGTATAACTATTTTTTAAAAATATTAATAATCAAAAAGCTACTAAAAATTACGCCACAAAAGTCTTCGTACACTTAACAAAAATCTCAACCTAGATATAAATATTGTATTTCTTTCTTAATTTAGTACTTAATAGGATATATTTTAGTGTCCACAACATTTAAGCAGAAATAATAATAAAATAAATAAAGTTAAGTAATTTCTGTTGCTTGACTTATAAAACTTTCTCAAATCTTTTATAAAACTTCTTATTAAATAGTTTTTTTAATCTTATCCAAGCATACATACATATTTTTGTTTGTAAAAACCTTTTAATAGCAAAGTTTAAAGAGGTACGAATTACCATTTTAGTATTTCAATATGACAAAAAAAATTCCCCTATTGTTTTCAAAACGTCTCTCAGACCTCACAGAATCTAAAATATTTTTTAAGACTTTTTCATTGAAAGGTACTGAATAAAAATTCCGATGGAAAAAAGAAACTATGTATTTAAGTAACGAAAATCCGCGTCCGGCAAGATCACATGATGAAAATTAAACTTTTAGTATCTGAATATTAAATTCTATATTAGTGTATCAAATGTAGCCAAATGTGGTTAAACTTTTCCTGCAGATATATATTTTTTCTTCAAACAGGTATAAAATAGTCCCAATCGCAGTAAAGATCTTTGAACTGCATGCTAGAACTGAGCTCATGTTTGCCACCTAAACTCATCAGATATTAATAATATTACAGTAAGAACTTCATAGAAGATAATAAAATTTTAAGACGTACAATTTAATTTTACTGAACACTTTAAAATGAAGAAACCTTTTGTGTCTGGTAAAATATCTTAGTTTGTTATTACAGTGAAATATGCTTAACGCGAAAACGCTTAGTACCAAAATCAGTTAACACGAAATAATCTAACGGTCCCAACAAACCACACATAATTTTCATGTATTTTTTCTCTTAACACGAAATGATTTCCTTTTTGGGAATGAGCTAGTTTTAAGAAGGGGTTTAAGGTTGTTTCACATGTGTGTGTGTGTTTCTTAGAAATGAGGCTGACTTGGTTTTGAAATATCCTCGGAATAGCCTGTGACACGAGCCAATTTTGTTTATCTAAGCTGCTTTCGCCTTCAATCCAAACGTCACTCAAAGACACCTAATATCTCAATATTTGGCTTTGAAATTTGGTGACGAGTACATCGCAGTTTGAGTATAAATCAGTGAGTTACGTTCGTATTATTTTTTCTGTTTTGGAAGAACATTTTTGCAAAAATAATAGCAAAAAAAGCTTTTTAGGGCCGTTGATCAAAAACAGAAGACGAAAGAGGAAATTCTTAAAGATTTTGGTATTGCAAACTCTATCAACAATAATTAAAAAAAAGTGAGCAAATTATGTAAATGCTTGAACGGTTTCTTTAAAACATCTAGGTAAATAAAATGTACTCTAATAAACTTAATATTGTTGAAAATATATTTGGGGTTTTTTGGCAATACCCTTTAACACGAAAAAATATTTCAGTACCTTCAGTTTCGTGTTAAAAGACTTTCACTGTATTTTCATTATCAATATCTTTTTAGAAATAAAATTAATTCCAAATAATTCTTTAAATATTTCAATTGCCTAATTGTTAAGTAATTCGATTTCTTTACAGACTCGATACACTGTGAAGAGGCCAACGGCAAGCAGTGGTGCTGTCCAAAAACTACAGTATTTTGCAATGACGAAACCAACAAATGCCATCCTCTGGTCTCTAATGTTCCCCTAGTTTTGCTTAGACCCAGTATAAAAAAGTCAGAATATTTTACTGCTCTGGAGAAGCTATCTTTTAATGTCGAATCGGATCCAATGAAGAATAAGCAAATACTGAGTCGATCACTAAATTATCTCTGCCAACCTATTGAGAAAGGTAAGAGGTATACTAAACCATCACGCGTTAATTCCACATGGTATTTATCAGATTGGGATACAGATATTTACTGCCCCGGAAGAAAGCAGAGATGCCCTCCAGAGAATACTTGCTGCTTGATTGGCAAAGATGTTTATGGCTGCTGTCGTTATCGAGATGCTGTATGTTGTAATGATCTAATTCATTGCTGTCCTCCAGACACTTTTGTAACACTGAGACAATGGAGTGCATATCGAAAAAAGACATTCTGGAAAAGAAATATGGATTTTAACTTCCAAACATTCTGTGATGTATTATCTACGTATTTAGAATGTGTTTTATTGTGTAAGAACACTAAATTGATTTTAGATATAAATTAATTTTTAAATCATTAAATCAATTTTTAATATTCTTGAATTGTATCCTAAATGCAATGCTGTTTATTTTTATTTGAAAATAAAAATTATATTAATATGTCCTATTTTTAAGATGAAAACAATGCATACATTTTCTGTTTCGTTTACCACTAGTAATTTGAAAGCATAAGTAAAAACCCCACAATGGGATGATGTATTAGCTACCAGTAAATTGTACCAACACTTTCCGAATGTTTGCTTTCCCCAATATGTGCTTAAACGTCTGGCCGGAACATCCGTCTTTCAGACGGAGATGGTTTGCTTTGATGCCTGTAGATAACGCTATGATGGGATTTTCGGAGTGGGCTGCCTTGACATCTTCAGTTGGACTCTACGCATGAGAGGATCACGTGTTGGTAGCTGGTGATTTTTTCCAACTCAAAATATATGTGCGATTTTTCTTATCTATCACCATCTATTAGTATCTATAATCCTATAGTTTTTTCGTGTTTAGTATTATTATTTGTAATTATTTTTACATGAATATAAATATTTTCTAATCAGTTTTTATAAAAATACTAAGTACAATTCTTGTGATAAAATATATTAATATAGTGTGCTTCATAAAGACAAATATTAAAAATTCTACTTAATTTCATGAGTTATAAGGCCATTTAAAGAAGTCCTTAAGGTATAAAATTAAAAAAAAAATTGCGTACCCTTTTGTCAGACGAATGTTTCTAAGAGCGGCAAAAAATTGATGTTCCGGTAAGAGTGTTAATTTTCAAAAAAAAAAAATAGTAAATGCTATAACAGGCATATAACATAGCTCATTTAACTCGTATCGAATACAAAAATACTTATACCAAGTTGAATAACATTTCACATCAATCGATTAATTTATGATAGTTATGCATATGTAATTAAGAAATAAAGAAATTATAATTGCTATATTATCAAATTATTGAGAATTTCAAGACAGTTGTGTCTGCCGAGATTTCTCGAAGACTATTTATTCGCCATTTGACTTTCTTTGTGGTATATTTTTGGGTCAAACGATTTTTTTATTAAAAATTTTTTTCATCAAAACTTGGCGAAATTTATTTGCTGAGGCCATGAGAATAGTTCCCTTGCAACGAAAACATAACTGTAATGAGTTTGCTATGTGTAGTTAAAGCAAGAAAAATTAATTCGACTGTTTAACATAAGATCTGCACTGGTTTACATTTTATTCAAGTTTGAATTCTCTTTTTGAAATGTAAATCTCCTTGAATAGGGGCTATAGTTCCTTTCAAAATTTTGCATATAAGTTTTTTCTTATCACTTTCCTAATTTTGTTTGTAGAAATTTTCTTAGTTAAAAAATAGTATGTGTTGACCTTTTCTTTGGAAATTTTGTATTTTTTTTCATTAATGTATAAAATATAACAAATAAAGTTTTTTGCTAATTTTCTAGAATTAGAATTTTTAAATAATTATTTAAAGAAAACATTTAGAAAGAAATTAAAGGGTTTAAAAATTAAATATACAAAACAAGTATCTGTCAAGTAAAGTTTCTCACTGAATGTAAATAATTTTGAAGATGCATTTTGCTTCATGTAGAAACATTTTTGGTAGTTAAATAATTTTCTTTTCAAACTTTTTTCTTACGCACAACTTTTTTAATATTTACGGTCTGACTCACATTTTGATTTACATTAATTTCTTATGTTCACAATATTATTCAGATTTTTGAGATGTATTTTTATACTTAAACATTCTAACACCATCTCATTTTTGTCTATATATGCATCATGTAAAACTGTAAACAAATTCTTTTTTATAATAAAATATTTTTCATTAGATTTCCGACTAATTTGTTTTATTTATATGAATTCTTTGTATCTGCATTTTCCCAAACACGCTGCTCGTATATCTGTGTAAAAATTATTACAATTTTTTTTCACACACACACACACAATTTCTTTTCTTTATTTTAATAAAGTTTTATGACAAATTTATGTAAATATTAAACCAAAAAATTTCATTTTAAGTACTCGTTTCTTCAGACAAAAATATACTTAGTGATTTGAAATCAAGATTAAAAAAATTTAAAAAAAAATACTCTCAGAGGAGGTGATAGTGATATTCTATACAACTCGAAACTGATCAACACGCATAAACACTTGACCTTGCGTATTTAAACTGAGAAACCTCATACTTTGTTCCTAATATTCAATTTCCTAATAATTTATTTCAATATGTTACCATCAATGATTACATTTGCTAATTGTAAAAATTTACAAACGCTCTTTAAAATTTTTATCAATGCGGTTTTAATTATTGTGTGATCAACAGATAAAGTTATTATTATTTTTTTATATTTAAGACGAGAAGATAACGCTCTAATATCCTAGAGCAATGATCTTTAAAAAGTGTTCCACGGAACCCTGGGGTTCCACAAAGCTTATTCAGGGGTTCTGCTTGTCAAAATAAAAAATCAGAAAGATAACAATGATTATATATGAAAAATAGATTCATGTTTTCAATGGAGTTAGTATGACCACAAGTGTCTAAAGCCATGCTTTCCACGTCCCACGGAGAGAAACTTACAAAATTAATTCAGTGCCGGACAATCTCTCTTTTGTAACTTCCTGCAACATTTGTTATAATATAATTTAAAAGAGTTTTAAAATTATTTTTCTTAATATGTACTACGTAGATTATTAATACTCTGTTGCTTACGATTCTGGTTTCCTCAAAATAATTTTATCCTCGCCAGTGTAATGTTTTGCAAAACTAATTGGAATGAATTTGAATAAATTACATGCTGACGACAGCGTGTGTGTTGAAAATAATACAATAATAAAACATCTTTGCCATTTGTAAAAAATAATAATAATAAAAATAAAAAGAGAGAGAGAGAGTGAGAAAAGAAACTATTTACAAGAAAACATTTAAGAGAAGCTAACGCCTGTAAAATAATATTTCTCAGAGAAGAAAGCCAAGCATAAGATGTATGAAACAGAAAGCTTGTAAATAAAGGAGAAAGAACATATCAATGACGTATAAGCAGATTCGATGTAAAAGTCTAAATTTAACGCTCCTAAATTATAGATTGCAAATTTGCAGTTGCAGAGAAGTTTCTCACACAGTTATACACAGTTAAATGTTATTCTTAGCAATGTATTTAAGTTAAATGTTTCTCAGTGAAATATGTGACTGGAAAGACTTGTTCGACAGACGATAATTTGGGAGAACAGGTCAGCCAAGAGAGCAATGCAATTAAGTGGGAGAAGTTTTTAATTTACGTGACATGGTGAAATATGGACAATGGAAATATTACACATGATAAGACTCAGAACAGCAAGCTATCCCATACATCCAGCCACAATGGAAAACCATCTACATGCGTCCATAGTGTACACTTTATGGTGAAGATGGTAGGAGAAAGGGCATGCTCCATGCTAGAAGGAATGCCATCGAAGCTAGAGTCACATCAACACATGCCTAAATGAATGTATTCTCTGACACATAGTGTAAGATTCCGTGGCTTACTTCAAACAAGCATTTACAGGTTATAGGATCTAGAAGCTTCCTTATTAAATAGAAATAATATCTATCAATTTGTTTTCATATTTTTGAGGTTATATAAGCTTTCTTATTCCATGAGGGTTTTTGAGAAAACTATCATTGACCCAATAGCCCCGACATTTCTGTTTGAAGTGGGTTAGGTTACAGCCCTGGGACAAAAAATATATCAGCTACCTTGACACTGGAAGAGCAAAATTTATGACCATAAAACCTGGTTAAGTCCAGATTATCCAAGCTCCGGGCTCCTCCCAATGGCCCTAAGGATAAATCAGCGCTGCTAGGCACTTCAAATTGTTGCGCCCCTCAATATTTTCAGACCCTCTTCTCCTCCTTCAACTCTTACCATGCCAGTTTTTGTTCTCGAGGGAATTTCCCCTAACTCTCATACCTTTTTCCTTTCTTTTTTTTGTTTTTGCTGTTTGGAGAGTTTCCGTTATTCACAACCTATAGGGACCCGTTATGCCCTGGCAACCGCAAAGAAAGGATAATAGCATTGTTTGGCCACTCATGTTCCTTTCTTAAATTACGAAATCACGGAACACTCTCCCACCCTTTTGTAAGTTAGTACAGTAAATTAATGAAATCTTTTGTAATTACAATATAGAGTTAACATTATTGTATGAACTGGTTTCAACTTGCTAATTATCATCTTTTAATCACGTATCGTTTTACTATCTTTTACTTTAAGACATCCTTATTCTTTGTTTAGTCACTGTCATTGAACTGGTACAAAAAAGGATTCCTTTGAGCTTTGATGATGGAAAAATCATTAATACCATCATTGTAATCAGTTTCCATGGTAGTGTCATTTTGAGTGCATAGCAATATCAAACTGTTAAGCTTTTCTCTTCCCATCGTAGATCTCATTTCAGTTTTTACTCTCTTATGGCAGAAATGCTTCACTCATGACTTGTAGGCGGTGGTACATTTGCTGTATTTTAATTCCCCATTCTTTTTCACCCTCCCACTTTTTGCATTTCCTAATATTTTGCACCCTAGGCATTTTCCTACTGTGGCTAAGAGGAAAAGTGGTCCTGGTAATGTGTTTCCCTCACTCAGCACGTTAATCAACATTGCAGCTCAAGACATCAATTTATTTTAACTTGTCAAAAGCAACATAATACATTTTTACGGTTAAAATAATGGTGATTGAAACGCCAAGCGATCGAAGTGAAACTTCTTTAGCGACGTTGGAACATTGATTATTTTCCCTATCTGTATACATGCCTCAATCGACTAATTTGCATGAAATTGCCTAAATGAGTCTTTCTGGTACCAAATGCAAAGTAGAAAGATGTGCTGGAATTTCTGGGTATACAAAACCATTATATTTTAATAAATTTGGTGTACTTTTCCTATTTAAACTTTGTCGGCAATTGTAGCATGTTTTAATGTGTCTTCTAAATTAATTCTCGGTAAAATATTTTTGTGCTCAGCAACAGGCGTTTTCAAAGCATCTCTAAGCCATAATCTATCATAAACTGAACGCCCGTGACCGAAAGGATTATCAACGAATCGCTTTTGAAAATATTTGTGAGCATTTTTATGGGAATCAGTCTTTATAACGTAAGATAGAATTTATTATTGATTTACATGCATCAGTTCTAACACGCACTAGACTTGTTGAGGACTCTGTAATTAAAAGCACAGGGTGGTTCACAAAGTCTGTATTAATCTGTGCTGTCATTAGAAGAGTCCCAATAGCATTCCCGTCCCTTAAACTGGGCATTAAGAAAGTATTTTGTAGTGTTTTTTGCCCGTGCTTGATATTCTTTAATGTTTTCTGATGGAGATTTGGCAGTAGCACTTGAAGAATTTCCAAATTTTTCTGTTTTGATTTTTTTGTCACTTATTCGACTGGACTTGCTGCTAGTTTTTCTATTTTTTTCTTACAAGAAACTCTTTTCCTCTTTGTGCATTTAATTTAGGCATTCTGACTAGAATTAATAATAATTCAGCGCAAATAAAATAAAAAAAACAAATTAGCCGCCGAACACTTCACCACGTAGCCAACAATTTATGGAAACATTTCAAACAAGCACGCTTTTGCTGCTAGAGCTATTTTGTCTACACTGTATGCACACACTGCAACTCATACAACCGTTGACAGATGTTCCCGGGTTTTTCGGGAAAATGACCTCCAATGGGGGAGGTGGGCAATCATCCATTTTCACGGATATGACGCAAGTCACGTGATGTCCCCGCTCCCCGTTTTCCTCCCACTTGCTATCCTGTCACCGTGGCGACGATTCCGGGGATGGAGGGGTGTTATACTATTCTCATTTGCTTTCCACCCTAACGCAAAACTGGACAAATTTCTCATTCACACTCGAGTGCAAAGAAGTTTCACTTCACAAATAAAATTAATGCAGCTTTAAACTTCCCAAAACATAGGAACATTAACAAACCTATGGAATGCCTAAAGCGGAAATAATGAATTCATCAAAATTTAATTTATTCATATGAACATTTATACAAAAATAAACACATAATGCGTATTTATAGAGATAAGTGTAATTACTGAAAAATATTAGATAACACTGAAAAAATTAAAGACTTAGATAACACTGAAAAATATTAGGGCATAAAGTGAATTATGATCTCGCACACACACTTGTTTTAAAATTAATTCCCGATTTCCAAGTCTGTAGAAATCATTCTTTTTCCACTCATTCAAGTGTCAATATATCTGCATTCGGAAAAAAAAGTCATAGCTTTCACACAAATGCCCTTTTAAATATTTTTCAGCTTTTTCTGGCGAGGTTGACAAAGGTGGATGCACAGTTTAATATCATGACTTATAATGTATTTTGACACTTCCGAACAAACCGCAAAGTGCAACTTACAAATTTTGAGCCTAACGCGCATGTTAAAAGTTCCTTGCCACGCAATATTCCAAACGAATCGGAGAGGTACTTCATATTTTGTCGGTTTTTCATTAGGCATTCTATAGAAAACCTTGGACATGTGCAAAATATGAATTATTTCATACATTGTCAGCTAATTTTAGGCATTCTATACACTGCCCAAGCATTCTATAGAATGCCGGATTTCATACTAAGCCGGGAACATATACACTCTGAACCATGATTTTTTAGCACGTGAAAGCTTGCACAGCACCGTATGTAGTAAGCATCATTAATGAAAGTAAAACAGAAAGAGCGGGAAATGGCAAAAGCATTGAAGCTTTTATAGTTCTTGAAAAGAGGAGAATTTTCCCGGATTTCTGTTAATTCAGCAAAGTTAAAAAAATCGGAGTAAATGATACTGAAGAAGGTTAATTGTAATGAATTTGGCTAGCCGCTAAAAGATAAGTTATATTCTGATGCGGATTCACATCACAATCATGTGTGTTTAGGCGTATTTAAGATTACTATCTTTTAATTTTCTGCTTTTTTTATTTAAATGTTCTTAAAGTTTTGTGTTTTCATGAAAACTTCTGGAAAGAACCAAGTTATTGTTATTATTGTTGAGAATGCAATTATATATATATATATATATATATATATATATATTTAGAATTCTTTGAATTAAATTTGAACTGCATTTCCATGTGTAGGTCGAGTAATCTATTGGGAATATTTTGCTTATAATTCTTTTTTTTTCTTACATAAATCCCAAAAATTATTTAAAAAAAACATTGTAGTAGCTATATGATCTAGTTTTGTATCGTCAACATGTACATTTTTTACAACTTTGTATATATATATATATATATATTATACCGGGTGGGCAAAAAGTCCGTAAAAACTTTAAAAACTCATAAAATCCGGAGAAATGAACAAAAAAAAAACTGTTTGCAGGATCAGCATTAGTATGTCACGGGATTTTTTAAGCTAGAAAAAAATAATTCGAAAATCATCCGGTAGGTGGCGCTGTTACAAGCGTCTGTGGTGGAAATATGCAAATTAGACGGCTATAAAAACCTTTGCTCTCAATGAATCCACATTCATTTCACCATTACAAACAGGGATTGTGAACAAGGATGCTCAGTGTTCCGGATAAAGCTTTGTTGGTGAAGTTATTTTACATGAACGAGGAATCAGCGACCATTGCCTTGCGTAAATTCCGAGTTCAGAAAAATGTGAAGAATGGAAAAGGCCCTTTAACACCTGCAGGTCTCTTAAAGCTCTTGTTAAACGTTTTGAGGAAACTGGAAAGCTGGAGGATCGAGCACGAGCCGGACGACCATGCTTGAAAGAAGCACGTGCACCCTGCATTGCTGTCGAAATGTAAGCGATTGCGTCCGAAGCAGCTTCAGGGACCAGCAGTGCTCGTGAAGCTGCCAGACGATTGGGCTTACCACCATCATCTGTATGCAATATTCTTCGTCGAATCCTCCAGCTGTACCCATACAAATTGCAATCGTGCCATGAGTTTGTGCCAGCAGATACCGCACAGAGGGAAGCATTTGCGAAGTGGGCCTTCTCTAAAATGGAACAGGATCCCACCTGGGTTTTTAACATCTTGTGGACAGATGAAGCTCCTTTCTCGCTTCATAGTGACGTTAAGAACCATAACTGTCGCATTTGGGCGACCTCTAGTCCACGTGAGTACACACAGAAGCCATTGCATTCCCCAAAAGTAACAACATGGTGTGGTTTCACGGGTTCATTTATCATAGGACCCCTCTTCTTTGAAACTCAGTGCCCAGTAAATGGATGGATAACGGAAAAGGTAAATGCTCAGCGTTATCTAACGCTTCTGCGGGAGACTGTCGTGCCATGTTTAATTCAACGAGGTCAGATTTCGAATGTCTCGTTCATGCAGGATGGAGCAACCAGTCACACTGCTAACCCCGTTAAGGCATTCCTGATACAGACGTTCGGGGAAGACAGAATCGTTAGCAGGCACTGCAGGTACCCATGGCCTCCTCGGTCTCCATATTTAACACCGGCAGACTTCTGGTTGTGGGAATATTTGAAATCTCGCGTGCATCTATCCGGTCCATCAAGTTTGTCGGAACTGAAAGATGTGATCCGCAGAGAAGTATCCTCCATACATCCGGACATGTTGCACTCTGCCGTTGCTGGATTTGTCATTCGGCTGGAGTGTCTTCTCCCCTGTGGTGGTGGTCATGTGGAACATATTCTAGTGTAATAAAGTTGTGAAAGTTTTCTGTTCATTATTTATGCATTGTTTCTTTGATTTGCGTGCATCAGCGCCACCTACCGGATGATTTTCGAAATTTTTTTCTAGCTTAAAAAAAAAACCGTGACATACTAATGCTGATCCTGCAAACAGTTTTTTTTTTCGTTCATTTCTCCGGATTTTATGAATTTTTAAAATTTTTACGTCCTTTTTCCCACCCGGGGTATATGTACTTCAATTTATATACATATCCTTCCATTAAGTCAAATACAAAATCACGTGATTCTAAATATATTTGATAAATAATATTTGTTTTATTTATGATAAATAAATTGCTACAAATAAAATGATAAAAAATAGAGCTGAATTTTATTATACTTTTAAATTAATTTGTATTGTATGAATGTTTCAACAAAATCAAATGATTTTAAGGTGCGTTTATTGACTGTTATAAGATAGCACAAATTTATGATACAAAAGAAAGATTTCTTAATTAAAGTATATTACAATAAATATAACAAAAATCTGTGTTTTAATCTAAAGCTTAATATAACGGTTTATCTCTCACAAAACGTGTAATTAAATCTAAAGCATATACTGGTTGCTCATGCGGTGCCATATGACCTGATGATCTAATCAACACATGATAAAAATCTCCAACGTTATGCACATATCCAGCTACTTCATCCGTGCCACAAAGTCTCCAAATCTTTCTTTCAGCTTCTTTATATTCCTTGCTTCTTTTCCATTCTACACTCTGCAGAAACTCTACCATGGGAGTATAAGGTAAAGTAAGATCTAATTGGCCATTATAGATTAACACTTTATAATTGTTCATGATTTCAATAAGCTGAGGTTTTACAGAAAGCATGAAGTCCTTCAGTAAATAATCTCTTACTTTCTTTGAAGTATGGAAAGTTAAATTTCCAACATGGACGGCCTTTCTAAATTCTGGTAACCTGATGTAATCTCGGTAATATGTCATGTCCTGTGGTGTTTTGGTATCCAGTAGAAAATAAGTGTAATCATAACCAGAAAACTGCAGAAGGTAGTTAGGATTTGCCTCCTCTGGAACATCTGCCACAATATTATTAAACAATTTTACAGCTTCTAAATAATTTTCATTTTTGATATTCTGAATAATTTTTTTAGTTAAATTTTTAAGTACCAATGCCTGTTTGCTATCTATGATTCCTAATTGATAAAAATAATCAGCGTAATTCATTTGTGTTATGGGGTCAACTGCCCCATTTCCAATTCCTATTCCTTTGAAGGTGACCTCCGCTGGTGGACCGGATTTGTGAATTTTGTAAGCAATAGAAGGTACGTATTTACCTGAAAAAATAATTTAGGAATACATATAAAAACCCATTGCAAGTTATGGTAAATAAAATCTGAATTATTATGCATAAATAATCTTTTTTTCAAATAAAATTTATTTTTCTATGAAAGAGCATGTCGAAAACTGTTTTTCTACATAGTTACCACTATTGTTCAAACATTTTCACATCGGGAAAACAATTTGTCTGTAACGTATTAAAAGAATGATACCGCCAGTGAACAGTTTTTGAAATTTGTGAAAACACATTACAAAACAATCTTATTGTGAAGCGTTTGTTTTAAAGAATTTCACCATTCATTGTTTCAACCAAACCATCATTGACAACAGAAGGCCACTTACTTTGTGCTTCGTCATGAAAATTGGTGCGCCTATGATTGAATTGTCAAATCCACTTTCTCACTATTTTATCGTTCATTACATTTTCACTATGAATCTATTCAAATTGACGAGGAATTTCAGCTAGCGTAACATTTCCTGCCTCCAAAAAATGGATTAAAGAACGATCTTTACTGTCTGGATTATTGGCAATCTTCTTAAGCATTTTGAACGCTCACTAATACGAGTAAAATATCGCATTCCGACAGTAAAAGCTTTACTGGACTGTCAATCAACCAGGGATGCGTGTGCGCAAGTATTGAACTGGAAAACTACCACTGTGGTGGCGGTAGAACGAGGCGGCATTTTGTTTCCTGATGCGCCTCGTAAATATTATAGAAATCAACTGAATGTTGAGCCTCTAATTAGAAATGGAAAAGTAGCAATGGGCAAATTTCATGATAGTCACGTGATAGATACAATCACGTGCTCTCCAATGAATTCAAGCCTGATATTACACTGGAACTTGCAGCTTCACGAGAAAATTTTTAAAAAGATCTCGGATTTGACAATTGGATAAAGCTGTTCACCACACACACGCATGCACACAGATAAATTTATTTATTACACGTGTACTTTTAAATCAGGGGCACTTAATTTCCCTTGTGCATTATTAGTTTTTATAAAAATATACTTTAAAAAAGATTCTGCAAAATTCAAAAGTTAGCATCAGCGAAAAGCATGAACTGATTGGCTAGAAACATATGATAGTATTTATCATATGGCTATGACATCACATGAAGTTATCACATTAATTACATACGCATAACACTATGAATATATTTATAGTATACCATCTAATGTGCAATTGCATTCCTACAAAGAAAGTGATATGAGTAATGCCTGCGTACAGAAAAATAGGCATGCACGATTATTTGAGGCTAAATGCAGCATTCTTAGCAGGGTAATAAGGACACTAAACCTCATTTTATGTGGAAAATTACTAAAGAGTGTTTCTTTTCCAGGTATAGAAGTTTAAGTTGGCATTACTTTCCAAGAGGGCGACGGATTTAACAGCTGTCAAGTGATTTACTCTCAGTTTGGTTTGGCAATTTATCAAAACGATCATCAAGCAAGGCGTAGATTCGTCGAATGGGCCCAAAACGAGATTGCCGTTGTTCTCGATTTTCATAAGCGAATTTTGTTTAGCGATGAAGCGCACTTCTGGTTGAATGGCTACGTCAACAAACAAAACTGCCGCATTTGGAGTGAAGCTAATCCACAAGTGTATGTCGAAACACCGTTACATCCAGAAAAACTGACTGTTTGGTGCGATTTAGGGGCTGGTGGAATCCTTCTTCAAAAACGATGAAGGCCACAACGTTACAATCAATGGTGATCGGTATAGAGCCATAATTACTAACTTTTTCATTCCTGAATTGAACAATCATGATGTCCTAGAGCTGTGGTTCCAACAAGACGCCGCAACATGTCACACAACTCGTGCCACAATCGATTTATTGAAAGACACGTTTGGTGACCGCCTAATTTCACGTTTAGGACCTGTGAATTGGTCTCCAAGATCTTGTGATTTAACACCGCTAGACTATTTTCTGTGGGACTGTGTAAAGTCATTGGTCTATGCGGATAAGCCACAAACGCTTGACCATTTGGGAGACAACATTCGCCGTGTTATTGCCGATATACGGCCACAAATGTTGGAAAAAGTCATCGAAAATTGGACGTCCAGATTGGACTACATCCGATCCAGCCGTGGCCGTCATATGCCAGAAATCATATTTAAAATGTAATGCCACAAGATTATCTTTCAAATAAAAAAAATTCATGTCAATCGAATAATACATCGCTGTTTTATTGCAATTTAAAGTTCTATACCTCTAAAAAAACACCCTTTACGTATATAGAAAAAGCTCAGTTGAAAAACTGTAGTTTATCGTTTTAATTAGGTATATAAGGGTTAGGAATCATATACTTTTTTTAGCTAGCTTCTGAAATAACGTAGTTAAATTTAAGCCGCTTAAGTCATATCTAATCTTTATACCTTTATTTACACTTTATCAAGGTGGATCGTAGTTATATAAAGGAAAAAAATGATTATCAATCGGAATTTACCTATGCAGCATCTATGGTACAGATATTAGAAGAGAAGTAAGTAAAAAAATAATTTCAAAATTTAATAATGCCATAAAGGGATTGATTGAATGTTCGGAAAAAAAGGGAAAAATCTTCATTTTGGTTTGAGAATTTTAGACTCAAAATAATTATTTTTCTGCAATATGAATAACCAAAAATGATGATTACTGATTAATAAGTACTGAGTAGTACAATGTAACATAGCCATATTTCATTCCCACTTCTCTCTCCCAGCACCGTCCAATCCAAGCTTATCTTCGTCTTCCATTTTATGGTACGCTGTAATTTCACGCACGCGATAGTAGTTTTTTCTTTTTTTCAAATTTATTTCTAAATCGCTATTAAATGTACCTAATGTATTTTTCTTGCAACTATTTAGTATATGTCCTCTCATAGCAATACATGTGTAAAAAAATATCAAAATGCCAATTTCACTTTAACAAAACTTTTTACTTTAACTTTTTAACATAAAAAGAATCAAATACGTAAACTTAATTCTCCTTGTGGCAATGATTAACATGAAAATTATTTAGTTTAATTTTATTTCTCTTTTTATCTATATACCATAGAAAATTTTTTCCGCATATTTAGGTAACGAAACTCTGAAAAAAAATTCCTTGATGCATCTTTAAGTATATATATTTGATTCAGAATGTTTCATAAAGTCAGCAATTGGAAAAATGGGATGACTTTTTTAAAATAAGATTCATGGATGGAAATACAAACTCCATTATCAAGAAGGTGCAGTGTTATATTAAACGAATGGAATTTGGTAGGCGTGTTGATACATCTGAGAGATAACTTTGATTCAAATTTCGCGTTAGGCGCAACAGTGCGGCACTAGTTGCACCACTTTGAGAATTCGAATCAAGTGCACTTTAAATATGCGCAATAAAGTCATGAGGGTTATTTATTGTTGAAATTTGACTTAGGGAATTGATGTTATACCAGAATGACTTTAAGAAAACGGAGAAGCCATTGCCAACTGCTTGCTGAATTTGAACGAGGTAATACAATAGAGTTATAAAAGAGTCTTTCCTCGATAGTGCAGAAATATCTGGTAGGAATGCATCCACTGTGCATGATGTTTAACAGCGATGGTCCCAGGAAGACACTACCTCAAGAAACTACGGTCCAAACACGCACGGGTGACCATTGACATAGAAGACCGCCGTATTTACCACATGTCTGGGGAACATTGTAGTGCCTCTACAGCCGAAATTGCAGTTTCTTTCGGCACCAGAGTGACACAGTGAACTGTAACCAATCAATCGTTTAATAAATAGCTCCCAGCTAGATACCCTATAGCATTCATACCATTAGCTCCAAATCACTGACATCATATTACTTCAGTGATGCCACGCTAAAGATCATTGAAGAGTAGAGTGGTGATGTGTTGCATTCAAAGCTGTTTCTGTCTTGTTGCCAGTGATGCTTGTATATTAATTAGAAGAAGGCCAGGGTAGCGCCCTAACACCCTAGACACACTGGGCGTACACATAGAGTTATGGTCAGTCTTGAACAATTTTCTTTAATTGCAAAAGCACCCTTGAGGTTACTTCACACACCCTGAGTGCAAACGTATGCTAGTCAGGTGATTGGAACTCTTGAACTGCCTTTTATAAACATCATTCAAGGGGAGGTTCGCAACAGGATAATGTCCTCATTCCCTGTTGTAACCAAACATGCTCTACAAAATGTCAATGTACTACCTTGGCCTGCTAAATCATCAGATGTTTCTCCAATATAGCATAAATGGGACATCATTGGTCGGCAGAGATCGTGTCATCCCCAACCGGAATTAAACAACCTTTTATTAACCGACCAAGAGCTAACAATCATGGAATTCCATCTCACAAACCGATATCCAGTACTTGTACGACACATTGTATGCTTGCATTTAAAATTCTGACAGTTACACTGGTTTTTAATGTACCATCTTTTTACATTTAAAATAACTCTTTTCGCGCTTAAATTAATCTGTGATCTTGAAACTTTAATTAATTCATTATGGTACCTAGACAAATGTATTGATCAAATTTCATTATCTACTGTAACTTTACTTGGTGCTGAGGTTCTTTTTCCGTTAAGATATAAACACTTTTCAATAGAACAGGAATAATAATTTTAGAAGAGGAACCCTCGTAATTTATAAGATTTAATCTAATACCTGAAATTTTACGCCATTGACATAGTCAATATGAAAAATAACAATAATTATTTATTTACATTTTTTTTATATTAAATCATTTAAGATTGAGTTTAATACTATAAAAATTGTACTCAGAATAATGTTTACTAAAAATGTTAGATCTGAAATACATTCTGGCACATTCGAGAAGAAAATGCGCTGTTGGAAAGCGGATACATGCTAAACTATTTTGAAGAATAATTAAAAGTTGTTTTGATACTTAAATATTTTTTTTAGTTTATAAATATTTTAATAAGAAATTATGTAGATTTTTAAACTACATATAAGTAGACTTCTAGTTAAACCACTGCTACGAATAACAATGAAATTTACTTACCTCCATATGATTCTCCTACGATGTATAAATCATTCGATTTATATTCATAGTGTACTTTAAAAAACTGTTGAAGGAATTCATACAAATCATTCGCCATTGCTTCTTCGTTCGTAACATAACCTTCCTCGCTTTCTGTGAAACTGAAACCGGCTCCAACTGGATTGTCTATGTAAATCATATGGAACTCTTTTGCCCATGTGTAGGGTCTTAGTTCTGCCGTTTTGTTTTCAAGGATGAAATAAGGTCCATGTATGTTGAAGAGACCAATCAAACCTGATGCACCAGGTCCTCCTTGTAGCCACAAAATTATAGGAGCTTTGGTATCATTATTCTGTTGGAAAAAACATTTATATACGTGGGTTCTCTTATTTATGTGTCTAAAGTGTTTTGTTGACAAATTGCAATTAGAATAAGCATTTGAGATTATTAAAATTAAAAGAAGCAAAATAAATTTTAAGAAACAATGTTGCTGTTATCTAAGACAAGACCAATTCCAACAACCCGTAAACTTCCAAAATATCCAATAATAAAAGTGATTTTAAGAACATCTCGTCACAAAGTTAAAATTTAGGCAATGTAAAATGTGTTCAGGTGACGCCTGAGCAGCAACACACTTCGTACAGATCTTAAAAACTTTTAGCCCCTGTTCAAATGTGACAGATTTCAAGAGTCCACTGTCAAATCAAGATATCTATGTCTGCTGGCCTCTATGACCTTCAAAGAGTAGGGCACTACATGTCTGATACCACTTTCGAGGGTATCAGACATGTCGAGGAAGAACTCTAGAGCCATAGAGGAAAGTCGTTTTGCTTTTTCTTACTATCGAAGAGCATCTAGCTGAGAGTAGAAGGCAAATCAGGCTGGGAAGTGTCCAAAGTTGCAGTCTTTGCCAATGAGTCTGCTATCTCGTTACCAATAATTTCTACACACGAGGCAGAATCCATTGAATACGGAATTCAAAGTTGGCAGATATTCTGTCAACTAACCCTAAGATCGATATTCAAAACCCTGCTGCCTCCGACCCTGTTCCCTTCTTCCAGTTGCCTTAATATTCGATAAAGGAGTGCTCTCAGTCAATAACCCAATGTTTTTGAAATCAGTTTCAGCAAGATTGTCAATATAGTTAAGATCCTATTCAATAACAATTAGTTCTGATCTGGAAACAGAACAGGAGGTATAATTTATGTATTTGAGACTGAAAGTAGAAGCAGAGGTCTTAATGTAGACACCATTGCCGCAGTATGGGCTTGATCACTCTTGCTGCAATCAGTATAACTTTAATGAACATTACAAGGCATATAACTAAGAGTTTCAAGGGCCTAAGAAATAATAAAACTAATTAAAGATGTATATATATATATATGTATATATATATATGTGTGTGTGTGTGTGTGTGTGTGGTGTGTGTTTGTGACAAAAGTATCAGACATTGTGGTTATTTGGTGAGAACAATACAGGTGGTTATAAAAATAATGGTGGCACCTGTGTATAAATGTGACATTTTTGAACACGCTTCGTCAGCATTCAACTATAATAATAGCTATCAGTTGTTTTTGAAAATAAAATTGTATACATATTCTAGTTATAAACTGCTGGACAATTGCTAAGGACGGATAACAAATTGCTATGTAGCATAACATTAAGCGAGACGTGAGGTCTAGTTGGATAAAATATAGTTGTCACACTGTTCAGACATTAGAATAAAGAATATTTATTGTTCTGGAAAGTACAAAAGCTGTGAAACATCTGAAAGAAAAAAAAATGTTCATTTGATCTGCGTACGGAGAATTGGAACAATGCATCTAAAAGTCAGCAGGCACCTTAAAGAAAGGTTTCGGTACGGGATATGTCCACCGTGGAGTGTGATGCAACATTCCACACGTCGTACCATACTTTGCACAACATTATCCAGCAGCTGTTGAGCAATTTATCCCATTCCTCTGTGAGTGCACGGATGAGGGAGTTCTTGTTTGTCATAGGATAGTTTCGACCAGCAACTTGCCTCCCCAAAGCATCCTACACATTTTCAATGGGGTTTAGATCTGGAGAACGCGCTGGTCATACGAGACGTTGAATACCCTCGCTGTCTAGATAATCCCGAACAGCGAGTGTTCGATGACATGTTGTGTTGTCGTCCATAAAAACAAATTTATCACCGACAGCACCACGGAAAAAACGAACATGAGGAAGTAGAACTTCATCAATGTATCGTTTGCCCATCATAGTCCCATTCGCAACCACATGTAGGCGCGTGCGGCCATTGATCATGATGCCGGCCCAAAACCATGATACTGCATGTCGGATATCGGTCCTTTTCCTGGATATTTTCTGGACGATAAGCAGTACCACTCTCTCGCCAGATCAGCTGGCGTCTACAATCCGATGACAGACTGAACCTACTCTCCTCTGAGAATAGTACGCATGCCCAGTCCTGTTCAGGCCAATTGTGATGCTCACGACACCATTGCAAACGGGCAGTACGGTGCTGTCTGGTCAATGGGACACACACAACAGGTCTGCGTGCGTATAGTCCTCCTCCCCTCAAACGTCTGGCAACAGTTTTTCGGGAGATCTGCTTTCCTGAGGCAGCAAGAAACTGATTTGCCACCTGCTGAGCCGTGGTGCGCCTGTTCCTTTTTGCTGATAGGACGATATATCTGTCTTCTGCAGGCGTCGTACTTCTAACACGACCTTCCCCGTGCCGTCTACTACACATTCCAGTAGTTTTAAATGACTTCCACAGCCGTGAAACAACGCTTTGAGCGATGTCGAACTCTCTGGCAACATCTGTTATTTTTCGCCCTTCTTCGATCTTTCCAATAATTCGGCCACGCATAAAATCATCTATGTGATGTCGGGAAGACACGCTAAAAATTTTAAGTTCGTCTATTAAATCTTTCCTGTAAAACTTTGACTTGAAACAACAACTGTCCACACGCGTCAAAACCTTTAAAGCTCTTATGAACGCTATCACGTGATGAACAGACATAGGAAAAAATTTGCATACTAATACTTCTTCTTACTAATATCCCGCACTTAATCTAATTTTCCACATTTTGCTTCCTTTCGTTTTGTGGTTGCTATGGATGATAGTGTTAACCGTCCTTAGCAATTGTCCAGCAGTGTATGTTGTAGATTTGTCAAGTTCTGTAAGTCTTTGAGTTCCTTTCAAAAACGTAAAATGATTGACCTCTCAGTTTTTCAAGCATGTCAAATTCTAGGAGCCCTTCTAGAAGGAGTAGATGTAACCAAACAATTCCAAATTTTAGGCATTTCAACAGGTATGGTGTCTAAAGTCATGACAGCAGACCCACACAGCGTGATAAGATAAACTCGACTTGGCAAATCAACATAGAGAACGGGAAAATAAGTTCAGTAAAAGAGACCGAGACAGGGATTGAAACGGATTGTGAGGTCTAAAAAGCTAACAACTGCAGCAATAGTGACCACAGAGCTCAATCAGAATCTATAAGAGATTCCCCATTGTCAATGATCACAGTTAGTAGGCACTTTCATAAAATTTACGGAAGAGATGCAATTCCCAAACTACTTGTCACAGATGTTAATACCGAACGTCATCTACATGGGTGTCACACTCACAAAATCTGATCTATTGATAAATGGAAGAAAGTAATATGGTCTGACGAATAGTCTTTCACTCTTTTTCCTACATTAGGTCGGGCGAATGTTTGGAGGACACCTTAACAAGCGTATGAGCATGATTGTCTCCTTCCAACTGAAGCATGGAGATGGATTTGTCATGAAATTAGCAGTCATGTCATGTATTACTACTGGATCAATATTAACCCTGAATGAAAGGATCACTGGGAAGACGTATAAGGAAATTTTAGCTGATTAGGTCATCCTATGATATGAACTTTGCTTACTGCAGGAGACGGAATTTTCCATTAGGATAATGCACCTATCTATACAGAGAAACTTGTATAATCGTCGTTTGATGAACATGGTGATGAAATTCGACATCTATCTCTGTCTGCGCATTCTCCCTACCTCAATATACTTGAATTTTTATGGTCTATTTTAGAGCGTTAAACACAGAATCGATATCTTCAACAGGCATCTCTCTCAGAACTTTGATAATATCTCTATAAAGAATGGTACAGTATTCCTCTAAACATTATTTAGAACATGTATAAATCGATTCCGAGGAGAATTCAAGCTGTATTACATGCCAAAGGCGGTCATACACCATTCTAATGAAGAATGTTTTATGAATCTAAGGCTTTTCCATTATTTTGTTAGCCACCTATATATTGTATATTGTATAGTTATTTATTAACAAATGATACTACAAGAGTGTGTTGAATAAAATGTAAAATGAGAAAATTGTGTTTGTTATAGTTCTTTTTTAGTTTAAATAACCAGGCAAAAAAATATCCCACAGAGAAGTTTTGCTTTTTTTCTATATTTACTTAAATATTAAAACAGGATACAAAATTTAAACAGCTGGCTTTTGCCATATTCGTGGAATGATAGTAATGTATTTTGAGTAATTCTTTTATTTTTCCAAAAATGTAGAAATTAGACAGCTCCTTGACAGTTTTCCCAGGGATCCTTTAAGTACTCAGGTCTGCTCATCTAACTTAATGTCAACGTTATCGTCATTGGAACATAAAATAGCATGAAGCACTAATTTAAAATGAATCCTAGTTTCATATATATATATATATATATATATATATATATATAAAGGATGAGACAATCGTGGATGTGTTTGAGGCGTTCTTAAAAAATATCACGTTCTAGTCCATATGGTTCTGCATTTCATCAGTCCCATACCAGGCCTTAAGAGTTTTATATATATAAATTAGCATCATATTCAGACAGTAGACATTTCTTGTACATATTACCAGTAGTTTAAAAATAGACTGGAATGCATCAGAAATTGGTTTACCTGTTTTTCGACCATTTGTGCAGAACATTCTCGAAACATTTGCAGGGTAATGCTCGGATTCACGTTGTGTGACGAACTCTTTGTAGTATGAATGGAATTGATATTCTTCCCGAACCGAATAATCTCTCATCTACCGGACATGTGTGGGCCCATGTTGCCTTAGTAGTACATTAGGCACTATAGGCTAACAACTTTAAGTAATTGGCGCACGCAGTGAAACTAACAAGGCCAATAATATCTTAGCGATATCCAGTAATGATTTTAATGGCAATATGTTTAACCCTTTAGAGCAGGAGTACTCAACTTTTTTCCCCTCCGGATTACATATGTGAGGTAACTATTTCACGTGGACCGCAACAAGAGGATTAATAATAAGAAAAATACGTTATAAGATCAAGGTAACAGTAAACATTCAAAATGTGGAAAAATTGATCAAAATAACTAAAGGAAATAAAAAAAATTAAAAAGGGTAGAAAAAAAAGTGTAACATGGTAAACAGAATAGGGGAGATTAAATGATAATAGGGGAGATTATGACCACACGAGATAGAAGTGATAACTTCAAATTTTGTAATGTTATTTCAGGGATTAGTTAGGTGAATAAAAAGCAAGGGGATATTGCATTAGTATTGTCCTATAAAATTATTTAATCATATGTCTGAACTCACAAAGTAATATTCTGTGTGCTAAATATACATATTTCTTAATTAATTGTATTCTAAGAAGGAGACAATAGGTTTATGGTAGCTGAAATATGTTATATAAGTACTTTAGATTCAAAATTATTTAAATATCTCTATCCAGAAGTCTCAAATATTTTGCCCCTTCCACATTTTCTGAATAGAAATTGATTTTCTTATCTACAACAAATCTATATTTGTAATCGTAGCATTCGAATTTTATATTAGGAATGCAATAACCGCTATGTACTTTAAAACATGATGATCTTCTATTGAAATATCATCTGATTTATTTTTAAATTCCCTAGGGATTGACTCTTTTGAAGTTTGCATCAACTGTTCATCTTTTGGGAAACAAAAAACCGAAGCGCATGGTTGCCAAGTTTATTAGATGATTTTTTACGGTGCATTTTTATAAAATGTGTGCTGCTTTAGGTTAAGTAATTAATAACATTTAAAGTTAATTAAGATTTGATTTATCCTAAGATTTTGATTTTATCCCTAATTATGTATAAATATCTTAAATTTATACATAATTAGGGATATTGGCAAAAATGCATTAATTTATTATATCCTGACCTCAAAATTAAAAGGGAGAAATTCAATAATGACGCAAGAATAAAGTACAAAAATATAAATATCGTACCTTTCCTTACAGTTATTCCTACTCATATACCTTGAATAATAAATACGCGCGTGGGAAGATGAATTAATTAAATAAGCATCCAAGAAGGAAGTTTGAGTACTAAAAAAACCAGGGGAAAACGTCCGTCTTCTAGCCACGTGATTTCTTTTTAGAGATGAACCAATCTTATCGGACCAAGTTTTCCACATAAAGACGAAAAAAGCCAAATGAGCGTTACATATCCGAGCGTGACGTTTATTCAAGTTCACTCTCCAGCATAACGTGCCAATAGAAGTTATCACTTCAAAAATCTCGAAACTACAAAAGTTTTAGCGAAATGCCTTAAGATACAACGTACAAAATACCAAAAAATGTTTAATACATTTTACATACATACATTTAATACATTTAATCCTATTTTTTAATACATTGTTCTTACATTATTGAATGTCTTACATCAATTGATCATGACCGGACCACTCAAATATCAAGTTGAGTACCGTTGGTGTTGCTGCCTGTTCGAGAATGTTATTGTAATGAATCAAGATGAATATTGTTGTAGATCTCGAAATTTTGGATCATGCACCAATTAAAATAATGAAACACGAACAGATATTTCATTTTCTTTTCTCATTCCACCTTAGGAGGATGGTTTTAAGATATGATTGAATTTTATACATACCTATCACCTTTATTCTAGTGAGCCATGTTTGAAACAAGCTGTATACTTGTATTCACAAAATTAAGCTGAGACCGGATATCCAATTGTATGCTTAGTTGTAATTTTTTAAATGCAACTTTCCAATTGTACACATCTTTACCAATAACAATAAATCCCGATCGTATTTGATCATTAATACACTATAGCTGTATTCGTGTAAAACAATATTTTGCCATGTTATTTTGTTGTAAATTTGAGTGTGTGATTTTCAAGATTCTGCTTACCAAAGAGGGGAAGAACCAGTAAAACATGTTACTATTGTGTTTCTTGTTGACAGTTATAAAACCACTGTGGCTTGGAATATAATGTTGCGCATTGGGCAGTTTTTCTACTTTACTTAAGGAACGAGCCTTTTCAATTTCTCCATTCTCAATATAAGGGGTCAATAGAAGATGTTGACCTGGATCTAAACCTAAAACAATCAGAAAAGTAATTAGTTGATTTTCGGTAATTGGTATATTTTGAGCTGAAATCTTTAAATAATTTTACAATGTTCAGATTTCTTCAATACATAATTAAGAACAGAAAGTTATGTTCTTTTAGAAGAAAAATGTTCTTACCTCTGTTCTCATCCTTTTTTGAAGAACTTTTTCTTAATTTATTCTTTAACCCTTTCGCGGGCAGTATCTAATACGTCTAGCCACATAATTAAAAAATTTCTCCAAACGGGCGGTAGATATTTAGTATATCCACATGAGTTAATTGAAGCTAAAATGCATAAAAATCAATACAGATAGCAGTGCGATACTTTTTTTTTGCATTTCATTTCTTCTGATGAGTCGACAGAAACAGTTTTTCTTTGTGTAAATCTACAAATTGTATTTTGATTTCTATAAATAAAATTTCTGATCTGTGAAAAAAATTGAGAAGTTTTAAGCATACTTTTCGCTTATCTGAAGAAATTAAGCAAAAGTGTAATTAATAAAAAAAGGTTATATTTAGGTTTTTGGAAAGCTTTTTTATTTGGGTAGAGGCTCTATCCACTGCTCACATAGAAAAGAAAAATGACCTTGAAATTTTCGATCTTTCTCCACTCCTGAGAGAGCACTTAGAATCACGTGAGAATGTTGGGGGTGGAAAATATAAACAAACTTTGTTTAAGAATATGTGGTACGAGATTGTTGGTTTCGAAAATCTCTCATTATAGCTTTTCTATGCGTACCTCTATGCCTTCAAGCAAATGTCCTACTTTCTCTGAAACGTTTCACAGTAAATAGCTCATCGAATTTGTGAAATAACTAATTTAAATTCTCAAAAATATTGCTTTATTTCTAACTTTTTACTCTAAAATTAAATAAAATATAAAAAATGGTTATATTCCACAGTGTGTGTATATTTTAGTAAATATTCTATATTGCACAATTATTTTATTATTATTTTATTATACTTGTACTTTGTATTTAATAGTTACTGAAATAGTTATTAGCATAAATGCAAATTTTTCATAAAAAAATTATTGTAATATGATTCAGTATTTCTGTCTTAAAATGTAAGTTAAATGTCTGAAGTGCACAATGGCTATAACGTCTAGCCACAACCCAGGAACGAAACCACTGATCAAATATTTTTTTTGTGACAAAATAATGTTTACAGAAGATGAGAACATTACATTTATCAATTACTTTATCACAGAAAAGTGTATTTTAGCTTTGTGCCCACAAAAGGGTTAATATAAGGGTATGAACGAATTTCAGGGATTCTATGAAAAACTGTATTTTTGAGTCAAATCAATATTAGAACTGGTGCAATTGCCATAAAATTAATTAGTTTCATTAATGTAAGTAAAAATAAATACTGGAAGTAAAATATATAAAACAGAAACAAGTAATAATAAGAAAAATAAATACAAGTAAATAAATACTAGCCAAACTTTATTATAAAGGCATAAATATCATTTACCACTGGATTTAATCCAACCTATACAAAATTTATGGATTTTAGACATTTTTCTAAATTGTTTGAAGTTTCGAACTCTTTTAGGATGTTTTCAAATCTAATCAAATTTTACATATTCTCTTTTTTCCTTTTTATTCCAGGGTCACCTAATTCTCTGGATTTCAAATTAAAATACACTTTTTGTTCTTCTTCTTTTAGTATTTTAACTAATAAGTGTATATTAAATTAATGGTTTCTGTCAGTATGATTGCATTTAATTGTGAATTCCACCCTTCAACAGAAGTTTTTATCCTATGACGCTGTCCATATACATTCAATACTTTAATGGGCATATTTGGACTGTCCATCATTTGCTCGGCAAAATAATCAATTAAGGACGTCAGTAGGGTAATAACCTTTTAACAATCGATTTTGAGTTTTTGATGTTTCTAAAATCTCCAAATCGGGAGCTTTCCATTGATGCAACATACAAGCCATTATATGAACTAGAAGTAATTAAAAATGATTTTTAAAAAATAATCCGCTTATGAACCACGCCCGTTTAACAGATAGAAATGTAAACATTGTCTTTTCAAATCTGGGGCAAAGTTGCAAAGCCTCAATTTATTTTTATTAATACGCATTAGATACCTGTTTAGTGACTGCAAATTTAACTGTGTTAGATATGAAAAAAAGTTTTGTGCCAAATTTGGAAGCGTGGTTTTAATTTGAATGTTATATTTAATATTCAGTGATTTTACCTAAATTTAAGTCTGTTCTTCACTTTAATTTTAGTTTTTATTAGTCATTACTGATTATTTGAACTCACTTAGGCTTAATAAAGAGCTAAAAATATTTTAAAAATACTTGAAGTTACAATTATGTGCTGATTTAAGAAGAAATATGGATTAAAAATTATAGTACAAAATTAAGATTTTTTTATAAAAATTTCTGTTTCCTAAAATTTGTATTTTTAAAATTTTTTAAATTTACTTAATGCATGTTTAAAATGTATATTTTTAAAATTGTGTAAATTTACTGTGTGTATGTTTCTGAAATGTAATTGTGTATAATGAAGTGACATTTTTGAAATATTTTTAAAACATTTAAATATAAAGCAATTATAATAACAAAAAAAAAATGAAAATTTTGAATAAATTCATAATAATAATTGTTCGGTGAACTAAAAGTTTGTCTTTGAAAAAACTAATTATTATTTTTTTAAAAAAAATCACTTCAGTATAAATATAATGTCTAACTAATATAAATAAAAATTTGAGTCTTTATGTTTAATAGTTTCTGAGAAAAGGGTATGAGATGATACATGAAATGCGATGTTAGTTGTCTTTGCCAGAAGCTTGTTACATACATAAAAGTACATAAATTTCATGTTTAAGAACATAAAAACAGTTTTATTTTGTCTGTTTTAGAAATCATTTATCCAGTTTAGAGTAACTTTTGAAGTTCAAAACTTAGAAACTGCCTGCAACAACAAGACCTTATGATAATGTTACGAAAACCTAACGAAAACTTAAGAAACGTCGTATATATATATATATATATATATATATATATATATATATATATATATATATATATATATATATATATATATATATATATATATATATATATATATATATATAATGAAGTATTTTTAAATACCATCTCAAATTCACACCAAAACCATATTGATACATTTTCACATTATATTTATGATGCTTTCTGTTCAAATTTGATATCTGTATTGTATAAAAGCTAAAAATTGTTTAAAAATTGATACAGAATTTGAGAAAATTTTGATGTTTTCTCATTAAAAAAATTGAAAAATGCTGTTCTGGGCAATTTAAAACTTTTTTGTACACTATTTTATGCAAAACAAATTTCAAAGATGCTAATGTTTAATAAAATGCGACAAATACATGCTGTAATTCATTATTTTTATGATAAAGTGGCACTATAGTGAAAATTCAATTTTTTCAAAAATGATGTTTTTAAAACTGTATTCATCTTTTTCTCAGAATATAAGGTATGAATGTACATAAAATTTTTTCCGTCATGTTACCGATATGTAACTATATATATTTTTTGGGGGGATTTTCCCAAAATATTTGACTGAAGTCCGTATATCGTGACAAAAAATGTCTATTTTTTAAAAATTCATAGTGAAATTTTTATGTCACATGTTTTTTGAGAAAACTAAACAATATATTTTAAATATTTCACTTAATTAGAAATATTAATGTTTATTTATTGTTCAGACAAGTTTTTAAGCTTTAATATTCAAAAGTTTTTCAATAATAGGTAACTAATTACAACTCATATGTGTAATGCTTTTTGTCGTTGCAAGAAGCTTGTAACATGCATAAAAATACACAAATTTCATATTTAAAAACATAAAACCAGTTTTATTTTTGACTTTTTTAGAAATCTTTTGTACAGTTTAGAGAAAATTTTGAAATTTGAAATTTAAAGAAATTGTGTTTGCATGGAAACATAAAAATCCATAATTATACTTTTCGCAACATCGTAAAATCACGTATTCCCACATCATGACTTTTACATATTGATACATGTTTACATTATATTTATGATGTTATAAGGTTAAATTTGATATTTATAATAGATTGAAGTTAAAAATTCTTAGCAGATTGTTACATAATTTGTGAAAATTAATGCAAAATGCTAAAAAAATCTCGTTGAACAAAAACTGAAAATTACTATATATGTATTTTCTGAAATTTTTAAGGCTTTTTATCTCCTATTTTATGCTTAAAATTAAGAAGATACTAATGTTTAATAAAATAGGGAAAATACATGTTGTAATTCATTATTTTTGTGATTAAGTGCCTTTTTACACTTAAAATGCAATTATCTCAAAATGATTGTTTTGAAAGTGCGTGTGCCTTTTTCACAGAAAATACTGAAACTACTTGCAATTTTTACTGTACATATATAATATGTAACTATATATAATGGAGCTACTTTCTTGGAGATTTCCCAGGAATATTTTTCTCAGAAGCAGTTATCGTAAAAAAATGACAATTTCCCCAAATTTCAAAGCGATTCTTTTACGATGAATGTTTTTGAAAAAAGTAAACAATATATTTGTAACATTTTACCATTATTTAAATAAAAAAGCCTAATTATTATACAGACAAAATTTGAAGTTTTTATATTTAACAATTTCTGAGAAGCATGTTTTTAAAATGGCTCAATTTAACATTGTCGGTATAGGGGGTACCGACTAATCTTAATGTGGTAAGTTTGTCAATGCTAAAGCTTTGACATACACACAAAGCTTCCCATACAATGCTCCAAGCATCATCTATGTGTTCCATTGGAAAGTAAGGTAATGCAGAAATAATTCTACAGACATTTTTTATATCTTCGTTCTCTTTATATTTCTTTACTAGACCCATTTCTTGTATTTTACACCATTAAAGTTGATTAAAAGGAAAGTTACAACCGGAAATAGTCGAACTGACAAAGTCTAACATGCAATTATTGGTAGTTGCGGCTTCAAAATCAAATTTTAAAAAGTTTCCAGCTTCCTTTCAGGTCTCCAACGTTTCAATTTCTGAAACGTTGCAATGTAAGTTTCTTGTCTCTTATCAGTTAGAAATGCAAAAAGGGCTGGATAAGTGTTGGTCTCAGTTATTGTACTCCTTAAATCAACGTGTATTGTATCTATTTGAGCAAATATTTTCGGACAACATTAAATGTTCCACCTACGAAAAAAAAGTACTTCCATTTTCCGAAAATTATCCAGAAATTTCTCCACCAAATACTAAAATAATGACATCTTGGTCACTTTGGAAGTCTAAACGAAAAAAGTGTTCTCCATTAAAAAGCGTAAGTATATCGTTCGAAAACTGAATGTCGTTGGCATTTTGGGGATTTTGTGTGGATCTTTCTCCTCTCATTCATTACATAAAGCTGTCTTGGCAAAGGAGCATGCCGGTATTTTACGAACGAAATCATATACTTTCTGATATAATTCTGAAAGTTCCCCTTGAAATATCTGGGGAACGAGAACTGATGCTTCTTCTAGGATTCTCTGTTTCTGGAAGTCTCTTTTTAACTTCGATCTCAGCTACATTGGGCATGCAGAAATGTTCAGTTTCCTTCAGTACTTCGTATGGAAAATTTGTCTTTACATTTCCTTTACAGCGATGTGTCTTTTCTTTTACGTATACCTAACTCATTCCTAATTTATTTTTTTTTGGTATAAACGGTGTAAACATCTACAACTAAACATTATTTTCCTTTTTTTTTTGTAGAGAGTAATTTTGTTGAAATGGCTATGGGTTCCAACCCAGATTTTTTTGACTATATAAAACGACATACGTACTTCATAAGGGGAAAAGATATACTGAGAAAATGAAAAAGTCATTTTCTTTCAATCATATCGGCTTATCTCTACAGCAGTTGCAAAGCTCGAAACTACACAATAAATGACATGTGTAGATTTTTTCCACATTTGTTAAAAATGTGAGTGTTCCCACAAATATCAAAATTCGTGAGTACTTCACTATTCATATATTTCAGATCTCTCTATTCACTTCATTTCTGACAACATACAGGGATATTTACTTATTTCAAATTTTTATGTATTAAAATCCAGTGTTTCATTTTTAAATTGAAGTCGTTTCAGTTTAATTTGGCTTTATTTTATGTTTTATTTTCTTAAAGTAACTTTCTTGCATGGTGAGTTTTTAAAACTACCGCTTTTATGTCCTTATCGATATTAATATAATAGTAAATGAAAAATAAAATTACAATTACGATATGTAATCATCGAAACCTATACAAATGTAGCAATAGTAATATTAACGTAGAGAAATATGTGAATTTCTTAGCATGTTAAACTAAAACCTTATCCTGCTTTATCTCGTTAAAAAAATAATATTGTGTTACTATATAAGATAATGCTTTTGTACACAGCAGTTTTAATTGTAATATTTTTTAAGTAAACTTATTTAAAAATTATTCAATTATAATCTTTCATCAAATTGAACACACACACACACATATATATATTTACCTCTTTACTTATTCCCGGAAACTTTAGCTACACAAATATAGTTCACAAGTTTACTTTTAAGTATATAAAAATATGCTTGGCAAAATATATGGATTACTCAGTTATTTGAAGTCATATTGATGGAGCAAACGGAATTTCAACCTTATGTAAACAGTAAAATGTGGTTGACAAGCCGCCGACAGAAATAAAGAAATTTTAAACTTTGTAAGTAACGTCAGTGTCAGTAAAGGTATTTGAATAGGGGAATTGCTTTTCCCTTCATTACAGTTTTAATAGAATTATTCATAAATTTTTTTGATTAATAAGTTGATTTGTTTATTGTTAAACAATTACTAATTAAATTTTTATATAACAATAATATTAGATGGGGATATTTTTCAATTTTGCTAACTGATAAAGAAAGGCTGGACAATTAAGGAAAAAAAAGAAAGAAGTTATATTTTCTACATCAATATTGCCGCACGCATAAGTCCCGATACCAAGTCCCGATAGCCGAGTTGGCAGAGCGTTGGACTGAACTTCCTCAGGTCTCGGGTTCGAATCCCGGCCCCGGCAGATTTATCCAAAGACTGGAATTTTGTTTCCGTTTTTAATGTATTGTTTCTCTAGGTTCTAGATGAATCCAGATCATTCTTTAGAGTGCATACTGGTTATTTCTCGAATATTCCGAAGTGTATAAAAGCAGAGTTCATCGCCAGTTGGGCATGTTCTCAGTCCAGTGTTGTATCGAGCTCCCAGCGTTAGAATAAATCTAATTGTTTGTTTAATTGAACTGTGTACTTCTTTCGAACTCCGTGACAAGTTTGGTGGAGGCGCCGGGTACAATTACGTCAAACGTGGATAATAGCGGCAACCTTCGCAGGAGCCTCCGGTTAAGAGGATTATCCCCCGAATTCGGACTGTTAAAAGAAAATAGTAGGAAGAGGACAAAAATGCCGACCGAGCAAGAAGCCAAGCCCGCTGTAGTAACACCTTCGTTACAGCAATGGAGGAGCCCATCGACCTTCCGAGGAGCGCCTGGGGAAGACCCTCTCAAATGGCTTAAAGAGTACGATCAAGTAGCCAACTTTAACAAGTGGGATGACATGATGTGCCTGGCTAACGTTTATTTCTTTCTTGACGGTACTGCGAGACAGTGGTATGTCAACAACGAAGACGCCTTAGATTCCTGGGAAGCGTTTAAAAATGGACTAAGTGGACTTTTCGGTGACCGTCAAAAATATACCAGAAGGGCAGAAGAACAACTAAAATGCCGAGCCCAGCGTTCAGGCGAGAGTACACAGTCCTACATACAAAGTGTATTAGGACTTTGCCAAAAGGTAAATCCTCTGATGAAAGAAGACGAAAAAGTGTCACACCTAATGAAAGGTGTTGCTGAGGATATTTATCAGGCCCTGTTGACGAGAGAAATCAACGACACAGCAAGTTTTATCAAATGGTGCAACTATATCGAAGATATGAAGCAGAAGAGAGTTGGTCGACCGAGATTTGAAAGGCTTCCAAACGTCGTACCGGTTGCATCCCTGACGGATGAGACTGATTTGGTCTCTCTTATTCGCACAATCGTACGAGAAGAAGTCCATCGACTAGTTAACCAGACGCAAGAATCTTTGGACTCCGATCCCCAATCCTTAGAAGAGATCGTTCAAGACGAAGTTGAAAGGGTTTTGGCCCCAGTGTCAACAAAACCTACAGAAACTAGACCACGACCAACATACGCCTCTGTAACCAGGAAATACAGAGCTCCTGTTCAGAAATTCCCACCTGAACCAAGAAAAACAGATGTGTGGAGAACGGCTGACAACAGACCTGTTTGTTTCCACTGCGGACGTCCTGGACATGTAATGCGCTACTGCCGAGAGAGAAAGGCTGTCTTTGACAACTCTCGAAACCGCCGACGGAACTTCGACGACGTTGGCACTGAAGAAGAAATACGCCGACCAAACTCTTCTCGCCGTTTTACGCCAAGTCCCACGAGAGGCCGATCCCCAATACGTCGTTACAGATCCCCGTCGCCATATCGCCGATCCAGTCAGTCGCCAGGCCGTAGGAGCGAGGAAAACTAAAGAAAGCGACCTTCCAAGGAGGTGAGGCCGCGTGTACTGGAAATCCTCCGTCGACCGCCAAGATGACTGGTAACCAACTAGACGTAATAATAGATAAGAAGCCGATACGTGCTCTAGTAGATTCTGGGGCATCGTTTTCTGTCATATCCGATAAGTATCGCCGATTTTTAAAGAAAGTTCTGTTTGCTGATGCCAAGAGCGTTATGCTGAAAGTTGCGGATGAAAATTTTGTTCGGCCGATAGGGAAATGTGTTTTACGTGTCCGTATAAACAATCGAGAACTGCCTTTTGAATTTATTGTTTTATCACATTGTAGCCATGACGTCATCCTAGGATGGGACTTTTTTAGAGGCGTCTCAAGCCGTTATAGACTGTGGACAAAATGAACTTGTTCTAGAAGACATCTGTCGAGACTCCACAGCGCCTGACGCCTGGAATTTGTATGCCACCAGGGACTATACACTTAAGCCACATTCTTTAACTAGAATAACAGTATCAGGATATCAAACCCGAGGAGACATAAATGTAGTTCTAGACGGCAGCAAACATTTGCTCTTCGAGAAAAATATTGCTACACCGTCCATGGTATCCACATATCGTAACGGAAAAAGTGATGTCTGGGTTACCAACCTGCAGTTCCGAAACCAAATCATCCCTAGAGGAATGTGCATAGGCCAAGCTGAACCACTAAATGAAGGGCATCTATGTGTTATTTCCGACACATCGGGTTGCTTGGATGACCAGCAAGAAACTTCGGAGTCACAGATGAATTGTTCGTTAATGATGTCACCCGAGTTAAGTGACGAACAGAGAAACAAGCTATCCGAACTACTACGAAAATTTTCTGTGCTTTTCACGAAGACCGACAAGTCGACAGCCGCGAAGACGAATGTGAAACACAGGATTTTTACTGGTGATCATGCTCCAATCAACCAAAGAGCTTACAGAGTCTCGCCGACTGAAAGACGCATCATTCATGAAGAGGTTCAGAAAATGCTTGATGAAGGTATCGTCCAACCCTCTGAAAGTTCTTGGTCATCACCCGTTGTTCTCGTAAGAAAAAAAGACGGTAGTTGGCGTTTTTGCGTCGATTATCGCAAGCTGAATAGCGTCACGAAAAAAGACGTTTATCCTCTGCCTCGTATTGACGATACGCTCGACTGTCTGAAAGGTGCCAAGTTCTTTTCTTCCATGGATCTCCGATCTGGTTATTGGCAAATAGAAATAGACGAAGCGGATCGTGAAAAGACGGCATTTATTACCCCCGAAGGCTTATACGAGTTTAAAGTCATGCCGTTTGGTCTCTGTAATGCACCTGCGACCTTCGAGAGGATGATGGACAATTTGCTACGCCATTTTAAATTGACTATGTGTCTTTGTTACCTAGATGACATAATGGTGTTCTCAGAAACTTTTGAAGACCATCTTATACGATTAAAACTTGTTCTAAAATGTCTTCAGGAAGCTGGTCTTAAATTAAATTCAAAGAAGTGTCTTTTTGCTGCCCAAGAAGTAAAGATTCTAGGCCATCTTGTATCTAGTAATGGCGTTCATCCCGATCCCGACAAAATAAAAGCCGTAAGAAATTTTCCCACTCCAAAGAATATACATGGCATACGAAGTTTTCTTGGCCTTTGTTCATACTTTAGAAGATTTATTAAAGGTTTCTGTTATCTCGCCGAACCTTTGCAGTCGTTGCTGAAAAGTGGCGTGGAGTTTCATTGGGGTCCTGAAGAGGTGGAAGCATTTAACAGTCTTAAGAAAGCACTTACTTCGGATCCAGTATTGGGGATGTACGACGAAAGAGCTTCTACAGAAATCCATACTGATGCAAGCGGGTACGGTATCGGAGCTGTCCTAGTAAAAATTCAGAATAATGTCGAGAAAGTTATAGAATACGCTTCTAGAACTCTGACAAAAGCCGAAAAGAATTATTCCACCACAGAAAGGGAATGTCTTGCCATCGTATGGGCTACCAACAAATTTCGGCCGTACATATTCGGAAAACACTTTACTGTTGTAACTGACCATCATTCCTTGTGCTGGCTCATGAATTTAAAGGATCCTTCAGGAAGGCTTGCCAGATGGGCCCTACGACTTCAAGAGCATGATTTTGACGTAAAATATAAAACCGGTAAGAAGCATAGTGACGCCGACGCTCTTTCGAGAAATCCAGTGGAAGAGGAAACAGAAACACCAGACAAATTTTTAGCAGTCACGACGAGTATGAACCTTGCGATGGAACAGAAAAAGGATCAAGACCTTGCGAAATTAAAACTTTTGAGCAACTCATCCAAAAACGAAGAATTCAGATTCATCGACGGTATCCTTTGCAGGAAGAATTTTGATCCAGATGGAAAGTTGTGGTTGCCAGTCATTCCTAAACATCTATGAGCAGACATACTAAGGCACTTTCATGACGCCCCCACCGCAGGACACCTTGGTTTCGCGAAAACTTATGACAGGATACGCAAGAGATTTTACTGGCCGGGAATGTACCGAAATGTCGTTCGGTATGTCATGCATTGTCGGGAGTGCCAAAGGAGAAAGTCCGTTCCTCAACGACCACCTGGACGTTTAGTTCCCATCCCTCCAGCTATAGCTCCTTTCCATCGCATTGGAATTGATCTCCTTGGGAGATTTCCAAAGTCTGCTCATGGAAACAAATGGATAATAGTCTGCACGGATTACTCAACACGATATGCAATAACAAAAGCCTTGCCGACAGCCGAAGTCGACGAAATAGCGAAGTTCTTACTTGAAGAAATTGTCCTCAGGCATGGAGCTCCTCGAGTAATTATCACAGATCGTGGAGCCGTCTTTCGATCCAGACTTGTTTCCTCTCTCGTCGACTTGTGTAACATTGATCATCGTTTCACAACGGCGTATCATCCCCAAACAAATGGACTGACGGAGCGCTTCAATAAGACCTTGGCCGACATGTTGTCAATGTATGTGGATGTAGAGCAGAAAAATTGGGATGAAATTCTACCATTTGTAACCTTCGCTTATAATACCGCTAAACAAGAGACCACAGGTTTTACGCCGTTCTATTTACTTCATGGTCGTGAAGCGGAAACGACACTAGATACAATGCTACCATTCTGTCCTAACGATTTTAATGACAATAACATCACCAAGATAGCAGCCAGAGCCGAAGAATCACGACAGCTAGCCCGAGTGCACACTCTGAGAGCGCAAGACAAAGATCGTCGACGTTACGATTCCAAACACCAAATGGTATCTTACGCTCCCGGAGATCTCGTATGGGTTTATACTCCAGTGAGAAAAGTCGGTCTCTCCGAAAAACTCTTAAGAAGGTATTTCGGACCGTATCAGGTGCTACGCCGTTTATCAGCCGTGACTTACGAAGTACAAGATTTTGATCCTGCTTCACGAAAAAGAAAACTAAGAGAAGTTGTTCATGTACTGCGTATGAAACCGTACCATGATCCCGCCGAGCAAATCGAAACCGAGGATATTCCTCCCAAAGAATCATACAAAGGACCCATCACTCGTTCCAGAATAAAGACCCTTGAACAAAATGACAGCGGGGCGCTGTCTTCTTTTTCGAGGGGAGCAATGCCACACGCATAATTTGCTACAAGTCCCGATAGCCGAGTTGGCAGAGCGTTGGACTGAACTTCCTCAGGTCTCGGGTTCGAATCCCGGCCCCGGCAGATTTATCCAAAGACTGGAATTTTGTTTCCGTTTTTAATGTATTGTTTCTCTAGGTTCTAGATGAATCCAGATCATTCTTTAGAGTGCATACTGGTTATTTCTCGAATATTCCGAAGTGTATAAAAGCAGAGTTCATCGCCAGTTGGGCATGTTCTCAGTCCAGTGTTGTATCGAGCTCCCAGCGTTAGAATAAATCTAATTGTTTGTTTAATTGAACTGTGTACTTCTTTCGAACTCCGTGACAATATTTGAAGCAATTATTTCATTAATAGAATTCATTAATATTTTAAGTAATATTTTTCATTAATTCATTAATATTTTTCATTAATATTTTATTTATATTTCGCTTATATATATATATATATATATATATATATATATAAATATAATATATATAATATTATTAAGATTACATAAAAAAAGAGCTTAAAGTATTATCTTTTCAAAATGATTAAATTTTTCGGAGATGATATGAATCCATATTTACAGAAGGTAATGGTGCCGGATATCTTTTAAAAAGTAATATTGTATTCCTAAATCTAATTTATGAACAAAAGTAATATTTTCAAACATTCATTATATTAAATCATAAATAAAATATTATATAAAATTAAATTTTCCAATAATGTATATATGTAGGTATTTCTTTTACAAAATTCAATATTATTAATACAAAATAAAATGAAAGTTTTGCGATTTCTTGTAAAGAAATCTTAAGATTTCAAAAAATAATGGTAAGGAATGCACTACATAGTAAGGAACATAAGGAACTTCTCTCGGTTTCCTTGATTGCAATTTTTACATATTTATCATATTATATTATTATATAACATTTCACTTATAAAAAAGAATGATAGTTTATATTTGTGTGTAATGCAATAGTATTTGCTAATGGAAGGTTTTGGTACTAAGGATGTTATATCCATATGGTAAGCCTTGAAGATTTAAGAGACTAATTGTACTTCAAAGTTTCATTTTCTTAGCGAATGTAAACGGTATTGAAAACATAATTGTTTAAGGTACTTGCGTCAACTTTTGTGACAACTTGTGGATTTTTGTTTGAAGTTTTTAGATTTATTTAGTAAATTTTAAGAAAAATATGCCAAAATTAAGAAGAGAAAAATAAATTGTTATTACTTAAATGGGAAAAAATTGGTAAACATTTACAAAAAATTATATAAAAGAGGCCCATTCGCTAAAAAAGGTTATGAACAAATTTTTAGTTTTCAATTTTGCTATTCATATTTCAAATGAACTTTAGGATAAGAGGTGTTTTAATTCTTATAAAACTAGAGCACTTTATCTTATTTATAAGAAATTGCATAAAAAACAGCGATTATATGCACATATATTTGGTAATAAATAGTGATTGAGATAAATCTGAAGGTTAAAACACTTCTACTATTATACAAAATATACACAAATAATTTCAGTTAATTATTTTTAAAACTTTTTGAGCAATTTTGCTGTCCCTGCTTGAGCTTTTAAAAAAACACATATTTAAAGTAAAACATTTTAAAGTTTGACATCTTGCTTTAAAATAGTAGCATCTGCTTTTACTAAAACACTTGTAGTTTTTGTTCTAGTGAAAGGAAAATAATAAACTTGGTACTTTTATAAAGTTAATAAGATGATCTGTAAAATAAAATAATAAAACAAATTGGCAATTTTTGGCAAAATTCACAATTTTAGGGTAATTGGATACCTTAACAATTTACTTAGTATTAAAAATTTAATTTTCTTACTACTTTCAGCAAAGGTCTTCGTTTTGTTTATAAAATATTGTGCATTTGAAGATTGCAGATCAGGAGATGATATATTAGATGCAAGCAAAATAGAAAACACGGAGTTTAAAAAAGACATTGTGAAGCTGTGCTCAATTAGATATGCGGAAGGCGTTTAAATTTCATTTTAATATTTTGATGCTGTTTACTGAAATATTAGCTTATTGCTGATAATTCTATATTTTGAATGAGTCATCGAAAGGGGATCATTGCTCAACAACATGTTTAACATGTAAATACGTGGTCTTTTTGCTGACATGATGGACTGGACTGTATTATGTTTCTTGTTTTCATTATTTGGGTTTTACTATTACTAGACATTTTTAATGAAATGTTAAAAGTAACTTAGAATCAAGATGTTTAAACGTTTTCATTTTATATTAAAATGTGTTATCATTGCAGATAAAAATAAGAAAATTAAACTATTAATAAAAAAATGCGTGCATCAACTCTAAACGAGTAATTAAAGTAAAGGATATGAGTTATGAAGTTGGAAGACATGATGGGCTGGTTCGTATTATGTGTTTCTTGTTTTCATTACTTATATTGTATTCTTACTAGTCATTTGTAATGAGACGTTAAAATTAACATTGAAGTAAGATGTTTAAACGTTTGCATTTTATATTAAAATGTTTATCATTGTAGGTAAAAGAAGAAAATAAAACTATTATAATTAAAAAATGTATGTAACAAACCTAAAATAGTAATTATGGTAAATGTTATGAGTTATGAAGTAGGAAGACATGAAACATCTTTGCCAGAGATAAACTATAGTACTCCTAGTACACAAAAGAGTACTAGAGCACCGTAGAAAAAGCTTTTATGTGTTCTAACTTTTCTTTGGAGTATTAGTTTTGTTAGATGTACACAACGGAGTTCGGAATTAAAAATTCAAAAAAATGTATATATACTGTCGGACCCCGTTTTACGTAACCCCTACTTAAGGTAAACAAACACGCTGAAATGAGCAAATTCGGTCAAAACACTTATTTTTCTTTTTAATTTTTTGAAAAGAGCTATTTTTTGACTATAGAAAACATACTTTGTTCTGTTTCTACGCTATTTAGAGGGGAATCTACAATTAATTTCATAAAATTAGTAAAATCGGAAATGGGTCTTTAATCTACCAGAAGTGGGCCTTTAAATTGTTCAAAATTGATCATGGCAACTCATAATAACTCAATCTTGAGCTATCATGATATTTATCACGATAACTCAAAATGTTATACATACATTTCTATTAAACTTTTTGAACCTGATATTTATTTTATTTCTAGAGAATGTACTTAAATATTTCTTATTGTATGAATAATTTTTGTGTTATGGCCTGTTATTTTAATAATGGTCTCAAAAAGAATGTCACATTTTTTATATTTACTCAATCAGCTTTAGAATATTTAAATTTATTAAAACATGGAAGCTTTTTTAGTATATTTCCTAGATAAATGCATCTAAATTGCTTTAGTAGTACTTTTACTGATATAAGTTTATTACTTTTTCTCTAATGGCGTAGAAGTGTTTCAAAAATATTGCCAAAATTTTACTTATAACTGTAATTTTTGTAAAATTTAGACAACTTTTTAAAAATATTATTAGTTCAATATTAGTATTCATTGGTATTAATTCCTAAAAACGTATTTATAATATTTTAGAATGATATTTCTTATAAAAGTACTGCGAACTGTGGATCTGATACTTAACCAATTTCGCGATTTCATGAATTTTTCTTTTTTCCCGATTAAAATGAAGGCAAAAGACTTTTATTTATCCAATAATAAACCCCGAATCATCAAATTGTATAAACAGTGAAAATAAGATTTTATTAGTTCGGATTATAAAAATTGGATTTCTTTTCTATATCTTTTGTCATGAATAGAAAACTTTTCTTTTAAGCAACAAATTCCGGCAGGAAAGGATGTAGCCTATTATTTGACTTTACAAGTGCAGATGAATCATAAGTGTCCCTTATCGCGTGAGTTTTGAACAGGACCGGGAATTAATGTCTGAAACCCCCTATCATATAATTGTAAAATTTCATATGATTTACATTTTAAGGCAACTGAAAATATTCCTAATACAGCAGGACGCAGTATTTTCTTCGTATTAAGCCGATAAAGAACTCTTTCGAATCAAAAAGATTTCCAAACATCTATTAGTCAGTATCTTAAAATTTCCAGTAAACCGGAGTGTAATAATTTACTAATAGTATTTTTTAGCTACTTTAAGAAATGTGTTATTTTTAACTATTGATATTTCTTGTGTAGTTACTTGCTAGAATTTTCAAATGGTAAGCACAATTTTTTTTCTTTTTTTGGACATATTACAAATGATCCCCAATTAACGAATAAAGTTTTCGGTCCCAATGAATTCGTGAAATTCGGCTACGACTGTAATTATTGATTTGTATGACCACACACAAATCAAAAATGAAAGATAATGGGAATTAGATAATAACCAGTTTTGCACTAACATAAATTCATGCTTTGAAAAAAGTCCTTGGAAACTCGAGAGGAAAAAAAAAATATTATATTTCTGGAAGATTGGTAATAATAATTGCAAGACGTGGCGAGTGGATGTTATTACTGTAGGTAACCAAAGATTGGGCGTGGTGGTGGTGTGATTTTCTATGTTACGTGGAGCATGGTCGAATACGGTATTATCGAAGAGGCACTCCTGTGAAGAATTATTCTTTTATTTCACATCTGGAAAAACATAAAGATCCAGTAAGGACGGCATTACACATACAAGAAGCAAAGATGGACGACACAACTCAGACAAAGACACACACAGAACGCGCTGCAGCCGGCTACATGACTATAGAGAAACGAGCGAAGAGAGAAAGCGAAATTTCCAGAGATATCGGTTTTTATACTCGACGGTGAAGATCACGTGACATTTTTGTAATAAGAGTTCTGATTGGTTACAAGTGGCGGGAAAGGGATTTATGATGTCATATTATTAGTCGATCACGATTAATATCAGGGTGCTAGTTTCGACCCAAATAATTAAAAGATTATTTGAATATTATTAAAAGAGTTAATTAAAAGGATGCTAGAGGGAATTATATACATATATATAATTACACACATATCTATCTGTCTATATATATATATATATATATATATATATATGTGTGTGTGTGTGTGTATGTGTACATATATATATATATATATGTGTGTGTGTGTGTGTGTAATAAGATTTAGATGTAATAAAATAAAAGATGAAAAACACTCACATGGATATATATAGTTACATATAAGTAATATGAGGGGAAATAATTCATTACATTCATACATTATATTCTGAGAAAAACATGAATACAGTTTTAAAAACATCATTTTTGAGAAAATTGAATTTTCACTATAAAGTTCCACTTAATCACAAAAATAATGAATTACAATATGTATTTGTCCCATTTTATTACATCTAATAAGTGTAAGTAGAAGTCGCGTTCAATAATTAGGGATTGAATTATTGATAGGATTCTCTTTGGTGAGTTTTTAATGATTTACGCTATTCATTTGTGAATGCGTTGGGTTTTTGATTTGTGAAACTTCTGTTTTTTAGATTTGAACTTTCGGATTTTGGATATTTTTTGGTTTGAACTTTCGGACTTTAAATATTTTTTAGTTTGAACTTTAGAATTTTAGATATTTTTTGGTTTGAACTTTTTGATTTCAGATATTTTTTTCATTTGAACTTTTGGATTTCAGATATTTTTTATACCTATACAACTATTTTTTTTTTTACCTATACAACTACTTTTTTTTACCTATACAACTATTTTAAAGATGGGTGCATCATCTTTGGTGTTCGATGGTTCACTTATATAATGCACTAATTTGTTTCAGAATTTTAATATTTTAACGTTATAATATCTTTCAGAATGCGATAGCAAATAGTTTAGTTTTAAGTTTTTAATTTTTAAATTTTTGAGATTTTAATATTTTCCGATTAACTTACCAAGTTGCAATAGGGGGAAGGTTGGCGGCATCAAACTAGCTTAACCCTACTTATCGGTCATAAGTCCGAGGTTGCACTTGTATATTTTATAGATTTTTATAAAATTTTTATTTTATAATTTTTAATTTTGTTTGAAAACGATTGAATTTTATCTTCTATATTCGCCATTGATATTTTGAAATAGGATTTAGTATTATAAGATTCGTATATTTCAATTTTTTAATTGATTATTATGATTGATTATTGATGATTGATTTTATATATTTGCACACACAGATATATATATATATATATATATATATATATATATATATATATATATATATATATATATATATATATATATATATATATATATATATATATATATATATATGACATGTTTCAAGCCAGAATCAGACTTAATTTTTAAAAAGGAATTTTCTTTAATGAATTTTTGATATCATCTGACGCTAAGAGGCAGAGAGAAAAAAGAACGTCAAAGTGAAATCTAAGTGTTTTACCACTTAAACCCAGATGTGAGAAGTACCTCTGGATTTATGAGTGTACTTGAAAGTTAATACTGACATATGGGACTATTAAATATAATGATCTGGGATCAGAAATGCTTAGTTGTTGGGCCATATGTGTTGGAGAAATAATAGGGTAATTAATTTAATACTTGAAGAGATGTAATGAAAAATAAAAGTTAAGTGCTATATATAGGGAATTAAATTTTAACTGTAATTTAATTATATATACACATATATATATATATATATATATATATATATATACATATATATATATATATATATATATATATATATATATATATATATATATACATATATATATACATATATATATATATATATATATATATATATATATATATATATATATATATATATATATATGTATATATAATTAAATTACAGTTAAAATTTAATATATATATATATATATATATATATATATATATATATATCCCTTTAAGACCCAATCCGCGCAATCGTGGGGTATAGATATTCTTATACGTTTTTGCTTCTGGAATAGTCGTGTGTTAGAAAATCGCGAATCTAACGATTGAGCCGGTTTGCAGAAAGTGTAAAGTGTTACTTTTCATCAACGGACGGAATTTTTTTATTATTTTTCCCAATGTCATTGGGATCTATATAGTTTTAATAACCAGAAGAATTTAATGTTTGAAGATAAAAATAATCCGAGTCTTAAAGGGATATACAGGGTGTCCAGCCTTAATGTGAACCAATAGCTAATTCCTGAACCGTTTGGTTTACATATATGCTTCCAATTTGTAAAATGTTTTTAAAAAAGTAAAAAATGTTTTTGCGTGCTTTTCGAACCAAAAAACCCATTTAAAAAAAAAGTTACAAAAATTAAATTTTTATACGGTCCACAGGTCCTATCACTTATATTTAGGAAAAGATGCAGTACACAAAAACAAAATAAACACAAAAAATTTCATTTTATTACGATAAAAACTGGCCGAGTTATGAAACTTTGAAAACCATCCATTTCATGGATTTTCTAGGCCATTTTCAAGAAGCTATTAGCATTTTAAGGAGCCGTCTCCAAAGTGAACTTATTTGGAACTTTGCCAGGAAACTTTCGCTCTTGCACGTCACACTTATGTAAATCGTTTTTAAATTTAAAGTTAATATTCTAATACTTGAGTACTTAAGAAATAAAATTTATTATGTGTACATGTAAAACATAGACAAAATAAAATATTTTGCAGTAGGAAAACATTTCACAAGAAGTTCCAAAAAAAAAAATAGGTTTATTTGCTGCGGTACTGATCATGGAGAACATTAAAAATCTGTTGAGTAGTCGTTTGTAATTGCATACAGTCGTATTCTAATATTACGAATTCTAGTACGGGAGAACAAGATTTATACAAATGAAGAATACTGCGAAATGGTACTGCTGTATGGGCAATGTAATCCAAATAAGAGAGAGGCGGCAAGACTTCATGCCATTAAATTTCCCAGTCGAAGACATCCATCTTATTATACATTTACCAGTGCTGTTCAACGCTTGTATCTAACTGGGAGTTGTCATAGACGTATTCCCTTATCTCGTGCCACACCTTCAGTGGTTACCCGCTAGGGATGTTATAGGATATGCCCTGGCTCAACCTGAAAGTAGTTTCCGGGGTATTAGCAAGGCTTATTCCTACTCAAAATCGACGGTGTGGAACATATTACATACATACGGTGCATATCCTTATCGTCCAGTCCTAGCACAGGAACTAATGCCTGGAGACCAGGAGCGTCATTTTAATTTTTGTAATTTCTTGTTAAACACACTGGATGAAAATCCAGATTTTTTGAATGAAATTCTGTGGTCGGATGAATGCCAGTTCTCGAGGCAAGGCACTATTATTACACAGAGTAGGCCTTATTGGTCCTTCGAAAACCTACATCTAATACACCGAATCGCCACCAAGTGCGTTGGTCGGTGAATGTGTGGTGCGGAATATGGAAGAGCACCTTAATTGACCCAATATATTTCGATGGACCTTTAACATCAGAATCATACACGGAAATTTTATCTGGACCACTAACCGATTTTTAGAAGATGAAGTTTCCTTACGGGATTTGTCACGCATGTGGTACCAGCATGATGGTGCCCCCCCAGAAATCTGCGTAACTATGTACATTTTTGGGGCAGACATTTGACACTCGAATAATCGGCTACGGAGGTCAAGAGGTTGCAGAAACTACAGGTGGAGTTTCTTATGCAGGTTTGGTACTGCATTTCTGTGGAAGGCAGTCATTTTGAACCTTATTTTAATTTGATCATTCTGATATAATAAAGCCCCTGATTCATGATTGGAGCATCATTCCACATTATACTATAATTTGGACAGCAAATCATGTATTATTTTGCTGCTGTTTGTTTAAACAAGCTGTTTAAATCTTTTCGGTTCAAGTTGTATTTCTTTCATTTAACTTTTATTGTTTGCCAAATAGCAATACAAATTATCAATCTATGATGTTTACTACGATGTTTTAATATTGCTATGATATTTTTCTTTTGATCTTTCTGTATGTAGTGAATTACTATTATCTAAACTCAATTTCTATACGACCCCCTTTTCTGAGCAATTCAGATGCTTCAACTTTATGTAGGCATAACTCGGTCAGTTTTCATCGTAATAAAATGAAACTTTTTGTGTTTACTTTGTTTTTGTCTACTGCATGTTTTCCTAAATATAATTGACAGGACCTGGGGCCGTATAAAAATTTAATTTATGTAATTTTTTTGTAAATGGGGTTTTTGGTTCGAAAAGCACTTATAAACATTCTTTACTTCTTTTAAAACCTTTTTCAAATCGGAAGTGCATATCTAAACCGAATGATTAGCGAATTAGCTATTGGTTCACATTAAGGCTGGACACGCTGTATATATATATATATATATAAATATTTACAAGAATTTATATGGCTCTATATTTCTGATACATATCTATACTTGGATTTAATGAAACAAGACAAATATTAAAAAACATTCTTTTGAGATTCATTACAGAACAAGTTTTTTTCTTGGTACTTTTTAAATTGTTTGAAAATAAAATAAGTCTCTTTAAATTATGTTCCTATGGTCATATTAAGCACCTTGAGTTCCTTCATTCAAAATGTCGTTTTTTTTTCAATATTTAAAGTAAAATGAAAAGTTCCACAAATAAAATTTTTATTCTACAAATTAACTTATCTGCGTAAATACTGAAATGGAATGACATAGGCAAAATCCGCTGTATATACATGCAATTATCTGTTTAAATTTTGTATATACATCGAAAGTAATTTGAATTTAAGCTAAAGTTTTTAAGGAATGAAAGTGCACAAAAATAAATATTATTCTTTCTTTTGTCAATGTTTTGAAATGTCAATTCTTCAAGTATATTATTTTTTTACAGTTCATTATGAGTGTGCAGTACCTTATAAAATGGTAAAAGTGGTAACAAATGATCAGAGTGATATGTAATTTTTCATAATTATAATATGAAACTATTTTTTGTTCTTGTTTCAAGTTTTTTGACATATTTACTAGAATGTTACCATTTAATTATGTAATACATTTATCTTTGAAGCAACATTCAGATTTTACTATCTTTTCTGGAATAATTTCATTTTACTTAGTGTTAAATACGTACTTTACACACTTTTAGAAAATATTCTTTATTTTCTTTAGGAGAACTATTAACGATGTATTTCTACAATTACTCCATCTCTACTTCTGCTGTTATCACCATTCAATGTACATTTTTCTCTTCAGAAATAAACTAATTATTTAATAGTGCTGTGAATTTGTGCCACAAATTAAGAATTACCAGGGGTTAAATACTGTGTTGTTTTGTATAAATTCAAACAGATGGCGCTGTGAACTCTGTTAAATTGTTTTTCATATTTTATGCTCATTCTCGTTTTATATTCCACCAATAAATGATGTGTCTCTAGTCACTTATTTATATGGAGCCTCTATTCAGCACTAAGTTATCATTTTCACCAGGAAATATATTTTCTTATGTAAAATATACAGCGTTTAGCATAGCGGCAAAATAATAGGTAGATAATGAAAGATCAGATCGGAAAGGTACAATCAAAGGATTATAATTAATTTATTAATGCTACAACGTTGGTAACCAAGGAATTATTATTGTTAACAGTGTGTTTGAACATTTAGTGCTGAAAAATCGCTATAAATGTGCAATATAAAAAGCAGCAAGTGTGTATCTTTTCTTATAAACATTTCCATACATTGTTGTATTTATATATATGTGTGTGTGTTAAAGACTTGTATTTGATGGAATTCAACGAATTAAGAATCATTCTTTCGAATTTTAAATTTTTCTTAAAATATTTTCATAATCATGTAACTTTAGGGATATACTTATTAGTTTACTTCGCGTTCTAACTTCATCAAAATATGCTTTAGTTATTGTTATGAAATATGTGCTTCACCAAATGTTCAAATAGAACATAGCTGAATACACTATAAGCAAACATTTATTTGGAAAAAATAAATACATCATTCCAATTTTAAGTTAAATACTAATCATATGGTTCTTCATTGATGAAGCGTGTTATTAAATCCAAAGCATATTCTGGCTGATCGCGAGGTACTATATGGCCTGCTGATCTGACAACAGCAAGGAAAAAGTCTCCCACATTATGAACATATCCTGCGATTTCATCTCTAAGTCTCCAGATTTTTTTATCAGCGTTTCTCAACTCATCACTTAGATTCCATTCAATACTGTGAAGAAAGTCCACCATAAGAGTGTACGGTTGATTGAGATCCAATTGACCATTATAAATGAGAACTTTGTAATTATTCATGATTTCAATAAGTATATCTTTAACAGAAAGCATTACATCGTTATCCATATACCTTGCTACGACTTCCCCACTGTTAAAAGTCAAGTTCCCAACGTGAACTGCTTTTCTAAATCGCGTTAAATTGATATATTGCGCAAAATAAAACTCTTCCGGAGGCAATTTAGTGTAAAGGAGAAAATAAGGATATTCGTAACCGGTAAACTCAAGGAGGTAGTTGGGATCATTGGATCCTGGCTCATTAGCCCCTAAAACATTACCTAAGAGTCTCTGCGCTGTGCGGTAATTCTCATTTCTAATATTCTGAACCACTTGGTCAGTCACATTTCTGATTACTAATGCTTGTTTACGATCTATTAGTCCTAGCTGATAAAAATAATCACTGTAATTCACCACTTGAGTCTCTGGATCACACCAGCCATTTCCTATTGCTATCCCTTTAAATGTGACTTCTGCCGGTGGACCTATGTTGTGAATCCTGTATGCAAGGGAAGGTACGAATTTTCCTGAAAAATATAGTATGAACAATCAGTACGAAATTTTGGTTAGAATACAAACACTGTGAGCGTAAAGCGTGTTTTTAAGAAATAAAATAAAGGTTGGATATTTAATGAAAAATAATATATTGAATAAAGTATTTAAAAATATTGATCAATAATTTTATGTATTTTTGTTTCCTGTTTAAGGGTAGACTCCAATTTTGTGAAATAAAGATAAAACAATTGTGAACGATAATGGGCTAAATTCATGTGACGTCATAATCACATGATAACTGAGCCACGTGTTTTCGGCCAATCAGTTCATAAATTAATGCGATATCATAATTGTTTCTTGAATATATGGTCATGTGTTTCCAGCCAATTAGTTCATGTGCTTCACTGTTGCCAACTTTTGCTTTGTGCACAAATTTTCTTTTAGAAAGTACATATTTGTCAACGATATAATACTGTACACATAGTTAAACAAAATGCACTTAATTTAAAAGTATTCGTATAATGCAAGTATTTTTTTTTAATTTTGAAAACTGTTTGAAGAATTTGAATTCTTTACCCAATCATCAAATTTTAAATGTTGTCTAAACTTCTCAAGTTGAACAACTAGTATGTCAATTTTTAACCAAAGGGAAACACGTGATTACCGTTATCATGTGACCATCATGAATTTAGCCCATTGTGAATATTAACAGCCATAGTTTATTTTTCGGACGTCTTTTATTTTTACAACCACTCGAATGGGATTGTAAAGGTCGACAAATGAATTATAATACTTCGAAGTTATTCAACAATTAATACATGCTGATTACATACATCATTAGTTACGCATTGCAGCTCCTTTCCCAGACGTACTAACATATTTAGAATAATTACAATAGACGACTACGTATCAGCAAATAAAATAAGTAATGAGATAAATTTTAGAGCTACATGGCTTTGAGTTAAAGCAGACAATGATAATATGGAAGAGAATTTTCAATCAAAACAATATTTCTAATTACTGCCTAATTTAAATAAAACATTAAAAATTTAAAAAAATAGAACTAAATATTTTACACATTAGGAAAAACTTTTATATTTTTCTTATGAGGGCTTATATCTGAGGCATTTTTACAAGTTTAAAACAATGTGATTAAGGTACTACCCTTAGTTAAACTATGTCCTCAAAGACTATTTTTTAAAATTTACTGTTACGTTGCTGAAGACATTTTCTAAACTTATGCATATTTATAAGTAACAAATCCCCCTAAGGTGTTCCTCCTCAAAATTGAGGTGGAACCGAGTCAAATTGGACTGTATGGTGCTCGAAACTACAGCTAACGAAAGGCGAACATTTAGCCCTTTTCCGCGATGAATTTCATGGCCCTTGGTCTGGCACCGTCAAACAGGTGGTATTAGTAAAAACAACAGCAAAACATATAAAAATGGCATAAAAAGTTAAAGGAGGGAAACAGCTAACTTTTTTTCAATGAAATACATCACTGTAACACAAGATAATTTTGTTTTACAGAACAATTTCATACGAGCTATAAAATAGTAGGCATAATACATTAAAGTAGAACTATTTATAGTAGTAAGATTTAATATTTACCAAGTATAAAATGTGACAATTTTGTGCTTTTCTGAGTTTTTTCTTTGACTATCTTGATGCTGGAAGCAGTTTGCTTAATGTTGTTATACAGATTTATTGATAACAATTATTAGCTAATTTTGGGATTATTGCTGTTTGTGCGTGCATTTGCGCGGTCGTCAGTTAATTTTTGAAGTTTTTACAGTTTGAGGTTTAAGTTAGTTTCCTTACTGAAAATTTTTAAAATTTATTGGGATCTATTTCAATGACAGCACCTAAAAATGTAATGTAATAAAAATATTTGGTATTTTTAATAAAAATCTAGTGTATTGTGTGCGTTAAAACTCTTGAAAGAAAATAATTAAATGAATGCATAATAGTAAAAAATAAATTAAAAAATTTGTTTAAAAAATGTAATTATAACTACCCAGCTGTGTTCACTTCTTATAAATGGATCTATTTAAAACAGTTTCAAGCTTCAGAAGAAAAAAAACCTTAAGATGGATATATTTTTTACAATGTTAAGGAAACTTATAAGATTAGAAATTTCTTTAAGCGCAAATGTGACATTTTTCAAAGCTATTTTCATTCAATATCTAGCGACAAGAATTACCTGCATATGATTCTCCTATTAGGTAAAAGTCATTCTTGCTGTACTCATAATACACCAGGAAGAATTGCCTTAGAAATTCGTACAAATCATCTGCCACTTCATCCTCATTTGTAACGTATCCATCATCACTTCCAGTGAAGCTGAAACCAGTTCCAACTGGATTGTCTACGTATATGACATGGTACTCTTTGGCCCATGTAAACTGCCTTAGCTCTGCAGATCTGTCTTGAAGAATGATATAAGGTCCGTGTATTACGAAGAGACTAAAAAGACCAGATGCTCCTGGGCCTCCCTCTAGCCACAGAATCACAGGCGCATTTACATTCTTGTTCTAAAAGAAGAGAAATTTGTTAACATACAATACTTCATTGTATAAAATCTACTTTTAATATTTATAAGACAATTTTAATAATTAAAAAAAGAAATGTTTCCTACTTCAAATATTTTGTTTAACATCCACCACATGATCCAGTTATGAATCAATTCACGTGATCGTATGTAGAATAACCAAAGTGGACTGGGTTGTTTGATCTACATAGATATTTCAGCTGATATTGTATGTTTTTGCGTATCCCAATTTATAGAGTTCATCAACTTAACTTCAACCTGTATAGAACTCTGTGATAATTGTATTTCTTAAACAGTAGATTATTGACAGGATCTGTGCTTCCATTTTAAATATTTTTCGGATATATTATATATATTAGGTAAATTTAGTATACCTTAAGGATATATTAGGTATATTTAGTATATGTTAAGGATATATTAGGTATATTTTGAACATGTTAAGGATATATTAGGAAAATATAGTATATGTTAAGGTTAAATTAGGTATAATTAGTATATGTTACGGATATATATTAGGAATATTTTGTATATGTTAAGGATGTATTAGGTATATTTTGTATATGTTAAGGATATATTAGGTATATTTAGTATATGTTAAGGAATATTAGGTACACATTTAGTATATTTAAATATATATTGAGGGTATTTTTTTGTAAAATTAAATGTTGCTCTTCTCTTTTAAAATAAAATTATGCAGCAACTGATTTAATTAAATGCCCTCTGTATGCATTTATGCGATAATTCTTTCTACTAAGCTTAACTAAGTACAAAATAGGTAGCAAATTTTATATATGCTACGTAATGATCGGAAAAATGTTATTAAAATGTTATCTTACTCTTGAAAGTATCTTCATTACTTATTTCAAAACATTGGATTACATTAATTCAAACTGTATTAAAAAATAGTTCCGAAAACGAACTTTTAAAATCAACGAGTTTTTCTTCGCTATTACTCTTTACATTGCTATCTATCAGTTACTCTACGTTATTTTTATTGCCTCTTCAAAAATTTTAAACATTTTTATGTGATCGAATAGTTTTTTTTTGCCTATATAAAGAGACATAAAAAGTTTTTTTTTAAATATGGTAAAAAACAACTTCTTTAATTTGTTTATTACAGCCGAGCTAGACAAGAGGCATGGTGATGAACTCATAATTGGAATGATTTCTGCTAATTCCTAAATTCAAATATTAGCGCCAAAAATGACCCATAGGTAAAGCATCTGTTGGAGCTCAAAATCTTCACGTGGGCATGGAGTGGAAATTTTGCGAAAGGGGTGCCAGTTCATGTAGTCTTTTAAATTTAATGAGGGTTCGATGTTACCAAATCTCCATCGGTTGTCCTCAAAGTGTGGTGTTAATAAATAATAATATAGTATTCATTTGTTTTCCTTCAACATCAATGAAAGAAAAATATGAGACTAGTTTTATATTAAAAAATGATGTGAGGAAATTTGTTCTGGATTATACACTGGTGAATAAAATTAAGATCACACAATACCATTCTCAATAATTCAAAATTTCCATCAGTGAAATTGATCAAAATCATTAGTGGTAGTAATAATTGTCTAAGCACTCTTAAAATGATACAATTTTTGTAATTTGAAGAACGGATGCGTAATGTTAACCTTCACTTAAAATGAATGGTGTTTAAAAGTAGTTTTGTTCAACATAAAATATGACTGTTTAAGCATATAAAATGTTTGCCGGAAGTGCAGTGAAACATATGTTAAGGCTAACAAGTCTTACTGTTTGCAGTGAAAATGAATTCTTATAGTCATTTAGATGATTCAGTAAGATAGAGAGCCGTTGAAAGTCTTGAATTTGAGTAGTTTGAAACAAAGGTGACATGATGGTTACAAATGGCAAAGAAAGAGATATCCAGGTTAGGTGGAGTTACACTCATTGCCATAAAAACATGCGCACTAAGAAATAATTGTGGGGTCGTACCGAAATTTGGCATGAAGATACATGTCGGGCAGATATGCAAATGATTAGGAATGCAGCGTGATTGCCATTGCATAATGCCACTGGAGGGCGTTGAGCTTCGTTCTCCTTGGAGTATAAAACAGGTAAGCAGAGCTTGTTTGAGTGTACGCAATCTTTTGAAAGAGAAACGCTGAGGTAGACATGCCGTTACGCCCCCATCGAAGATAATATGAGTAGCTGCCAAAGTTAGAGAGGGAAAGAATCACCGAGATGATGGAAGATGGGTGATCTGCTCGGCGACTAGCTCGTCAAGTAGGCCGTTCTGATCTGACTGCAAGTAGGTGTTGGAACCAGTGGACAGAAGAGATGTCATTTACACGGCGACCAGGCTCAGGATGCCCTCGAGAGATCAGTCGTCTAGAATACCGTCACATCATACTACGCGCACGTGTAGAGCCAACTGCCTCATCGGCCCCTTTCCAGACACAAGCAGCACTTTCACTACTGGCCCCTGTATTTTCCCGAACCATCTCAAGGCACCTGGCTGGCGGCGACCATTACGTGTGCTAATAATGACCCCCACGCACCGACGCATCCGTTCGGAGCGATGTCATTCATGACGAAATTGGACTGTAACGGAATGGAATCAGGTCGTTTCAGCAACGAATCTGAATTCAATTTGAGCAATGATGGCAATCGTGAATTATCATTATATGATTTTTAAAGTATTACTTACCATTGCGGGAAAGAACCAAAAAAACATGTTACTGTTGTATGTTTTGTTGACGGTGATAAATCCGCTGTAACTTGGAATATTGCGGGGTACACGGGGTAACCTTCCAACTTTGCTGAGAGAACGAGCCTCTTCAATTTGTCCATTCTCAATATAGGGTGTCAAAATAAGAGGTTGACCTAAATCTAAAATATTGGTAAAAAAAAGCATTTGAGAAACGTGGCTGTAACCAAGTTATATGTTTTTTGCTAAAATAAGTAAAAATGTTGAATACATACTCTGAAAACTTATTTTAAAATGAATGAATTGGGGATATTTTTTATTGTTTTAACCACTGAATTATTCATCTTTATTTCATTAAGGTATCCGACTACCCTAAAATCATGATTTTTTTCAAAAATTGACAAATTTTGTTTATGGTTTTATTTTATAGGCCGTCATAATAGCTTAATAAAAACACCAAGTTTTTTTTTATTTTCCATTGACTAGAACAAAAATTACAAGTGTTTTAGTAAAAGCAAATGCCATAACTTTACACAAGATATCAAACTTTAAAATGTGTTTTTCTCGAAATGTGTTTTTTGCGAAAAGTTCAAATGGCGACAGCGATTGCTCAAAAAGTTTTGAAAATAATTTGCTGAGATTTTTTGTGTATGTTCTGTATAACAGTTGAAGTGTTTTGACCTTCAGTTTTATCAATCTCTGTTTTAGTTCAGAATTTACAGTCATTTATGTGAATATAATCACTGTCTTTTTAAGCAATTTCATATAATCACTAAGATAAAGTGCTCTAGTTTTTGTAAAAATTAAAATATCTCTTATACTGAAGATCATTTTAAATAGTAATAATAAGTAAAACATAAAATTTGAAAATTTCATTGAGAAAATTGAGAATTTTCTCATAAAAGTTTTGTACAGAGTGAGCCCCGTTTATGTAATTTGTTGTACATATTTACCAGTTTATTCCCATTTTAAAAATAATGATTTTTTTTTGCTTTCAATTTTAGGATTTTTCCATAAAATATTCTAAACAGCTTTAAAATTCTAGAAAAAAAAATCCCATATTTCCATTTTTTCAGAAAGAGTTGTCGCAGTCGGATACTTTAAAACTTTTATAAACGAGCAAACACAGAAAACATTCAATAATTTGCAATTTTATAATTCATATTAAAAAATTAATTGAAAATAAAGTTATAAAACTAAATTGGATTTACATTGCGCTAATTCAAACAAAAGCTGCATTAGTCCTGAAAAATAAAGTTCTTAAAAGTAAATGTGATAAAAGTTTTAATGTTAGCTCAAGAACGTATTCAACATTGAAATAAATAACAAAAAGATATTTAAAATATTTTTATTTTAAACTTTATTTTTGAAGATCTAACAAATCATTTGAGAATTTTACATAATTTTGGTGGTCTTCCTAACGCTACTATTTTTAATTTAATCAGAAATATAGTACAATACACACACACATAAATATATAAATAATGAGAATTTAAAGTTATGCATTTATAGAATTGATGTAAATACCCCAGTCATTTCTAAAGGATTTTATGTTCCTTATGTTAATAATGTTGTTAATGAGTTTTATGTTGTCAATGATAATAATGATGGGGATATATATAGAACTGGATGTTTGCATCTCATTCTACTTTGTGAAATTATGATCTGCTCGTGAATCATCTTTTTCTTTATCATATTTAAAGTAAATTTTACTTTCTTTAATTAAATATGTTTCAACAAATGAGAAATAAAACGAAATTTTTAATATATTTTTTTCAAATATATTTATAAATTTGTGTGTCTTGTTTTTGCTAATCAATTTTTTTTCATTGTCAGTGTAACATTCTTTCTTCTCCATTTTTTATAAAGGAATGTACAGAATTTATATGCTAAAAAAAGAAAGGTGTGAAGATAACTTCATGTTTGAATCCTTTAAGTGATTCTAGAAGCATTAACAAGGGAGACCATATTTTGCACTAAATACGCTCTCTAATTAATATCTAAACTTACACAAGTTTAGAAATTACTTATAGAGTAGTACAAATAAACAAATACTGTCAATTATACGAAAGCCTAAATCGAAATTTAGAAAATAAGATAGAAAATTAACATGAATATTTGATAAATTTATCTCATTTTGTAGAAAACTAATCTGAAAAATAGGATGAGTTTTAAAGAGGCGTTAAATGAACTTAGGAATTTTACATTATCATTTCCCTTTTTTAAGAATATATTTATTTGGCGCAAAAGCATATTTTGATGTTTAGGTATCCAACTACATTTGGAACCGTGACTTTGGAAAAACTTATAATTGGGTAATATTTATGATATTTAGTGTCACTTTGATTAGAAAACGTATATAAAATTGTTTTAAGAATATTATTACAACAAAAAAAAATATTTAAGTACAATATTTTGACAAAAAATGAACATAGAATGATCAATTTTCAAAACATTCTCCTTTTATGAAAAATGATTCTGTTATGATAATATTTTGCCTATATATATCTGAAACCTCTGTACAGAGGCTGAACTAGAAGTTTTGAATTATGTAACTTACAAGTGGATTTATCCATATTTTAATACAGCAGAGGGGAGAAATTTTAAGATAAAAACATCGAAATTATTTCAATTGGTAGTAACTATGAAAATAATGTGAATGTTTCAAAAATCCTAATTCAGACTCTCAGGAGAAGTCTTTACTGTATGTGAGCAAAATATTATTATTATAGAAACATTTTTTATAAAAGGGGAACGTATAAAAAAATGTTTTTCCAAGTTAATTTTTTGCCAAAATATTGTATTTAAATATTTTTTTTGTCGTAATGTCCTTAAAAAAATTTATGCATGTATTCTAATCTAATTGACACTAAATATCATGAAAATTATCCGTTTATGCGCTTTTTTTAAAATCACGGTTCCGAACGTAGTCGGATATGTTAAACAAACAGACTTCAAATTTACGTGGTCTGTTGCCCAAAGCCTACGTGTTATCTCATACTGCAGCGTTAATAAACACTCACTCACTAAACAAAACAGTTTATAGTATGATTTTAAGGACGGATGTTAAACACTGTTATCAATATCAGCAATGCAATCTCAGACTCAATTACAATATGGCGAAAGCTTACTATAAAAAAAAATAGGCAAACAAAATTTTACAGGCATGACAAAATTTTAAACTGTGTTTTCTAACAAAGTACAATAACAAACTAAATTCGCGTTTTCTTTTTCTTTTACCAAAAGTGGACCATATTTAATTTTTAAGCATATAAAATACCATCTAAAGCAATTTTTACTTATCGCAAATAAAATATTCGAAACAACGTTTTCCTACCATTTTTTGAAGTTCTTGCTTGATTGACAGATGTGGGCGCTCGTGCGTAAGATTTGGCATCTAAAAATTGCGACGACAAGACTATTGCAAGAAAACAGGATACAAATAAATCTGAAGTCATTTTAAATCTCGTTTTTCAAGAATTCATCACAGTTTTTTCTCCCTTCATGTAATTCTGAAACAGATAATTGAAATATTAATGAATTATTTATATTGTTATATTTTAGTTAGGTATTTATTAATTCACTGCTGGAATTATACATCAGTAACGTCACTTTATTGAATACTGGTTATTTTTAACTTTAGGATAATTAAACGAGTTTTGAGATTCTTTGCTTGGGGGAAATTTCACAATTATATTAATAGGTATATAATAAAACACATATTACAAATTTTTGATATATTATAGATTATGACTTTTGCATTTTGAAGATAAGTTCATAAAAAAATGAATGACGGAAATAATAATAAAAAAAAAAACACGGAAGAAAGTTGTGAAAGGAAACGGAAGTGAAGACACGGAAGTGACAAGGCAAAAGTGTCTGCTATTAGAATGCACATTTTTGAGCAATGAAATTGAGTATAGAAAAAAAAAGAACTATAAATGAAATAACACAATATATATTGTTTATTTTTCACGAAAGCTAAAGTTGTGATATTCCCACTCCCTTGGCAGAATATCTCTCGGAATATCAGCGTGAGCTAGAGGCGTTGGATTAACGAAATAACTAGAAGGAAACATAATCTTAATATATCTTTATTAAGATTCTCAACTTAAACTTCTAACAAATTAAATTATAATAATTAATGTGAGAGAATCTACGATGGCAAAATACACAACACACAATATATATAGATAATAACGACTTAACCAAACTCGGAACACTATCAATAACTGAATAGCCTAACTTCAATTCCAAAACAATCACTGATTCTAATATTAAATATTCAATTTTACCTTGTTGCAGTCTGAAGAATCAATCTCTAATATTATTAAGGCAATCTTGTATTTACTTGCGTGCACTGGTATGCACCTTGGTTCTCTAAATCTTTATCAATTATAACTTCTAATCACCGCCCCGTATCTTTATCCAAACTTGAACCACGAACTATATTAACTTTTCTCTACTTGCCATCTACTGCCATCAATTGCCATCAATTGCCATCTCGCTTACTCTAAGTTCCGATATTTAAAATCTTTTTAATTTGCGTCTTTCATTCACACTTCACTTCTTGGATTTGGTTGGAAAAGAGTTGCCATTAATTCTGTCCCAAAGAACCCAAAGGACATGTTAAAGAAAAGACGCGTGAGCCCGTCTCAAAGTCATAAGCATTGGGAAGAAGTTTCATGAAGTTTTCATGAATTTAACATGTTACAAATGAATAATAAATCAGCAAATTATTAGGAAACTATTGCTAAATCGAAACGTTTTTTTTCCTATGGATAATGTTTTTTTATTCTATAACAAAAATGTTGTTGTATTATCTTCTTTTACGCATTTAATTAATTTTTTTATTATGAATAAAGAAAGTTATTACTATGTTTGAAAACACACATATATCTATATTTATTTTGTAAACGTACATTGTTGTGTCCTGGACACACACACATGTATAAATTTTTAATAGTTTCATAATAATTATTTTTGTTCATTACAAAATTTTTTACAATATTTCGTTCTTTTCGTATACGTCAAACATTTAATGTTTCTTTTAATAAGACTGGAATGTATCAATTTCGTATAATATTGCACGCGTTTATATCTGAATTTGAAACTTTTAAGTTTATGCTACATACACACTCAGATTATTGTTTTCTGAAAAATGTAGAACTGCGTGAGATGCACATATTTAATTAGTTCAGAAACAATTTTCAAAATTTGTTGTACTTTTTTTCTCTCAAACAACTTTGTGAACTCGTTTTTCTTTCAGTCTCACTTAAAATGCTGAGTGTTTCCTTTTGGAGCTCTAAATTGCAGAGCTACAGTTATTTTATTAATCGATAACTTCTTTTATTTTGATGAAATGCTATCTTTTGTTTGTATGTTTAGTTTTTCCTATTTATTATTAAAAATGTATAGAAAAATTATATACTTTTAAAATTTTTTTAATTAATGAGTTATTTTCCTTCGAATATCACCAAATAATAAAATTGAAATGACTTCTTTAGAGAAATAATGCACACGTCAAAATTTCCTTTTTGTAAATCACTATGACTTGACTTAAAACCTATTTCTAATTTCAATGAACAACGCATAGCTTTACTATTATTAAATTAACCATTCAACCTCTCTAATTTGTGTAGATGAATATTAATAGACATAGGCAAAATTAATTTTTTCTTCTTCTAGAAACAAAAAAAAAGCAATTCAAGAAAACTATTATCACATATAAATAAATAAAGTATTTACTGGAAAACTTTGTCGAAAATTTCTCGATGTCTAAGCTTATTAATTAAAAGTAAAAAGATATTAAAGTAGTTTGAAAGGAGATAAAAGAAAATATTTACATCACGTATAAGTATACTTATTCCAATTTAATGCACAAAATTTTAAAAGTGCTTACCATTACATAAAACAATATTGCGAAGCCTTCGATCAAAGCTGTAAAAAACTGAACGAAGACCTGACAATATGATGCCGAAAATTTCAGCAGAAATGGCTTGTTGGAGCATACATAATGATAGTGGAAGATTTTGTACACATTACCCTTCAAGTAGTGCCACAGAAAATTGTCCAGAGAATAGAAAGAAGAAGAATAGACAGGGCAATCAATCCCCTGTCCCGTTCCGTTAGTCCAATTTAAGCCCAAAACTGTTATGCTAAAAGAGAGTTCAAAACTTCCGTGAATTCTGTGGGGTCTGGCACAATCCTGCATAAACCAAAATCCATCAATACAGTTCATTCCATAGCAATAAGGTATAAAATGTTCTAACAGAACGTTTCATTAGCTTTCAGCAGTAACATTTATATAAAAATATCGTTTTAATTCACCTTTGTCCAAACTCGCTTCGCAAATTGTAGTCCATGTAGTTACGTCACTAAAACGTCCCAATAAACAGGTATTCAAATGTTCAGCACACGTTATTTTGAGTATTACATGAACATATGTACATACATAATTTCAATAACATCCGCCCTTAACAGCAGTGTGGATGATTAGAATAATACATTATTTAATATTTCCAAGTACATTTTTTTTATTTTATGGTTTTGTTAACTTCATAGCATTTTTTTCTCATCTTGTATCGAAAAGATAATTACGATCTCTTGTACATATTAGCAATTCACCTTTAATTGGGAAAATACAATGGATTTACATACAAACATAATGCTAAGATTAAGTTTAAGAATATATTAGCTTTGATAAGTAGCTCAAGCTATTTTAATGAACATAATAGCAATCTAAGAAATATAGTAAAATAAAAAATAAATAATTTTATTAGAGATTTACCCTAAAAACAAAATTGCACCATTCCCAAGATATTATGGCTGTCATTGAAAACCTCATCATTCAGCAACAATAACATTCCTAATAATGCAAAGTACTTACACAAAAATGTTTCAATTTTCTTTATTCATAGATCTAAAGATTTTTTTCCTGACATTTTTTGGAGAAGGAAAGACTGCTAAATTCAGTAAGCAGTCTAGTGTGCATGGGTAGCGAACCCTTATAGATAAACGTGCCATTTTTTCTTAAAAAGTGTTTAATGTGGTACAGACGTATCATCAAATATTTTTGACTTGCGATTATTGAGAAAAATAATAAAACTAAATACTAACAACACAAAACTCTATTTAATACGAAAGAATAATTTTTGCACTGTATAGTTATAAATGTTTTAGTATACGTGTAATTCAAATTAAAGTAACATTAGTGTGATTTCTGTTGTTGCAAATTGTGTGAAATAATTTACATTAGGATTGTAAGATATTATGTTTTGTAGAATTCATGTTGAATTTTTGAGTCAGCTACCAAACGGTTTCTAAGCAAATAATTGTTTTTGCTGTGGCTCACTTTTTTGACAAGATGATTTATGATTTGTTTCAAAAGGCAATTTTACAGACGGTGTTCTGCATACCACTATTCCAGAACATAAAATACACGTCGCTTTGTCGACTTTACTAATAATGCCATGTTTCTCGGTTCGACAAATTTGAAATTCTCTGTTACGCCAAATTAAATGACAATTAAAAATCATAAATATAACAGGTAATCTTTAAAATACAGTTGTGTCAAAGGGAAATTGACTTTGCAGGAAGCAAAATTTACAAAAGGAGGGTTTGCACCCCACCACCCCACGATTGATCACTCGCGTTTGTTCATAATACTTCATAGAGAACTTTGAAATTTTGAAGTTAAATGCAAACCAATTTGGTCACTGGTGTGCCAAAAATATTGTGTCACGTGCCATCAATGGCAGCGTGTCACTGGTTCGCCATCCCTGGTCTAGTGTGTATTTTAAATAGTAAAGCTTGCAATGTGTTTCAACAAAGCTTATAACATTCATGTAATAATTCAACAGAAATGCGGTTAGCTTTTTTTATAGTATGTTCGAATAAGTTAATTCTCACACTGTTACTGAGAGTTACAGTAAGTGGCAAGTGGCAAGTGGCATGGAATTTACGGAGTTCCTGTCCCGGAAACGGGACGTACCTCCTCATCAGAATTAATAAAAAAAATAGAGCTGAATTAAATGAAAGTGACATAAGAGTAAGTTAAATAGAAACAAAAGATGGGCAGGACAAATCCTGCTGGAAAAAACAGTAGCGGACGAAGTCCGCTCACTGATGAAAGAATTGCCCTGCAAGCTGCAATATGATTGGTCGAGACCGATCAACGCAGAAAGTGTGCGTGGAAACAGATTGGGTCGATCCGGAAATAAACGACCCGGAACAAGGAGATCTTGAGATTAAAATAAAATCCAGATTCCATAAAAATAAAAGGGAACTAACAAATTTTGAAAAATTTAAATGAACCTACTTGCACATTGCCATAAAATGAATAAAAGGGGGGAACGGACCAAAAAACAAGAGAATATAGGACTAGACGCGGTATAAGGATTTATATAACGCAATGAAGTCATATATGTGATATAATCATGATAAATAATTGATAGCATAGATGTGAAATGTCCAGTTCTCAAAAATATTAGCGGTCGTTCGAAGGAACGATTGAATTAATGATTGCTGGACGTGAAGCAAATTTTAAAAGAGTTCTAGATAGCATAGAATCGTGCCTCCATCTGGTGGCCGAAAAGGGAAAGCTGAAGCGCGACACCGCACAATTGAATCCAAGGAGGTCACCCTCCCGGATTCTGACCGCGGTGATCGCTGCTTAGGAAAAGACATTAAGTCCGCGACTCCCGGCGCGGAGCTAGGAATTACTAGTTAATATGAGAGTAATAAACTTTAAAATAGGAAGCTTAAGTTTAAAATAAAAATAATTTTAATTTAAAATAAGTTCCCAATGAACAAAAGTTAAATTTGAACCCTAAGCCTTTTGGCTTGGGGGAAGTTAATAAATTCGTGCTCGAGAAGCGCTCTGGGGCGCTTTTGAGACGATGGCACTGCGGGATCATATGCAGGCTGGTTGGTAATTAGTTCATTGGGAACGGAAGGAAGTTTATCGAAGAACCTTTTAGAAAGGTCCTTTATGTGAGTAAAAACGGCTTAATTTTTAAATCACGATAGATGACTTCATTGCGTATGAACCAGGGAGCATTAACAATTTGTCTCAAAAATGAGTTAGTCAGCGTGTGTAATTTCTTAAGATGACACATGCCGGCGGATCCAAAATTTGTGATCCGTAGCACATGACCGGTCGAATGATGGATTTGTAGAGCAAAACTTTGTGCCGGATCGCAAGTTTGCTCCTTCTGGAGATAAGCCTTTTAAGCATGGCATGAACAGCGAGCGCTTTTTTGCGCGTCTGTTCGATATGATACGCAAAAGTTAATTTAGCGTCTAAAAACAACCCTAGGTATTTTGCAACATTTACCCAGGGGACGGGCTGGCCAAAAATAGTTACGGGGGTAAGTCCGACGGGAAGTCGGGATCTCCTCGTAAACATGAGGCAGGCACTTTTAGATGCGTTTACTTTTATTTTCCAGTCGTTTAACCAGAGCTCTAGCGAAGAAACGTAGTGTTGCAGATTAGAGATTACCACGGAAAATCTCTTATTCTGCGAAATAACGGCAGTATCATCAGCAAACATTGCTAAATGCGATGAATCAGTTTGCGGGATGTCATTTACGTACAGAGTGAAAAGCAGAGGCGAACTTAAACTTCCTTGCGGAAGGCCGCTTCTGATTGGTCGAGGGGAGGAGAGAATCCTGTCAACTCTCACTCTAAATGATCGATGTGAAAGAAAGCTGTGAATGGACTTGATCAGGGGAGCCGGGAAATCAAGTCGTATGAGCTTGATTAATAAGCCATCATGCCAAATTTTATCAAAGGCTTTGGCTATGTCCAGAAAAAGTATACCCGTGGCCTCGTGCTTGGCGAAGCCACTATGAATCAACTCCGTTACTCTGAGCAGTTGATGAACTGTCGAGCACTTGGGTCGAAAACCGCACTGCTGGGGGATAATAAAATTAACAGCAGCGCAGTGTTGATTCAGGCGTTGCATAAGCACAAATTCGTATACTTTGCTCAAACAAGAAAGTAATGAGATTGGACGATAATTTTGCGCTAATTCCGGATTTTTGTCCGGTTTTAGGATGGGGATAACCACGGCAGTTTTCCAGGAATCTGGAAAGTAGTTATTTTTAAATAGCTGATTAATCAGAAAGGTAATAAATAATAGAAATTTAAGGGGAAGATTTTTAAGCATACGATTTGAAATTTGATCAAGTCCGGGGGATTTTTTAGGCTTGATTCTCTGTACGTAAGTTAAGACTTCCGTTGGCGTGGTGGGTTCAATTTCTTGAACGTGGGGAGTAGCTAGGAAGTTTGTAACTTCCTCGTGTATGCGTTGATCGAAAACTTCTCGATCAGCGACGTGATTAGGTTCAAATTGCTCTTGCAAACTGTCAGCGATAACCTCCGCCTTTTCAATAGGGGTTATCGCGGTACTGCCTAGAGCCCCTTTCAAGGGGGGAATGGAACGAAAAGGCTTGCGTAAGAGAGAGGAATTTCTCCAAAGAGTGTTGTCTTCGGGCGATAAAGCCTCAATGTGTTTTTCCCACTGAGCTTGGGAATGCGATTTAATATCTTTCGCTATTTCACGACTGAGGGTACGGAATTCAGAATAAATGCTAGGGCACCTAGATCTTTGCCAACATTTCCGTAACCTGTTGCGTTGATAAATTTTGGATTTAATCTCGGGGAGAGGATTTTGGAGCATTTTTAAATTTTGGTTTTGAAGCCTCAACGAAAGCTTCGGAGAAATTTTGATTGAGTTCGCTGATAGCTAGCTCAATATTTTCATTACTGGTGAGGTCGGTAGAGGGGAGGGTTTTTACTGAGAACGAATTTAAAATTGCTCCAATTGGTAGAGAGCTGCTCTGGATTTTTAATTAACGAAGTGTTTAAATTAATTTCCAGAATAACGGGGTAGTGATCAGAGCTGAGATCGCTAAGAACTCTGAGAATATAATATTAATTATATCACGACTTACAACTCTGTAGAATTTTTAACTTGAACTAGCATTATGAACCGAACTTATGAAATATAAAGGCAGAAATAAGTTTAGTAATAATAGGTGTGTTTAAAAATATTTTTGGTAATTCCTATGTCTATCTGTTATAGAAATATATGGAAAAGGATTGCATAGTAAAACAAGGTATATCTAAACACAATATATGTTATGTTTTGAGTCAGAATCAGACTTAGGTTTTAAAAAGGATCGTTATTTGATGCAAGTTAGACATATTCTGACGCTAAGAGCAGAGAGGAAAAAGCACGCCACCGTGAAAATTTAAGTGGATTACCACTTAAAATACAGATGCTTTAAGTATCGCCGATTTTTGAGTGTACTTGAAAGCTAATGCTGACATATAGGGCTATTAAATATAACTATCTGGATTTAGACATGTTTATTGGCTAGGCCATATGTTCGGAAGAAATAAATGGGGGATTAGTTTGATACTTGAAGATCAAATGAAAAAAAAAAACATGAGTTAAGTGCTAGATAGGGAATTTATATTTTAATCTAACTGAACTATCCTTACATATATCACTTAATAGGAAGAATCATAAAGAAAACCCAGAATTGAGTCAGAATTAAAAATATTAAATCATGTTCAGTGAATCTCACAGTTTACAAAATAAAATTCTGAGAATGTTCAACATGTAATGAGAAATAAGAGATATAAACCAGAAATCCTTAGAAACATTTAAATTAATCTTCAAAAGTAAATAATGGCAACTCAATTCCTTCTCTTCTTAAGCTCCTTAGTCATTAAGGCCTCGAACTCGTGGTTGGCGTGTCACGAGTTCAACCCCAATGCCATTGAAGACCTGCCATGAAGAGAGGGCGAAGCACGTTAAATATGGTGAGACTCAAACATCCTTCTGTTGGAGGGGCGTGGATGTTAGGAAAGGAGTTGCCAGCTAAGGTGACGTCTTCGTGGCTTCACACAGGTTTAAAATTAAGAGGTCCGTTGCCAAAAGCCCTCGAGTAGATGAATAGTGTGACATTCATGATAACTCACTTCTTAAGGTTTTGATAATTCTTTTAAAACCTTAATTGTCGCAGGCGTATATATCCGTCCCGCTCAACCAATGCATTAAGTGCCCCGCATAGATATACAGATCCTTCCGAAATACATTTTTTTCTTTGAGCTGCTATCACATTTAAACTATTTCGAAGGCTTTGAAATGCAATAAAATGGCCTTGACAATGTTTGCGAAGGATTTACTTATTTCAGAGACAATTTTGCTTTTTTTTGTACATTTTCTTTCTTCTCCCCATTCATCGCAAACGCGCGTCTATGTGAAAAACTGTGGCATCGGAGAGGGGATCGTGAAAATTTTAATCGGAGTTAAGGGGTTAATAATACACTCGAACACGCAAAACATACCTTCTGCTAAATATTCAAAAGTAAATATTCATTTTATGATCCTGATATCAATTAATCAGTTAAAATTTTTCCACAAACCATTAATACTATAGAACTGCTAATTACCTTCTAAAATTTTAACCACTCTTGTAATAGGAGCTCTATGAATTGAGAATTTAAAAGAATATCTATCTGTTTAATCTTTTTATACGGTTTTGAAATCGTTTTTAATTTTATTTTAGTAATTCAATAAAAGAGATTTGATACACAAATAACAATTATTGTTGTGATAGAAAGCAGGGAAACAGCTTATCACCAACCATTTAAATTTCTCTTTATAATCTACCTTATTATGCAGTAAAATAAATATTTATCTTTGAATGAAAGGTATGCTGAATTCCTGTGGTCTTAAAATTATATTCAAAAATTAAAAATTTCTGGATAGAAATACGAAAGAGTCAAAAGTTTCTATGATAAAGGTTCAGAAAGGATTGAAAACTATCACAAACGTTAGTGTAGTTAAAGTGTATAATTCAGTTATTTCATAGAATAACTAGGCGTTTAATGAAATAACTAAACAAATCAATTAAAGCATATAATAGATGAAGAATTTCATACTTTACTCAATCATTCTATGAAATAACTATTGATAGATCGTTAAAGTGAAAAATAAATAATTTCAAAGTTATTTTATACATAAACTAATTGATCATTAATAGCTAAAACAACTTGAAAAATAGATTTTATCTCTATTGCGGATGATTAATTGATAAATAAAAAGGAAAAGCTGATGGTATAATTTGTTATTCTTAATATTGTTAACATTAGTTAAACAGAAAGAAGAAAAATACGTTTTTAATCTGTAACTGGAACAATTAACATTTCTACTGCTTGAACTTCAAGGATATCATAATGCTGGTGTTACCAATAGTCACTTGGTACTTTTGCCTGGGCTGATTTGGCACTTTTTACTTCTGCCATCAAACTATTATTCTATTTTTACGTTAATAATTTGCATAAAATCTTTAATATTTACATTTTGGTCTCCCATTTATGCAGAAGTCATTGCTTGAAAACAGGCTGCAGAAATGTCTGTTACTAATACAAAATGTGAAAAGCTAGCAAACATAAATGTACTGTCTAAACTCAACGTCTAAAAGCAATGAAGTGAAGCGTACACACACGCACGTCATTGCAAAGCAAATATATATATAAGCAGTTCAATACTAACTAAAAACAGCTAGAATTGGTTAAAAGAACTTTCGAGTGCCTTAACGACCAAGTAATCGTTATTCTACAGAATACCTAGCTAAATCATGGAATTCAATGATTTTATTTACTTTAACTGACGTCTATTTATTTCATGAAATACCTAGTTATTCTATGGAATAACGGATTTCGCACTTTAACGGTAATATATACATTTAGCTAACTTGATGTGATAGATTTTTTTTAAAAAAATAAATATAAGTGATCTTCAAGTCTGTTCTCGAATAAACTTTATAATCTTATACTCAATTTTTCTGTTTGGAAGATTCTATATATTTTATTAATTTAATCTTCGTTCACAAATATATAATTTTTATTTACATCGCATTTTGAAGCAACACGAGAGCTATTGTTGACGAACCTCGGAATTTTGAACCACGGTCAAGTGATGAGGATGATAAGTCTCCTATCCAAACTTCCACATCAAGTCAATGTAAGGACTTAAGAGTCTTGATAGATTTGACGTGCATCAAACCTTCTCCATTGTAGGTCCTCAGTGTCATAAGGACTCGAACCTAAGGCTTGAAAACACCGACTATGACCAATCGTATACCGTGGCCATCTCTTGTAAACACCGTTATCATTCCAAAACGACATTCAAAAATTAAAAATTTTGCAAACTGAATTAATATTTTTATGTATCCGATTCACACACACATCCAATGTGATAAAATTCATACAGCCATTTCTTAAAAAAATAATTTCCCGTCACAAGATTTATTATTTTCTAGATTTTGCAATTAATAGTTAAATATTTAAATACGTTAGGGTAGAACGTTTCTAACGTCTTATTAAATAAAAGGGCATTTGCAACATACAAGTTTTATTGACTTTCAGCTTGTTTAGGAAGATTACGATAAGTGTCCGAGAAACTGCATAGTTTTATAAGATTATTTATAATTATTGTGTAAATTTAATTTTCTTTTAAAAGTTTGCAAAACTATGTAAAGAAAGATTATTTTTTTTCAAAGTTTAATTTGAAATATATAGTTATTTTTATATTTCGAATTCATTTTTAACCACTTTCCATTGCTTCTTTGGGAAATTTACAAAAAAAAGTGATAATTTAAAAGAAATGTCTGCCACAAAAATGTATTTTTATAAAAGAAAACGTATAAACTAAAAATCCTCTATGAAAGAATTTCGTTTTGAAGAGTAAAATGTAGCAAAATAAAGATTACAAATCAAATAAATATCGCAAAAACAGAATAACACATAATAGGCTGTATTACTGTTTAGAATATTTATAGAATATTTTAATTTTTGAAACGTCAGAACAGTAGATTTTGCCTGAATAAAATTATTTTATTCAATATATGAAGAATATTTAAATTTTATTTTAGATAAGGCTCAATCATAGTTTATATGAAACCAGAGAAAAATAAATATAGTTTATATCTTCTTAAGAAAAATTGCGCTTGGAATGATTAAAATATGATTGATTTGGAAGATTCAATTACAGTTAGTATGCATTTAGTAATAAATTTGACTAATATTGTACTAAATACTTACTTACAGGATACTGCTGAAGAAAATCTTGGCATATTATGAAAGCAAGTTATTCGTTACAGGTTATAAATAGAAAGCGATTGCAACAAACAATGGATTGCAGCTTTTCCATAATTACAAAAATGAGCATTGCTATTTTCTATGCAGCTGTCAAAAAACATTCAAAGATTTTTATCTTGCTCCGTAATACTAACATTTCCTCTTGCAATCGTTTCTGCGTAGAAAAGGCATTTTATCCAACTAAATTATATTCCTGGTTTTTCCTTTTACTTAGCTATATACTATACGTTATTCGAGTAATGCCACAGTCATTTGGGAAGCGAAATATACACAGCTTTCGTTGCCTAAGCCGGATTCAAGATTTTTTCCACTAAGTGAGAGGGAAATACCGGATGACACCGGTTGTACAAGACGACTTCTGGCATGAACTACCAATTAGCGACCGGTTCCTGTTGTTGGGTTTAGGGCCCCTGATATGGGTTGAATGACATCTAAATATAGTAAATAATTTTGAGACATAAGAATGAGAATTTTTTTAGAAAGGTCATATACATAGTTTATTTACCGGAAACTACGGCGTATCACGCGAGCTTTTAACACAAAAAATTAGATCGAAATTTATGGGTGCACGTTTTTGCGCAGAATCTTAAAGTGATAAATTAAAAAAAAATGAGTGTAGAAAAATTTTGACTTCTACATACATCGAATTACTAACGCACACCTACACTTTCAAGCTGCAACTTTTAATTTTTAAGCATATTTGCGCACCTCCTTTCTTTCAATGAAATCGGAAGTGTACGCGCGCAATGCTCTAAGTCTTAAAGTCATTAACTTAAGGTATTATTTCAAGTTTCTTAAAAAAAATAGTATACTTTAAGGACTACAACCTACAAGTTCCTACTAAATGTGATTTTTTTTAAATAAACAGTATTTCGATATATGTAGCAGTCAGGTGTTTTCTATGCTCATCTTTTTTAAAGTTATCATTTTAATACCAGGCGTATAACAAACACCCATAACTTTCCATCATGTTTTTTGTCTTAAAAGTGCATGTTATACGCCGGATTTTACAGAAAAGACTTCTTAATTTTTTTTTCCAAAACCATCTAAGACAGTGAGTGGTTCTCAAACTTTAACTACTGGCGACCCAATTTTCAATCATAGTTTTAATTGCGCCCCCCTTAAAAATAATAATGTATTGAAAGCAATAATAATGCGCTATGGGGAGAGGGTGCTAAAGCTACAATGCGATTATAATTATAAACCGTACAAATTAACAAGATAAATATTAAATTTTGTATATGTTACTTTTAAGTAATATATTTTTATTTTTTTTACTTTTTAGTTCGATTCACTATAAAAGCGTGTTTTTTAGTTTGTTCTTAAACTATAATTTATTTTATAATTATTTTTACTATACACGATAAAAATCACAATTCAAGTGAGTAATTGAATTAAGAGAAAATATACTTACCTACTTTCAAGGTTTTTTCTTTGATTTTTTTTAAAAAAATCGAATAAAACTAATGAAAATGTTCCAAATCTGCGTGCCCTTAATAAAGGACATAAAGCATGTTCATAGAAAATATTTTTGAACAAAGGGGGTCGCGCAGGGAACTCGATCAAAACTAGTAATTTGATAGTAAAAAAACGTTTGCAACTCCCCGAAAAAAGAGGGCGAAATGTGATAAATTCATTTTAGTTCCCATTAAGACTGTCATATTGGAGGATACTCTGTCAAGGTCATTGGTAACAAATAAACAGTTTTTCCAGAATTAACGATTTCGTGAACATCAGATGACTCTGCGCATCGCGCGACCGATCCCGTGTTAAAAGTGTATTAAAAAAAAGGATATTAGTTCTAAATTAGAATTGCGTAAAAATACATCTTGGCCGAATAATCCTTCAAAGTACTCAATATGTTTATCCATATATCATATAACTCATTCACATGGAAAAAAAGCAACAGAAAAATATTATTTACAACTTTCCTGAAAGAAAAACAGATGGAGTGAAACATACCAGTAAGTTTGAAGGTCAAATATATGATAGTCAAAAGTAGTATTTTAGGGGTTAAAGAAACGTAATAAAAAAATCTCTCATCATGTGCAAATGCAAAGCAAACAAAATGTCTTTTTTTATTTGGTTATAGGATCAAAGATAGCTAATGAACGTTTGAAGTGAAATCTTTTATATTTGATGATCACCAGATGATATATATATATAAATAATATCAGTGTAAATGTGCCTTTTTTATTATGTCAGAAAGCATTTTGATTTTCTTCATTCCAAAAAATTATTTTCTTAAACCTTTTATTTTCAATATGCTCGCGCCCTTCCTAGGGGGCGCGCCCCACAGTTTGAGAAACACTGATCTAAGATAGTATTCCGAAGTATTTGTAAGACATAACATCCTAGTGCTTACTGTAGTCGATTCAACCCCTTCCCGTCTTTTCACGAGCTGAGCGAAACGTACCATCCTAGCTCATCCGAGCCGAGTCTTGCTCGGGTACTGCAAAAATTTACACTGGACAATCATTCTTTCCGATTTGTTTCACATGTGCTTTTAATGGTTTTAAATAACTTAAAATTATCCCTCTGTGGAATTATCTGTAAAAGGAGGATGTCATTCTGCTGAGCATCCCTCTTCACGCTCGTCTGAAAGATACTTTGTTAACTACATTGCCCCAACAGAGAAGAAAACTAATCCAACACGACAGTGTAATATTTACTGCTCAAAGACAGGAAGAAAAGGGAAAATGGTGAGAAGAGAAACAGGATTGTTCTGTCCAAATTGTGATGTTGGATTATGTGCAGTATCGAGTTTTCGAATTTATCATACACAATCCAATTTTGACTAATAATTTCATAATCATTTATGTAAATGCAAAATACGTAAATAAAATTTGTAATTCAAGATAAATCTGTTCTAAGCTTTATATTTATAGTTAGTGTGAATTGGCTCCAAAGAGTCTAATGATTTCTACCATACAGAAAGCCAACTTTACAGGTAAATTACTCATTTATTTAAATAGAATTGTTTTCATTAATTTTTAGGAAATTTTGTAAGCGAATGGTTCTATTATGTTTCTAAATACATGTACGTATGTTTGAAAATAAGCAGAAAGAAAATTGACATTTCTTTTATCCACAATCCAGAATGAGCCATAAGTAACGTTTTGTAATAAAATCTTAGTTTGATATTTTTAATTTACGTCACACATTGAAACAACATGTGGGATTTGTTGGCGACGGACATCTAAATTTTGATCTATGGTCAAGGGATAAAAATGACATCTGAGCTGTCCTCCCTTCTCCGAGCATCAACACCACGCCATCGGGAGGACTTTGAGGCATGATAGATTTAACATACATCGGTACATTTTTCTATATGTTGTTTCAGTAGCACTAGGGCTCAAACTTCTGATACGTTGGCCCCAAGTTTGTAATCAAGACCACTAAGCTATTATAGCCAATGAAATGAAGTCTGATTAAAAATTTTATAATTTAATGTTTTGTATGATAAGAGAATTTTAAAATGCTAGACCATATCAATAAGCCAATTTCCTTAATTAACCATCAATTTCAATTAGACCATCACCTAAGTCTAAAAGTCAGTTTTATACTTAATACTTAAAACATTCTGCATTGCATGAGAAATAAATGTATCTCTAAGTAAAATTTGTCGGAAATCACAAATTAAAGCATATTAATAGTAATTTGCTTTATTAATATAATCCATTTAAGGTTACAAATTTCAAATTTACCGAATTCTTTTTTTTTTGCATATTCTTGTGGCTTATATCATTATGAAGCTTGCCACCAAATTTCAGATCTGTTTACAAGTTAGTTTTTAAGATATTTGAATTTTTCTGAGCTATGGTTTTAGTTTTGGTTTCATTTTAAAGCAATTTTCCACTCCTAAATTGAGTTAATTAAAACTATATCTGAGCACAATAAATTGTTTTAGTGTGAAATGTTCATTAATTACAATTTCCGTTTCTAAAATCATTTCTACGTGATTATGTTTCAAGTTGTGAGCTCAATCAATCATTGAAAATTCATCTTGTTGGATTTTGATAATTTTTCCATAAATGAAATAACACGCGTTTTTATCTAAAAGAAAACTGCTTCAATTTAGATCCTATATCCATTATTTATTTTGTCTCGTGGCAGTTGTAAAAGATCATATAAATTGTTTTCTTGAATGAAACCCTTCGAATAATTTCAAAATAAATTGTCACGTAATATCAACTGAATATCGTATAGTATGCAATAAACAGATTGAGAATTGATTGACAGATTGATTTTTTTTGAATTACAGATTAGATACATTTCTAAACAGCTAACTTGCAATATCTGTTTATTAAAAAAATTTTATGTTATGGAAATAAATGTATTTATATAAAAATCAGAATGGAAAAAGGAAATATATACATGAAGTGTATTCGGGGAAATTTGAAAACAATTTGTCTTTTGAGAGGAATGAAAGTCGTAAGAAAGAATTTGAGAAGTGGCATAAAAAGAGAGGGAACCTAACTTTAAGATAATAGAATAGAAACAGAAATGCCATATATGAAAGATTGTGATTATTTCAAATAGATTTCGTCAAACTAATTGTTTTAAATTGACTTAACTTCTAGTGACCACTGGTGTCGTTCACGTCTTGACTCAAGTTCAAAATTTCAAGGTTCATCTCCGATATCCCTTCTGTTGCTTTGAAGTGTGACGTCATTACTATTATCAATCAATCAATCCAGTGGTTGATATAAGAAAAGGTTTGAGATAGATTTGTGTAACGGTTCCGCATCTTTACTCGCAATATCGTTTATTTGTGATACTTGTAGGACTAGTTCAGGGGTGGCCAACCCAAATGACCTTCGCAAAAACATTATAAAATCGTAGGGCACATACAAAAACACAGTCGACCCTCAATAATTCAAACTTTCGATAATACGAACCTTTCACTAATTCGAAGTATGTGCTCAGCTCCTACAAAAACTTTTGATATTTAGAACTAAAACGATACATTTTGGTAAGCTCAATGTAATTTGAAGTAAAATCAGTGGCCGGATAGATTACAACACGCAATAATATAATTCGAAGTTATCTTATATAGCTCTCGACAGTTTGAACACTTGCTATCTTGAGACCTGTAGCAAAAAGGTTGGAGCGTACATGTTTTATGTAGTATTCTCTCTGCGCGTCTACCCTGTAACGTAGCTCATTTGATGACAATCTGTCTGCCACCCCTGGTTTGTGTTTCCCGGTTCCTCAGGCGAAAATACACTTTTATTGCTTTCCTTCTTCAAGTGGACAGTTCTGGCCGCAACTGTTGTCAGCCTTCCATATGTTTCGTTTAACACGTGGCCTTGTTAGACAAGTGTTAAGAAAGGATGGTCCTCTATAGTGAAGAAGAGATGCGTAGGATTGTGCTTTTTGCGTCTGGCTGACATAACGATGTATGGCTCATCTGTGTGACTTATAGCATATAACACCAAATAGTTTATGGGCTGGACTGGACCTTGCATTGAAGAACCAATGGTGTTGGGGACAATGTCTAAGGTAACCAGTTGCGGAACAATATTATTTCCAATGAGGAAAGGAAGAGATTTTGGGGTGGGACGTAAAAGATTCCTGTTCGAGAATTACTACATTAATGTACTCTTTTAATAATTGACTTTTAACTTCTGAATAATATTTATACTGTGTAGTACTTACTTTTCAAAAATATTTTTAAGTAATTTTATACATATGTACAATTGTTGTTTTATTAACTAGTTTAAAGTTTAAATGTGCTAAAAAAAGTTCGAGAATTTTTTCTTGCTCCCTTGATAATTTGAACTTCTGATAATTCGAAATTTTTCGTTGGTCCCTTCAACTTCGAACTATCGAAAGTCGACTACATTAGATTTGGACCCATTATACAAACATATTTTGAAGTGAACATTTAAAATGAAATGAATTATTACTATTGCTTTCATTTTTGCTCATGTATACAAACATAGATAATTTAATAATAGTAATGCAATGATAAATTTTGCCTAGCTCTAGCAATAAGCAGCGCGATAAAGCTACAAGAATCAAACGCGATGATGCGGGGAATCGCTGCAATGCAGTATTGCTAAGTATATATAAAAACAGAAGCAACGAAATAAAATAGAAATAGTTATGGGATCCAAAAGTGATGGATTATAATTACGGAATTAATACGGCTTATAATTACTGTTCGTCCATGGATTGGAAAACTCTCCGAGATTTTTTGGGTCTAGTCCAATTGTCTATACATGCATGCATTATTTGGCAATCGCAGACGATGCACTTTTTACATTGACTTCACTAGTAAAGACGTGGATGCCACAGATGCAATGCGTATTTTGATTAATTCCATTCTGTTCGAACACGTCACAGTGCACGCGTGACTGCATCTTTTACTGTGGCATCCACATCTTTATTAATGAAGTCAGTGTAAAAAGTGTATCGTTTGCTATTGTCAAATAATGCACGCACATGCAACCGATCGGACTAGACCCAAAAAATCTCGGAGAGTTTCCCAATTCATGGATAGAACAGTTCATTACATTCTGAGGGGTTGTTCCGTAATAATAAGCCATCACTTTTGAATACTTTAAGCCCATCGTATTTTGTAAAGTTGAAATAAATCGCATGGGCCGCAAAATTATTTAAAGCGGGTTGGCCACCCCTGGTCTAGTCTTTTTCATCTGTACTTTCTGAAAGCCAATTCTGATCTTGGAAATGTTATCTTCAGCCGACGACTTAAAAGATCACCTTCATTCATTTTAAATTTGTGCGGTAGAGGTACTAATAAAAGTATATATATATATATATAAGTGTAGTGTCTTTAAAAAAAATAGAATGTTCTTTTGTGATTTTATAAAGATCCAAGAGATTGAATGGCTAGCTTCGAAGTATTAAGAATGTAATATTTTTTAATTTCCTTGCGTCTTTATTTGCTTTAAATGTTTAATTGTGTACTTGTGCTCTTTTATTTTCACACGATAAGCTAAAGTACTTCAGCTAGCTGCCGTAGAAAATTATTGAACTGCAACTTACAAATACTTTAAAATCCGGCATTTAACGCGCATCTGTACTTACAAGGTGCCTTTTTTATTTTGAAATACACATTCCCCGTATGATGCTCATATCCTTTTTTACGATGAAACCTGAAATGTACGTTTGCAATATTCTTATAATTTGAAATCATTTATTCGAAGTATTATCCAAGGCTTTTGAGAAAATAGTATGCTTCTAAAACTATATAGCCCTTTAAGTCCATAATGTATGTTATCTCTTTTAAATAAACAGTATTTCAATATACGTGTAGGAATCTTTTTTTTTCTGCTCATATCCGACTTCAAAGCTACCATTTTCATACCCAGCATATAGCCTGTACTCGTAAATATTAAGCTCTTATTTTTCATATTAAAAATGGATCGAATAACTATTACTCATACTATTAAATGTGTGTGTAATTTAGATACTCGTTAAAAGATGTTGAAAATATTTCTTTGGTTGGTTTTTTGAGTTTACTCAAACATTAAAAATAAGTCAAAAACATATAACCGCCACCGACATTCATGGCATTTTTTAAAAATTCCATTTGAAATCTATTACAAGCGCACGCGTTTCGCAAATATACATATATTGATAAAAATAAATTTGGTACATCCCGATAAAATTGGAAGATTAATACATTAAATCTAATTACAATATATGTAACAAATCTTTTTACACAAACACACATATAATAGCACAAGATTGTTTTTCCCTTAATAATTCCATTGCTCAGTTTTTGTTTGTAGAATAAGCTACATCTCAAATATTTTGCTTAAGATTTTTAAATTCACCCAAAGAAATAATTTCACTTTCCAAAATTTAGCATGTATTAAATCTTTTGTTTCTGCATGGCAAGATTGGACAATACATATTTAAAGCATAGAATCTATAAATACTTCTGTTTTTATTTCGAACATATATCTGAAGAAATTTTAAGAATTTTAATTCACATTTCAAAACATGCTGCCATCTAATATTGACTGAAAAAAGTAATATTTTTTTTAGTCATGTATATATTTCAAATGAGTGACAATGTAATTAAAGGATCTAATTTTTTAGAAAAACATAATTGAAGAACAAAACATGAAAAAGTTATGACAATTGAAGTGTTGATTAGCTTTATAACTTTCGTCTGGAAAAAGGTCATACAATTGATACTAATTTATATTTCCAATCACTTGTCAAAACAGTTTAAAAAAACTCTATTTTAATGAAAGGACATATTTCCTCAAAAACGAAAACATTATTCAAAATATTAAGGTAACATAAAAAATGAAATTGTTTGGAATAAATAAGCCTCTTTCTGCTTCAGCATTAAAAAAAGGTATAATTCCCAAAATAACATTTTTTCGTAAAAAATGTCCTTCAAGCTAAACTATCTGCTAAAATATTTAAAGGAATGACACAGCCAATATTCTTTATTTATGCAATTATATGCATAAATCTATGAAATGTAATTTGAATTTATAAGCTACAGTTGTAAAGGAATGAAAGTGCACAAAAATAAATATTATCCTTTTTTTTCAACGATAGTTATCTTGCAAGTACATTATCTTTTTACTGTTTGTTACAAGCATGTACTACCTCAAAAAATGGTAAAAATGATAGCAAACTATGAGAGTGACATATGACTTTTCATACTAATTTGATTTGAAATCATTTTTTGCTATTGTTTCATGTTTTTCTGACGTGTTTCCTAGAATATTATCTTTTAATAACATAACTGGTATGTGTCCGAAGCAACATAAAGATTTTACAATGACTTTTAGAATTATTTCATTTTACTTAGTGTTAAGTACGTTCTTGTAAAACGAAAAACACTATATTTTCTTCAGGGGAATAAGTATTAATGTATTTCGACCATCACTTATTCATTATTGTCGTTATCAATATTCTATACATAATTTATAGTTCAGAAAATTAGTTAATTATTTTATACTGTTGGGACTTTGCGCCACAAATAAAGAAATATCAAGGGTTAAATAATGTATTGATTTGTATAAATTCCAAAAGATAGTGCTGTCAACTCTGTTAAATTGTTTCAAATTAAACAGTTTTTAAAAAATTAATTTTACTTAATGTTCATTCTCGTTTTGTCTTCTACTTATAAACATTGCGTACCTAGTCGCTTCTATATGGGGAGCCTCTATTTTAAACACTAGGTTATTATTTTTATTCAGGAAAGAAACGCCATTATTTTATCCTTTGTTTGTACCTTTTTGAATGAAGTATCAGATAATTTATTAATAATGCAATGTTGATAAAAAATGAATTATGATTGTTAACAGTCCGTTTGAATATTTAGTGCTGAAAAATCGCTATAAATGTGAACTTATACAATATAAAAAAAAGAACAAGTTCGTATCTTGGCTTATAAAAATTTATTTACTTTATTGTACATTGTATACATACATATATATATATATATATATATATATATATATATATATATATATATGTGTGTGTGTGTGTGTGTGTGTGTGTATGTGTATGTGTTAAAGAAATATTTGATGGCATAAAATTTAAATAGATGAAAATTTTGTGTTCTATGAATTAAGAATCATTCTTTGTCATAATTACCATGTTTTCGTTAAGTCGCTTTCATGTTTTCCGGGTGGAACTTTGTAATTGACTTCTCGATGAGCTAGAGTCTTGAAATTTGATTCATAGCTCAGAAGTGTGTAACAATGCATGGAAATGGGAAAAAAGAAGAAGAAAAAACGAGAAGGAAGAGAGAAAGACGAAGAAAACAGAAGAGACGAAAACCAAAATTATGCTTTTTAGTCTGTTATAAAAACATGGTACATTAAAACTTTTTTAGATAATATACTTGTTTATAAAATTACTTTTATTTCCCTTGATAACTTCAACTATATATATTTTAGTCATTTTTATGAAGAACAAATGTATGTGTGTGTGTGCTTCACCAAATATTCAGCGAGAATTACAGCAGAATACATTATAAGTAAAAATTTATTTGGGAAATTTCAAGACATTATTCCAACTTAAAATTAAATACTAATCATATGGTTCTTCATTGATGAAGCGAGTTATTAAATCCAAGGCATATTCTGGCTGATCACGAGGTACTATATGACCTGCTGATCTGACAACAGCAAGGAAGAAGTCTCCCACATTATGAACATATCCTGCGATTTCATCTCTAAGCCTCCAGATTTTTTTATCAGCGTTTCTCAACTCATCACTTAGATTCCATTCAATACTGTGAAGAAAGTCCACCATTAAAGGGGGAGGTTGATTAAGATCCAGCTGACCGTTATATATGAGAACTTTATAATTATTCATGATTTCAATAAGTTTATCTTTAACAGAACGTGCCATATCGTTATTCAAATACCTTGCTACGATTTCTCCACTGCTAAAAGTCAAATTTCCAACGTGAACTGCTTTTCTAAATCTTGTTAAATTGATATATTGTTCAAAATACGACTCTTCTGGAGGCATTCTAGTGTAAAGAAGAAAAAAAGGATATTCGTAACCGGTAAACTCAAGGAGGTAATTGGGATCATTGGATCCTGGCTCATTAGCCCCTAAAACATTGCCTAAGAGTCTCTGGGCTGTGTCGTAATTCCCATTTCTAATATTCTGTACAATTTTATCAGTCACATTTCTAATAACCAATGCTTGTTTACTATCTACTATTCCTATTTGATAAAAATAATCGCTATAATTCACCACTTGAGTCTCTGGATCAAACCAGCCATTTCCTACTGCTATCCCTTTAAATGTGACTTCTGCCGGCGGACCTACTATGTGAATCTTGTATGCAATGGAAGGTACATATTTTCCTGAAAAACATATTACGGACAATTAATACGACATTTTGGTTAGAACACTAACTCTATGAGCATAAGGAGTATAATTTTAGTATAAATTAATGTGAGAAGCGTGTTTAATAGAAATCAGAAAAAAGTCGGATATTTAATGAAAAGTAATATATTAAATTAAAAATTTTAAAAATACTGATCAATAATTTTATATTTTTGTGTTTTATGTTTGAGAGTAAAAATTAAAATTTATGACATAAATAAAAAATGATTTTAATCAGGAAGCGTGAACGCAATACCAACTAAAGGTTATTTCAAAGACGCCTTTTTTATAATCACTCAAACATGATAAAAAAAATCTACGAATGATTTGTAAAATCTCTCAAATGTAAAGGGTGTTTTTTAGAAGTATAGGACTTTAAATTGCAATAAAACAACGATGTATTATTCGATTGACATGAATTTTATTTATTCGAAAGATAATCTTCTAGCATTACATTTTAAATATGATTTCTGGCATATGACTGCCACAGCTGGCTCGGATGTACTCCAATCTGGACGTGGAATTTTCGATGACTTTTTTCCAACATTTGTGGCCGTATATCGGCAATAACACGGCGAATGTTGTCTTCCAAATGGTCAAGCGTTTGTGGCTTATCCGAATAGACCAATGATTTTACATAGCCTCACAGAAAATATTCTAGCGGTGTTAAATCACAAGATATTGGAGGCCAATTCACAGGTCCAAAACGTGAAATTAGGCAGTCACCAAACGTGTATTTCAATAAATCGAATGTGGCACGAGCTGTGTGACATGTTGCGCTGTCTTGTTGGAACCACAGCTCCTCGACAGCTCACAGCTCAATTCAGGAATGAAAAAGTTAGTAATCATGGCTCTATACCGATCACCATTGACTGTAACGTTGTGACCGTCATCGTTTTTGAAGAAGGATTCCACCAGCCCATAAAGTGCACCAAACAGTCAGTTTTTCTGGATGTAACGGTGTTTCGACATACACTTGTGGATTAGCTTCTCTCCAAATGCGGCAGTTTTGTTTGTTGACGTAGCCATTCAACCAGAAGTGCGCTTCATCGCTAAACAAAATTCGCTTATGAAAATCGGGAACAACGGCAATCTCGTTTTGGGCCCATTCGACGAATCTAAAAGCGTTGTTCAGACGTGAGTCTATTCATGATGAATTGCTAAACCTAACTGAGAATAAATCACTTGACAACTGTTAAATCGGTCGCCATCTTGGAAAGTAATGCCAACTTAAACTTCTATACCTTGAAAAAAAAACACTCTTTACAATCAAATATATACTAATTTCAGCCTGAGTCGATTACGCATCACATTTTCTTTTCCAGACAACTGAACTAATACATTTTTAATATCTACAAAAGGTGCCTACTTTAGCAACATAACTCGATAGAAATGATTAAACAGCAGCAGATAAATTAAGTAACCAGGTAAAAATTAGAGCTAAAAGAATTATTGAATTAAAGCAGACGATAATAATATGGAAGATAATTTTCAGTCTAAACACTATCTGTAACTACTGCGTAATTTTTAAACAATCCGTTAGAAATTGGTTGCAGATAAAGAAAAGAAACTTAAAACAGAAATAAATATTTTATAAATTACGAAAAAGTTTAATATTTCTTACGAGGATTTTAGCTTCTGAGGCTTTTTTACAAGTTTAAGCAACGTTTAAGGTAATCTACTAGTTGTTCAATATAATACCCTCAAAGACTATATCCTAAATTTTTCTCTTAATTTGATGAAAAGGTTTTCTAAGTTCTGAGAAAAACCCTCCCTCAAAATTGTGGTGATACCGAGCCAAATCGTACTTTTACCTGTATGGTGCTGGAAGCTACAGCTAGCGACAAGCGCACTTCTAACCCTTTAATGTGTGGGTCTCGGTCTGACACTGTCAGACAGGTTGCATTAGTAACAAGAACTGCAACAACAATATAATAAAAACGACTAAAAAAATAAAGGATGCGAAACATCAAATTCTTTTTCAATTGAGTGCTGCATTATAAAGCAGTGCTTCTTAAACTTTTGATATTCATGACCCAATTTTCAATTCTAATTTTCATGACGCCTCAAATACAAAAGAATGTATTAAATGGAATAATAATGCTTAATACACTGCTGGCCACCTTAAATGCAACACCCTGAAGGAAGCATGCAAATAACATGAAATTTACAACATGCATTAGTGGAGGGGAGATATGCAAATGATTAGAATTTCAGCGCAGGCACACATCACGTGCGCCTGTGGCGCCACCTCAAAGAGCTATTTAATGCTTGGAGATTTCGACGATTTCAAGTTCGGCAATTGCGTTTTTCTTGTGTTTTTTTTCAAAAAACGATCAGTTATGTCTTGTAGAAAGCAGCGATCAGCTTTTGATCAAGTATCCGAGTTCGACAGAGGAAGGATAGTGGCCTACCGAGATTGTGGATTATATTTCAGGGAAATCGCTAGTCGTGTTGGACCCGACGTGTGGTCGATTGCATCCAACTCAGTGCACCACTTCACGTGAGGACAGGCAAATTGTGCGCATGTCAGTGACGGATCGCTCAGTCACATCACGAGCCATAGCACGGCACTTTGAGTCTGTAACGCATCATTCAGTGTCTGCGCGTACCATTCGACGCCATTTACAGAAGAGTGGTCAATACGCAAGACATCCGTTGCTTGGTCTACCCTTGACGCAGAACCACATACGTCTCCTCCGCCAATGGTGCGATGAAAGAAGGATGTTAGTGGCAGAATGTAATGAAGTTGTCTTTACTGACCAGTCACGCATATGTCTGCAACACCACGATGGTCGGATTCAAGCCTGGAGACACCGTGGAGAGAGGATGCTGAACAGCTATGTTATGCACCGCCACACTGGTCCTGCACCGGGTATTATGGTATTGGATTATATTATGGTGGTATTGGATAGAACTCTTGCACTCCTCTAGTACGCATTACTGGTACTTTAAACAGCCAGCGCTACATCTCGTAGGTGTTGGAACCAGTTGTCCTTCCTTACCTTTAGGGCTTGGTCACAGCCATATTTCAACAGGATAATGCGTGACCACACGTAGCACGCATTGCAAAAAGGTTCTTCGTCAATCACTAGTTTGAATTACTTCCCTGGCCGGCTCGCTCTCAGGGACCTTTCGCCGCTAGAAAACATGTGGTCCATGGTTTCTTAACTATTGACCCAGATTATACCCCCAGCTGCCACACCAGATTAACTTTGACAACGTGTGGAAGCTGCTTGGTCTGCTGCACCCCAAGAACCCATCCAAAGTCTCTTTGAATCAATACCGAGGCGTGTGGCAGCGGTGATCTCCAACAATGGCGGCTACTCTGGCTACTGATTCTGGCAGGAACAACACTTCACAGAAGTCTATAAGTTTTATCATTTGATATTGGTCAACATGTTATCTACAAAATAAATTTTGTTGTTCTATCTCTTGTCTTTCTTGATACTGCATTTACGGTGGCTAGCAGTGTACTTTGACGCTAAAGCTAGACATTACGACTTTAAATATAAACCGTACAAATTATTAGGTTATAAATTTTTTATACAATTTTGTATATGATAAGCCATGGAGAAAATCACTAGAAATTATTAAATTTGTTCTTAAATTGGTATTGATTTTTAGAACTAACTATATGGTGCCGCACTGATACATTTACTCGTATATGTATAGTACATCAGATTAAATGTGTTTTATTTTTTTAAGACAGGATACATTTTGTTTTGCTTCAATTTAGTGAAATGATAATTTTAAAAATAATTTTTATTCTGCACTTTTCGATATGCTCGACCCCCTTTTAGAGATATCACCCCCAGGGAGTGCACACCGCAGTTTGAGAAACACTATTGTAAAACAAGATAATTTTGCTTTATATAAGAATTTCCCGAACTATTAAATAATAAGCGTAATATAATAAAGTAGTACTATATATAATAAAAAATTTAAGGCTTACTAAGCTAACCATAAAATGTAATAATTCTGTGCTTTTCTGGGTTATTTTCCTGTGGATATTTTACGCTGGAAATATTTTCTTTAAAGTTGTTTCTTTTAATAATAATTATTAGTTAATTTTGGATTATTGCTTTCTGGTTGTCATTTATTTTAGTTAATTTTTGAGGTTCTCTTAGTGAAGTTCACAAAAAAGTTTGAAAATTTATTGGGATTTATCTTAATGATAGCACCCAAACATGTACGGTAATAAAATTATTTGGTACTTTTAATAAGAATCTGATGTAGTGTGAGAACTCCAAAATTCTTAATAGAAAATAATTCTATGAAAATCTCAATGCAAAATAATAGTGAAAAAAAGGAAAAATTAAAAAGAAAAATTTAATTATAGTTACATAACTGAGTTGACTTCTTGTAAATAGATCCACTTGAAATAATTTAAATTTGCAGGAAAAAAAACTATCAATTGATATGTTTTACATTATAAAGGAATACTATAAAATTAAATATTTATCTTTAAAAGTGCAAAGTTGACATTTTAAAAAATATATTTGCTTGATATCTAGCGAGCAGAATTACCTGCGTATGACATTCCTGTTATGTAAAAGTCATTCTTGCTGTATTCATAATACACCAGAAAGAATTGCCTTAGAAATTCGTACAGATCATCTGCCACTTCATTCTGATTTGTAACGTATCCATTGTGACTTCCAGTGAAACTGAAACCGGTTCCAACTGGATTGTCTACGTATATGACATGATACTCTTTCGCCCATGTAAACTGCCTTAGTTCTGCATATCCGTTTTCAAGAATTATATAGGGCCCATGTATTACGAAGAGACTAAAAAGTCCAGATCCTCCTGGGCCTCCTTGTAGCCACAGAATCACAGGGGCATTCAAATGCCTGTTCTAAAAGAAGAAACATTTGTTAACATGCACTACTTCGTTGTGTAAAAGCATTCTTTTACTATTTAAAAAAAGAATTTTAATAATTAAAAAGGAAATGATTTCTACTTCGAATAGTTTGTACGATATCGACCAAATGATCCAGGAATAAACATATATTGGATTTTGTTAAATATGCTTCAAAGGCAAATAGATATTAGCACGATCTATGTTTCCATTTTAGCTTGTTGTGGCGCATATCCCCAGGACAGAACTTGCGACGCTCGGTTTCGTAGCCGAGTAACATAACCACTAGACAAAATGGATCACCTCTGTCCGGAGTATGTCACTGGCTTATGAAGGTACCACCACAGTACCTCTTTTTCATGTAGTTTAGTTGCTATATATATGTGTGTGTGTGTGTATTCTTTCTCCTATAGTAATATTATCTTTGTAATACAGACCGTAGTTAATAGTCAGTAATACGACAAATACTTCTCCAGCAATCATATATTTTGTAATTGTTTAATAATTGTGAGCACCAATATATGTTTAGTGTAACAACAAAAAAATAAAGAAAATGCCACGTAAAGAAACTAATTAAAATATGGTAAATAGAGGATCTGTTAAGATCATTTTTCCCCTGTTCTTTTCTCATAATTCATTGACATTACATCAGCTCATAAGGTTCTATTGAAATCTTCAAAAATTTAAAGAGAAAATAGAATTAAAATATTTTAAACAAATTATTTGGTTTCTAAAGTGTTATAAAAGTATGACGAGTCGATTATATAAGTATGTCATTTATTATTAAAAACATCACAAAATATAAAACATATGAAATATATTGCATTGTTTTTAGATAATTGTAAGATAACATGAAATTAAACATTGTTATTGAGAATTCAAAAAAATATATTTTTTCAAAATTTTATGTATATTTAAAATATACAGGTATAGGACAAAAAAGTAGGAGCACCTATTTAAAACTGAATCATCCTTCGACCGTTTAAACAAGTGGGCACCACGTTTAGCAACAGTGGACCACCTAGTGATGATGAAAGGGGAGGTATCAGTTAAGCATTTGGCAGTTTGAGAGTTGCATTAGAAGATTCTGTTACTAGAAAAGCGTGATTCTATCCGACCTCTCCAGCGTGAAAAGAGGCACGTTAATTGGAGCTCACTTCCTAGGAGCGTTCTTGCCCAGAACAGCCAAACGTAATGGTACTTCATGAACCACTGTGTAAATGGTCATAACAGCTTATACAAACCTGGGTAAGGTGTCTTCTGAGAAAGCACAACAGTGGGTGAAAGTCCAAGTTGAAGAAACATGAGAGACGGTTGTTGAAGAAGACAGTCGGCCCAAAACGCAAGACGTCACTGCATTTGATAAAGTCCGAGATGAATATCCACCTTCAGAATCCTGTATCCATGAAAACCATTTAACGGGAGTTGCTTGCTGCAAACATTTATGGTAAAGTAGCTATCCCAAAACCGTTATATTAGGCACGGAATGCTATGAAGAAACTACAGGCTACCAATACCACCTAAGCTGGAATCAATTGCAATGGGAACAAGTCATCTGGTCTGATGAATCCTCATTTCCATAAGTCCAGGTTACCAGACGTGTGTTCGTCTGTCGAAGACTGGCAGAAGAATTTCATGTTGAATGCCTGGTTCCAACCATGAAATAGGAAGGAGATTCTGTGAGGGTGTAGGGTGCAATATCTTCCTTTGGATTGAGGCACCTCATTGACTCGAGGAGGAGGATCACAGAGACCAATATTACAAATCATCTTCACTCTATGCTTCAGAAACTCTCTCTGAGAGAACATCCTGCGTTCAAAGAGGACAACGCCCCTGTTCACACGTCTTACTGTGTTCAAATATGGTCCCATGGGCATGGTGATGAAATAGTACTACTTTTGTGGTATCCCTAATCCTCCGAATTTAACATTATTAAGTGTTTGCGTAGTTTTATTAGAGAACAAAGTGCATGCTTGGTTTCCACCTCTACGCATACCATCAGGCCTCGAGAGGAATAAGTGCGAATTTAGATGTTCTGTGTTCGAGAACTTTATTTCGAAATCCCACGTCGAATGCAAGCTGTCATTCAAACTAAAGGTGGTCCAACCCCTTACTAATATTTTTTCTCAGGTTTTTCTATTATTTTGTCCTATACATGTATTTATTTTATTCAGTGCAATTAGTTTCATGCTTTAAAAAAAACTAAATACATAACTAGAAGTTGTAAGAAACATATTTTCTGTTAACTGTTAATATACGAATGTCGTTCAGAAAGTAAAGAGCAATAGCACATACTGTGCGATGGGTATGCCCTACTACCGCGAATGCATGAGCGTTAGCTACCTCTTTACTTCGCTTAAATGCCTGCCAAACTTGGTTGCTGAATTGGCAAGCAGGGCCTCTTTCCCCCTTATGCACACTAGGCCCGTGTCTAGGGCAAAAAAAATGGATGAAACAAATTGAGTAAAAATAAAATTACAGTGAACGCACTACAACCTAGAGAGTCTTGAGAGAATCGTTTAGGCTTTTAAGAGAGTAAAGACTGAAATGAGATCACCTAAGGAAAATGAAAAGTTGGATATTGCTATGCACTCAAAATGTTATTGCCATGGAAATTGAATACAATGATGTTTTTAAGGATTTTACAACGTTCAGAGCTCAAGAAAATCTTTGTTGCACCAATATAATGACAGTGACTCAACAAAGAATAAAGATGTCCAAAGTAAAAGATAGTAAAGCGATAAGCGATGAAAAAGTTCAACAAGTTGAGTTCTTGATGAGAGTTCTTTTAACAAGTTGAAAAGAGTTCGTATAATAATGTATACTCTATGTAATTGCAAACTATTTCACTAACTTACTGTACTTACTGTAAAAGGCGAGTGGTCCATGATATCGTAAGGTATCGTGACCAAACCATGCCATTTTCTAAACTGTGCATGATATGGTGGGTTCATGGGTGGTGGATAGTGGTAACACTATCTTAAAAGCAAATTCAAAGAAAGGGAAAAGAGCAAGAGAGTTGAAAAATCCAAAACTGGTTAGGTAAGAACTGTAGGAGGAGGTGCATTGGAGGTAACAATGTGGGGCTTAACAATTTGAAGTGCCTAGAGCACCGGGGAGGTTAACAACAACAATGAGGGCAAGTGTCATTGTTATTTTACTTTTCAAAATGATTGCCCCAAATCATCCCATCCGATCTTTTTTTCAAATGATCCCACCAAAATGAAATCCATATCATCACTCATTTTTTGAATGCCGCCATTTTTCGGGCTATCAAAACTCTTCAAACTCTTTAGTGAATTAGACACGTCAATAAAAAGAGATAAGGAATGTTGTATTCAAAGCCGTTTCTGATTCATAACAATATGTTGCCCTATACCGATGCATGAACACATCACATACTTCAGTATCTTAAATGGAAAATTTTTGGATATCCTCTTTATTGGTCTTACTTGGTGCCAAGCGATTTTCTAATATTTTCGTAAATAAAATGACATTTTCATCGAAACCAGTGGTGAAGACTACAAACAAGAAATTGGGGCTGAAATCTTTGGCGGCAGAATAGTACAACGTGTAAATTGAAAGAAATGACCACACATTACAATGAGTACGTTGACAGAAATAGTGACTCTATTTAAAAATAGAGTAAGGTACTGTTACTTCATAAAGTTCCTTTGTTAATGAGTTCCTTTTTTATTTAGTTATGGAAAAACGCTGCTTATAATTTCTGCATGACTCTCGTTAAAAGTAATTACATTTTATAATTTTTAGAGTATTGGGCTTACCATTGCGGGAAAGAACCAAAAAAACATATTACTGTTATATGTTTTGTTGACAGTGATAAATCCACTGTAACTTGGAATATTGCTGGGTACACGGGGTAGCCTTCCAACTTTGCTGAGAGAACGAGCCTCTTCAATTTGTCCATTCTCAATATAGGGTGTCAAAATGAGAGGTTGATCTAAACCTAAAATATTGGTAAATAAAGCATTTAAGAAACGTATCTGCAACCAAGTTTTATGTTTTATGCTAAAATAAGTAGAAAGGTTGAATAGATACTCTGAAACATATTTTAAAATGAATGACTTGGGGTATTTTTTATTGTTTTAATCACTGAATAATTCATCTTCATTTCATTAAAATGTTTAGAAACAAGCAAGCACAGAAAATATTCAATAATTTCTAACTATATAACACTAATTAGAAAATCAATGGAAAATAAAGTTATAAAACTAAATTGAATTTGCATTACGCTAATTCAAACGAAAGCTGCATTTAGTCCTAAAAAATAAATTATAGTTTTAAAAAACTAAAAGAACACGCTTTCATAGTGAATTGAACTAAAAAGTAAAAGAAAAATTCTTAATATAAGAATAAAAAATGATTAACGAGAAAATTAATGTCATTGGGGTAAAAGCGTGGGGTGCTCTATATCAATAGTTATAATTTCTTACTAGTTCTATTCCGAAATGCTGAATTAATGTAAAAATGTAGTACAAAGCACCCCATGCTTTTACCCCAATGACATTAATTTTCTCGTTAATCATTTTATTCTTATATTAAGAATTATTCTTTTACTTTTTAGTTCGATTCACTATAAAAGCAGGTTTTTTAAATTTTTTTAAACTATAATTTATTTTTTTATTTTTAGTTCGATCTACAGTAAAAGCATGTATTTTTAGTTTTTTAAACTATCATTTATTCATACTCTTTTTTCTTTTCAATTTTTGCCCCGCGACCGAAAAAGTTTGTCCATTCCTGAGTTAGAACAAATTATTGTTGTTCACATGCAGACAATTGTTTATGTTATGATAAAAAACTACTAGCCAAAAAAAAAACCAAACATTTTTGCCTTTAGGGTTACTGTTAAACTTTTAGTCGCCAAATTTCGAAAGGGGATCTGGAATTAGTCGCCAAATCTGAAAATGGTGTATAGAATTAGTCGGCAAATTTCGAAATCGTATAATGAATTAGGCGCCAAATCTGGAAATCGTTATTTCTGATTATCCTGTTCAGGACAAAAATAGGAAGTTATTGTATTGTCATCGGCTCTTGACAAGTGAGCGAAATTTCGAATTAATAATGACATTTACTAGTGGGTAAAAATCGAGTTCAAACATTCCGTTACATACAAGTGAAACTTACAAAATCGCGTTAAAAATCAAGTTCTTAAACGTAAGTATGTTAAAAGTTTTAATGTTAGCTCAAGAAGTTATTTAACAATGAAAGAAATTACCATAATTTAATCTAATCTAAGCAGCATTATTTTTCCAGTGTTAATGCTACTAAAAATTGGGTGCGGGTTGGAATTAAAGGCAAAACATTTATTGGATGGAGGAAATTGAATTACAACCCTTTTTAAAAGGAAAAAAAATGTAACCATCCATTCAGGCTACTTGCATTGATGACTTATTGCATTCTGCGGTTTATGTCCAGTAATTAAGTCTATCCTAAACATCGTTGTCTGTTGGTATGTAAGATATTTTTGTGTGCGCTTTCTTTTAATCACATAAAAAGCATCAAAACGAGTTCAAAAAGACGCAAATATGAAAAGGGAGGCAATTTTATATGCAGGAAAAAATGGAAATAGAGCAAAGGTCACTGAAAATTTGGTGAGGACGAAATAAATATACGTTGATGGTGCATGTAAAGCGATAGAATTTTTCATTGTAAATGCACAACAATATTTAATAATTATTTTACTTCTTCTATAATACTTTTTTAAAAAGAATGTAGCATGGAAGACAATACCGCGTTGGAAAATGGCGATACCGGAACCAATTCCGAAGTGAGCAATGGGAACGACAGATGATTTTCGAAACATGATACTGACTGTTAGAGTAATTATACGTTCATGTATGTATTTGAAAATTTTTAAGACTGGTCAAAAAATCAATTATTAGCTTCTTATTATTTATCATTAAGTTTTTTAAAAATTTCTTAAGTATTGGATATAGAGAAACCTTTAACAATTTTTTACTTTATCTCAAAAAACGATAAGAGATTTGGAGGTGCAATCGATGAAAACATCTTTTCACAAAACATTTTGAGAATGTGGGGAGTGACTTAGAATCGATGGTGGGTTAGATTCAAATATAATGGTACTTTTTTAGTTTAAAATTTATTTTTGAAGATCTAACTAGCCATTTGAGAATTCTACATAAATTGACTGCTGTTTCCTTAAAGTTAATATTTTACATTAAACCATAAATTTAGTATAATACATAGATATATGTATATACAGTCGAATCTCTATATAACAAACCTAATTTTTCTATGTAACGAACTTTTTCCTGGAACCTTGAGCATTTCACGATTTTCTTCGTAAAAAACCCTCTATATAGCGAAGTATATTTTCTATATAACGAACTTTTTCTTTTGTGATTCAATTTATTTTCTCCTTATTTTTGAAGTATTTCTGAACATTTCACGTTATTCTCTCTTTAACCAGTTTTATGGTGGTCATAAATCTTGAACTGGTTTCATTAGATCCTAACTCACCAAGAACAATAGAGTTCTAAACGATTCATCAAAAAAGTGCAACCTTTAACATCCATTGTCCAGTTCACTATAAAAATCTTCGATATCCCTTTTCCCAATCAGTGGAGTTGTTCCGTGTCCCCATGCTCAATTAATAAAATAATGTATGTTTATTATTACTTATATGCTTTAAATTATAGAGAAGGACCTTAAAATTCATTAATTTAAATTTTTTAAATTATTTTCTTAGTATTGAAAATACAGTGACACATTCAATATTCTTTTTTCTTGTTTGTACGGTATGTTTTTCCTTGCAGCTTTTCTTTCCTTCTTTCTTTCTTTTTTTATGGGTACGATATATAAAATAAACATATATTAATTTTAAAAATAAGTGTGAATAATTACTTTTTAAATATGTAGTGTTTATTAATTTAAAACTTGTTTTATATGGTTTATAAAGAATATTAAAAGATGAACCTCTGTATAATGAATTTTCCATTTAAAAACTTTTTTCCGGGATTTAGCGACTTCTTTATATAAAGATTCGACTGTACATGTATATACATAATGAACACTTGAAATTATGCATTTATTGTATTGAAGGAAATACCCCAGTAATTTCTAAAGGTTTTACTTTGCTTTTGTTAATAATGTTGTTAATGGTTTTTATGTTGTCAATGGTAATAATGATGGTGACGTTTGTAGAACGCGATGTTTACATCTCATTTCCTCTTTGTGGAATTATGATCTGCTCCTGAATCATCTTTTTCTTTATCATATCTAACGTAAATTTTATTTTCTTTATTTAAATATATTTCAGCAAATGATAATAAAATGAAGTTTTTAATATATTTTTTTCAAATATATGTATAACTTCGTGTGTCTTGTCTTTGCTAATCAATTTTTTTTCACTGTCAGTGTAACATATTTTTTCTCTATTTTTTAAAAAAAGCTATATATGTTAAGAAAAAAGAGAGATAAAATTATAACCTCATATCTGAATCAGTTAAGAGATTCTAAAAGGTATTAAACATAGCATTAACAAAGGAAAGAGAGACAATGTCTTGCTATAGATATGATTTCTAATGAAAATTTAATTTTACCCAAGCGTAGAAATTACCAATAGAACAGTACAAATAAACAAATACAGTATAATTAATGCAAAAGACTAAATCAAAATTCAGAAAGTAATAAAAATTCTTAGTGTAATCTTTTCCACATTTATCTCATTTTAAAGAAAATAAATTTGTAAAATGGAATGAATTTCTCAAAGCATTGAGGAAACTTAGGAATTTTACGTTTTCATTTGCCTTTTTTTTAAAATACATTTATTTAATGTAATGAAATTTTTTGATATTAAGCTATCCGACTACGTTCGGAACAGTGATTTTAAAAAAAACGCATAAATGTATAACTTTCATGATATTTAGTGCCAATTAGATTAGAATACATGTATAAAATTGTTTTAAGGACATTTTGAAAAGTTATTTAAATACAATATTTCGGCAAAAAATTAACTTAGAATACCTTTTTTTCACAAAATGTTCTCCTTTTTGTGAAAAATGCATCTATTATAATAATATTTTGCCTGCATATAGCTCAAACCCCTGTAAAGAGGCTCAATTATGATTTTGGAAAAAAAAAAAAACACGTTATTTTCAGGGTTACAACCAATTGAAATAATTATTGGCGTTTTTTTCTTAAAATTTCTCCCCTCTGTTTTCGTAAAACAGAGTTCTAAGTTACATATTTCAGAAATTGTAGTTTTTCTTCTATACAGAGGTCTGATCTATATACAGGTAAAATATTATTATAATAGAAGCATTTTTCACATTAGGAGAATATTTTGCAAATGGGCCATTCTATGTTTATTTTTTGCCAAAATATAGTACTTAAATAATTTTTTATTGTTATACTACTCTTAAAACATTTTTATATACATTTTCTTATCTAAGTGACACTAAATATCATACATATTTTCCATTTATACGCTTTTGCAAAATCACGGTTCCGAACGTAATCGCGTAACTTAAACAAACAGTCTTCAAAATTTCGAGGTCAGTCGCCTGAGTTCCACATATTGCCTTAGAATGCAGAGTTAATAAACACTCACTCCCTAGACAAAAAAGTTTTACGGTATGTTTTTAAGATGTGTTAACAATATTAACAATGTCATTGTTATCAAAACAAGCGTTTTAATCTGAGACTCAATTACGATAAGGGAAAGCTTGCTATAACCCCCTTCTTAAAATCAACATGTCATAAGCATAAGACTTCAAGCTGTATTTTCTAGCAGAATACAATAATAAATTAAATTCGTATTTTTTTCTTTTACCAAAAGGGGACAATATTTTGCTTTTAAGCAAATTAAATACCCTTGAAAGCAGTTTTTACTTATCGTATAAAATGAATTCAGAACAATGTTTTCTTACCATTATTTGAATTTTTTGCTTCATTGGCAGATGTGGGTGCTTGTGTGTGAGATTTTCCATCTAAAAAAATTGACGACCAGACTATTGCAAGAAAAAAGAATAAAAATATATCTGAAGTCATTTTAAATCTTCCTTTTTAAAAATTCATCACGTTCTTCTCTCCTGTAATGATTCTGAAACAGATTATTGAAATATTAGCGAATTGCTTAAAATGCAATATTGTGATTATGGAGCATATTCATTCAGTGCTGAAATTAAATATTACGTTGAGTAAAAAGTTTTCAGTCAACTAAAAACAATCGCGTAATTTGATAAATACATAAAAATTCCCAATGCTTATGAGGATAAAATTCTCCAATTAAATCTACAATGGTCTGCCAGCGTTTTAGTAACTGTTCAATTCCTTCTGAGAAGAACTATGGCGTGAATTATTCCAGAAAGCAATCGACCTATATTTTGAATCAATGATTGTGTCATTGAGAGGCAGCTGTAGATGTGAAAACAAATAGTAATCCTAAGACGTCAAGTCTGGGATATATGGTGTCCGTTGCATCAAATCCCACTTAGTAGAGTGTAGAGGGTACAGCTGGTCATCGCACTGACATGTGACCGAGAGTTATCTTCATGAAAGAGAACCATCTTCCTTCTGAACTCTTCCTTTCGCTTTTCACGAATGACATCACTAACTTCGATTAGGATATTGCTGTATATTGTAATGTTGATAGTCTGTTCGTTTTCAGGTACTTCTTACAGATAATTCCTTTACAATTCCATCTGATACAGAGAAGCATGTTCGTTCTTGTTAGTTAGCGTACATCTTGCAACCAAACCTGCTGATTCCCCGGTGGTTGACCAACCTCCTTTACGGCTTGTATTGTTGTATTACACCCATTTTTACTCACAGGTCACAATTCTGTCCAGAATGTTCCCTTTTCTTTGATCTATGAGCAGTGCTAAAACAATGTCGCTTTTATCTTGCTCTTATCTTCAGCAGTCAGTTTGGGAGTCATCCAGCAGTTAAAATTAAACGTTAGATTTATGCATTTGAGAGCCTTAAATACTATTTTTTGACAAACATCAAACTCTAACGCAACAGTTTGTGTTGAAACATTTATGTCTTGATCAATGATTTGCTTTAACTGATTACAATCAACCTCAATAAGGCGTCTAGAACGTGGTCCATCTTCGATGTCGAAATTCCCAGATTTAAACTTCCGAAACGAAATTTTTACTGTATCATAAATAGTATTAAAATCTAAACTTTGACACATTTTTTGTGGTATTCAGTTGCACTGAGTTTATTTCGGAACTCATAGTACGTAATCGTTCTGATCTGCTGACGTGATAGCTCCATTTTAAATACTTTTTTGGTGCACAAAATGATTAAGTTCTGACAAACAAATCGCACAGTCGTGTAGTTCTTTCATATTTAGAATTCAAAAACCAGTTTGAAGAAAGGTTAACTACCAAGAGAATGGCCATGAGTGGTGCCAATGTATCTCTCCTAGGCGGAAAATTGTTCACTCAATCTAATATCTATAGCGTCACTTTATTGAAACTATATACTGACTAATATAACCTTTATGATAATTATACGAGTTAAAATATCCTTTGCTTGGTAGAAATTTCACAATTATATTAATAGGTATGTAATAAAAAACAAACTACAAATGTTTGATAAATTACCGATTATGAGTTTTACATTTTGTTCATAAAAAATAGATGAAAGATGAAAATAATAAACAATAACACGGAATAAATCTGTAAAAGGAAATGAAAACACGGAAGAGATGCGACTCAAGTGTTTACTATTAGAATGCACATTTTTGAGCAATGGAATTGAGTATAGGGTAAAAAAAAACAGAATTATAAACAAAACAACACATTACATATGTAGTTTATTTTTCACGAAACGCCAAGTCATGAAGTTTGCATAAATTTTAAATGTTAGAAATGTATAAGAAAGCAGTAAATTATTAGGGAAGTATTGTTTTTTCTTCTTCTTTGCTATGGATAATGTGTTTTTATTATAATGAGATAGCATAATAAAAAGGTAAATCTAAACACAATATATCACTTAATAGAAAGAATCATAACGAAAACCTAGAATTGTGTCATAATTGAAAATATTAAATCTCGTTCAGTGAATCTCACAGTACAAACAATGAGATTCTGTAACTGTTTTAGGTGTAATGGGAAATAAGAGACATATGAACAGGTAATACTTAGAAAATGAAAATTGATCTTCAAAAGTAGTTAATTGCAACTTGATTCCTTTTCCTTTTAAGCTGCTTTGTGTTCAAGACCACAGATTCATGGCTGGCGTTTCATGAGTTCGCGCTTAGTACCGCTGAAGACTTGCCGTGCAGGGGAGGCCGATGCACGTTAAATATGTTAAGATTCAAACGTGCTTCCGCTGGAGAGCTGTGAAAGTTAGGAAAGGGGTTACCAGCTAAGGTGACTTCCTCGTCACTTGACACAGGATCAAAAATCACGAGGTCCGTCGCCAAAAGCCCTTGATTAGCTGAATAGTGCGACGTTCATGTTCACTCATTCATTCAGTTCTTCTTAAGGTTTTGATAATTTCTTTAACCCCTTAACTTCTGCTAACGGATATATCCATCCCACTCAACCAATACGTTAAGTGCCTGCACTTATATATACGTCCTTCCAAAATACAATTCTTTTTGTGCTGCTATCAGTAAAACTATTCCGATATCTTTGAAATGCAATAAAATGATCCTGCCAGTGTTTGCGAATTAGTTACTTATTTCGGAGAAAATTTGGCTTATTTTTCTGCCTTTTCACCCCCCCCCCTCCCTCAATACATCGCATACGCGCGTCTACGTGAAAAACAGTTTCACTAGGGAGCGAAGCGTATAACTTTTAACTGACAGTTACGGGGTAATAATGCATTTCAACATGCAAAACGTTTCTTCAACTACATATTTATAACGTTTGATTTTAATACTCATGCCTATTTTGATCAGTTTAAATTTTTCCACATACTATTAATACGATAGAACTGTTAATGACCTTTTTAAGTTTTAACCACTCTAGTTACAGTAGTTCTATAACAAGGGGAATTTAAAATAAAGAATATCTATATGTTTAACCTTTTTATTCAGTTTTGAAATCGTTTTTGTTTTAATTTTAGTAATTCAATAAAAGTGATTTGACACAAATAACAATTATTTTTTTAGGTAGAACGAAGACAATCAGCTTATTATCTCTCTCTATCTCTCTCTTTCATCCATTTAAATTTCTCTATATGATCTATCTTATTACAACAAAATAAATATTTATCTATGAATAAGAGGTATGCTGAATTTCTGTAGGCTTAACATTATATTCAAAAATAAAAAAAAAAAAAAAATTGTTGAATAGGAAGACGTAAGCGTCAAATATTTCAATGCTGAAAGTTCAGTAAAGATTGAAAACTGACACAAACGTTAATGTATACATTTAGTTAACTTATGTGACATAATTTTTCAAAAAATAAATATGCGTGATTTATAGTCTTCAAGTGTGTTCTCGAATAAATTTTATATATATAGTTTTGCTCAATTATTCTATTTAAAATTCCATATATTTAATTAATTTAATCTTCGTTTGTAAACATATAACTTTTATATACATAGCACTTTAAAGCAACGCTAGAGAGATTGTTCATGAACCTCGGAATTTCGAACCATGGTCAAGTGAGGAGGATGATAAGACTATTCTCCAAACTTCCCCACCAGGCCAACGTCAGTACTGAATCTCTATAGATTTGACGTGCATCAGTCCTTCCACACAGCAGGTCCTCAGTAGTTCTAGGACTCGAAACTGAAGTTTGAAAACATCAGCCACGAGTTCGCGTTTATGACCAATCCTCTATATACTGCGTCTACTACCTTTCGTAAACACCGTTATCATTACAAAATGACACTGAAAATTAAACAGTTTGCAAATTGAATTGCCGTAAAAACACGCACTTGGAACACAAAAAATAAGACTGAAATTTAAGGGTGCGCGTTATACGCCGGATATAAAAATGATAGCTTCAATAATAATAATAATAATAATAATAATGCAAGTACTTTTAAAAAAAATCTTAATTCAATTCCTACTTAGATCAAGGAAAATTTTTATTTTAGCTACTTTTTATTAAATAGTTACAATTCATATAAATATGTATATACATATGACAGAACGACAACACTCAACAAGTCGTAATTCATTTTTATTCATTATCATTTAAGTATCGTATTTGTCATCCAAAACACTCGTGTATATAAAATTTAAAAACTGAATGCTTTAAAACGTGAGAAAAAAGCTTTTTCAAGGTTTGACAAAAGTCGCCAAAAATGATGCCAATGTGGCTGTACTTGTAATTCTTTAAATAATTAGTTTTAATCCAGTGGTTCTCAAACTTTCACTACAGACGACCCAATTTTCAATCATAATTTTTATCGCGCCCCCCTAAAAATAATAATGTATTGGATGCAAGCTGAGGGGGCGTTAAAGCTACAATACGATCATAATTATAAACCGTACAAATTAACAAGATAAGTATTAAATTTTGTATATGTTACTTTTAAGTAATTTATAATTTTATTATTTTTTTCCTTTTAGTTCAATTAACTATAAAAGCGTGTTTTTTTAGTTTGTTTTAAAACTATAATTTATTTTATAATTATTTTTACTATACACGATAAAAATCATAATTCCAGTGAATAATTTAACTGAGAAAATATACTTACCTACTTTCAAGGATTTCTTTGAAAATTTGAGAAAAAATCCAATAAAACTAAAGAAAATGTTCTAAATGTGCGTGTTCTTAATAAAGGACATACATAAACCACAGACACTTTTCGCTAACAACACAGGGACTTTATTTTCCAGCAAAACTGTCATATTTTGTAGTTTTGCTGTCGTTTGATGATCTACAAATAGCATTTTGTACTTTTTTCTTCCTTGTGTCTTTTTGACAAGGCGAAGTGCTACTTTATGGCTTCATAGTTTTCTTCATAGAGATCTTTAGGCAGCATTTGAAAATTCCAAATCAACTCAAACGTTTCATGCCTAACGCTTTTCTGATATTTACTTTCGCTATATCTTGATTAATATGCATTATTTCAGTAGGTTCTTCAATTGCTTGTTCAGTTTCAACTTCCTTCAATAGGGATTACAGATGCCCATTTTTTTAATACATTTATAAATCATAATAAGTCGTACAACACAGCAATCAAAACCACAAAATTACAACTTCCCTAAAAAAATGACGGAGATAACCATACCAGTAAGTTCGAAGGTCAGCTAAAGTAATATTTTAGGTTAAAAGAAACGTAATAAAACTATCTCTCATCGTGGGATTACAGCAAAGCAAACAAAATATTTTTTTTAATATGGTTATAGCATCAAAGATGGCTAATGAGCGTTGGAAGTGGAATCTTTTATTTTTAATGATCACCAGATGATAAAAATAAATTATATCAATGTAAATGTGAATTTTTTATTATGTCAGAAAGCATTTTGTTTCACTTCATTCCAAAAAATTTTTTAAAACCTTTTATTTTCAGTATGCTCGCGCCCCCCTCGGAGGGTTACCGCGCTCCACAGTTTGAGAAACACTGGTTTTAATCAATTATTTTTTATTAATTATAATTAAATTATTGTATTGCTATCCAAAATAATCATGTATATAAAATTTCAGCTCAATTTAGTTCTTTAAATTGCATTTTATTAACGATTGAAAATTCCACGAAGATAAATAAATAAATAAATATAGAGAGAGTGTGAGCTAATAATAGGAATTGAATAACAGAGAGAGAGAGAGAGAAGAGAGATAAGCAAAAAAGAATTGTGACTTCTACATTGATGGGAATACTGTTTATTTGAAAGAAGCGACATATCTAATGAACACAATTTATTGCAGTTCTCGAAGTATGTTATTTTTTCAAAAACCTGGGGAAAAATACCTCGAATAAATGACTTTAAAATATAAGAACATTTCACACACAACATTTGAGGTGGTTCCTTCGTAAGAAAGGGGGAACCCGTTATACGGGGAATATACCTAAAAACTAAGAAATGGAGTTTGGAAGTATAAATGCGTGCATTGACACAACGTAGAATATTAGCCCCCTGTAAACTCAGGTTTAGGGCCCAAATACGTACTTAGCTTCAGTTAAGCTTTAGACCCCTTAGAGTCCCTGTCCCCCACAATGTGGGAGTGTACGCTACGCCGCTGTATGCCCGTTATACACCGTTGCACGTTATACGAAAGATTTTACGATAATCTTTTTATATATCCGATTCATACTTGTACGATAAAAATCCTACAGCTATTTCTTAAAAAAATATATAATTCCTCTTTGTAAAAAATTATTTTTTCTAGATTTTGTGCTGAATAGCCTAATATTTAAATACATTAAGATATTACAAAATACATTAATATTTAACTAAACAAACAGATATTTGCAACAGTAAAAAAATTCAAAGATTAATTTTAAATACTAGTTATAGTTGTACCTCGAATTTCATTTTCTTTAGGAAATTTACAAAAAGAAGTGATAATTTTAAGGAAGTTGACACTCAAAAGTTTATATTTTTATGAAAGGAAAAATATTAACTAATAAATCCTCTATGAAAGATTTTCGTTTTAAAGAGCAGAATGTAGCAACAAAAAAACTACAAATCAAATAATTATCGCAAAGAAATGACGCAAAATAGGCTGAATTTTTTGCTCTTTAGATTATTTAATTAAGATTTCTTATTTTTGAGAGAAACGCTAGGAAACTTTTTATTCCTTCAATAAAATTATTTGATACAATATATAAAGTATATTTAAATTTTATATTAAATATGGCTCAATCATAGTTCCTATGAAACCAGAGGAAAATAAATATAGTTTATATCTTCTTAAGAAAAAATTGTGCTTGAAAGGATTTAAATATGATTGATTCGAAAGATTTAATTACAATTAGTACGTCTTTAGTAAGATATTAGACCAATATTGCATTAAATACTTACTTACAGAAAACTTCTGAAGAAATTTTGGCATATTATGACGACTAACTATTCGTTACTGGTTATAAAGAGAAAGCGACAGTAACAATGAATTGCATCTTTTCCATGATTACCAAATGAGCTCTGCTATTTTCTAAGCGGTTGTCAAAAACACATTTAAAGCTATTATTCTTATTCAATAATACTAACATTTCCTCGTGGAATCGTTTCAGCGAAGAAAAGAGCCATTTTATCTAGCTTAAATTCTGTTCCTGATTTCTCCTTTTGCTTATACATATATTGTACGTCAGTGCTTCTCAAACTCTCAATATTTACAACCCAATATTCAATCATAATTCTCATCGCGCTCCCCCTTCCATACATTAACAATGTATTTAATTCAATAATACTATACTTTTACGCCTACAATACGACTGTAACCTCTCAAGTACCACCGGCGTATATAAGCGTCTCACTCAGCCAAAGCGTTTATTGCCCAGGTCGTCTTATACATCTTTCCGAAGTATGAATTTTTTTGTGCACAGCTATTCATAAAAATATTCCTAAGACTTTGGAATGCAACAAAAATACATTGACTGAGTTTGCGAAGGATTTACGTATTTAAGAATATTTTCTTATTTATTTCTTTTTTCTCCCCCTCCCCCGCAATGTATCACATACGTACTCCTACGTGGAAAAAGGTGGCATTGGGAAGTGAATCGCGTATCTTTTCATCGATCATTAAGGGATTAATTATAAACTATAAAAATTATCGAGACAAGTGTTAATTTTGGTATATAATTTTATATGACAAGCCCATGGGGTTAGAGACAATTATTAAACTTGTTCTTAACTTAGTATTGTTACATTAATTTTAAAATACATTGTGCGCTACTGATACATTTAGAAGTGTATTATATCAGTATTCATGTGTATTTATTTCTTATTATGTCAGAATGTACTTCGTTTGTTTACTTTCAGTAAATTAATAATTTTTTTTAAATAATCTTGTTTTCGACTCTTCAATATATGTCTGCCCTCCTTCCCCTTACGGGGAAGCGCCCCACATTTTAAGAAACGCTGTTGTACGTTATTCGAGTAATCCCTCGCATTCATTTAAGAAGCGAATTATACACAGCTTTCGTTGCTAAGTCGGATTCAAGACTTTTTCCACTAAACGACAGGGAAATACTGGATGACACCGGTTCTACAGCATGATTTCTGGCATGAACTTCCATTAAGAGACCTGTTCCTGTCGTTTAAAGTTTTTAGGGTCCCCCTATGTAGGTTGAATAACATGAAAATATTTGAAACAAAAGAAAAATTGTATTTAAAAGAGTTATGTTTAGCAAAAATAATTTATTTTCCTTCCCCGCGCCCGAAAAGTAAGGCAACACTTTCAAATATCAATTTATAAAAAGAAGGAGGGGGGGGGAATAAAGATATTTACTTACGTCTTTTTATCTTTTTTTTTGTCCCATAAAAAAATTCAATGTCTTAAGACTTCGTGATGCCCTGGGTCCCTAAACAAAAAGTAGAGAATGGGCCACAACACAAATGAAGTTCCCATATACAATCCTTAAAAGTAGAGTTCATAATATACGTTGTCAAAAACTGATACAAACAATAACCCGAAACAAATAAATGGTGCATGACTTACAATCAAAGAAACCAGCTCTACCAACTGCCTTTTTTTAACTGAAGGAGTAGTGAGGGTGTATGGTGGTAGGCCTAGGCCTATACATGATCGATGGTCATAACATGTAGCTAGTTAACATATTGTCCGAAATTCCCAATTTTTCGGAGAATATATGCAAATAGAAATAACATTTGACCACTGGAATAATTCGAATTCTCATCTTATTAAGGCAGATTCGAGAATGAGATGAAGCCTCCATTGTGGCCGAAGCCCTGGAACCAGTTTGCCCATGACATATGATGTCAAGTGCACACCATTAGTGGTGCGCAACACTTTGAGCTAATGCAAAATTTCTAGCTACGTTCTATGTAATATTGAAGGATCAGCAGTCTCAATGTTCACTGTAATTCGAATTTTCATTTCATCCTTATCACTAATATCTGATTGGTAAAAAATATTTTTCTTAAGGTATTATGTCTTAATTTATTAATTCTTAAGGTATTACGTCTAGAGATTTATGTAGTCATGGTATTAAACTTCATCTGTTTAGCCATCACTCGAGGAACTTTTTCTCATTTCCAGACTTAAGTATGATGGTGCTCTTTTGACTCTGTACATCGTCGGCCTAATTATCAGACTGCGTAACTCCATCGGTGTTACTGATTTGATATAGGAGTGTAACGCGCCAAGAGCTTTTGGCAAGATTCCTTAAACCTTTTGTTTTGTTTACGCCATGCCTCAGTGCACGCTCCGCTTTTACTTTATTCTTCGATTAGTGTAACCACTAGTTATTTTATTTCATAATAAAACTAGATTTCGAAGGGAGAGGTGGTGACTAGATTTTAACATAAAATAAATACAACAGAAAGTAATATTAATCTATTACACTTCCAGATATAAATTATTTATACTATTTTAAGAGCGTTGTATTGTAAATTGTAAAATTTGTAACAATGTGTTACTTTTGCTGAGCAGAGATCCCGCGGAAAAAGAAAAAAAAACTAACACTAAAAAAAAATATATTCGTTATCCCCATGGAAACCACACTATCGCACGATAAAATATCAAAGTAAACCATATTGTAATATTATCGCCTATCTTGGCGAACATAAACAACAACTTGGCGTCTAGCCCTACTGTATCAAATTAGCATCCCAGATGGAGTTACGCAGTCTGATAATTAGACCGACGACGTATATTACCGTAAAATCCGGCGTATAAAGCGCACTTTGAACACAAAATATGAGATTGGAATATAAGGGTGCACGTTACACACCGGGTATAAAAACGATAGTTTTAAAAATAACTAAAGAGATGAACATAAAAAATTTTTACTTTTACACATATCAAAATACTGTTTATTTAAAAGTAATGGTATACCTTATGAACAAAAAGAGTTCTAGAGAGAGTTCTAGAAATATACTATTATTTCAAAAGTGTGGCATAATATCTCGAATAAATGACTTCAAAATACACTCTGTCGCAAAAAAATATATGCACCCAGAAGAAATTGAGCTACATTCACGAAATTTGGTATGCATGTAGTGTATATGAAAATAAACAAATGATTAAAAATTCAGAACAAAATATCATTTTATTAAGCGGTTACAGCTTGCAAAAGGTTAAAAATCAGTAAGTAGTAAAGCCACATCTGGCAGCTATACAAGCCGAAATTCGGCGTGGCATCGATTCAATTAGATCACTTATGACCCCCTGTGGAAGATCCTGCCATAGTCTTTGCATCTGCGCAGTTAATTCTCCTGTATCTCGGGACGGCTGCAGTTGCCTTCCCAGCGCGTTCCAGACATGCTCTATTGGCGAAAGATCTGGTGACCTGGCAGGCCATGGTAGGACGTCATATCCTTGTAGACATTGTTGGGAGAGTCGCGCAGTATGTGGACGAGCATTATCCTGTTGATAAATGGCACCTGGGCGACTTGATAGCATGGGTAGCACAATCGGCGTTAAAATATCGTCCACGTATCTGCGAGCTGTCAAAGTGCCTTGAAGGACCACTAAAGATGATCGTGTGTCCCAAGAAATTGCTCCCCACACTGTCACACCTTGTGAAATTGCTGTATGCCGCTCGACAATAAATGCCGGATCGGATCGCTGGCCCGTGCGCCTCCAGACACGTGTGCGGTGGTCATCAGCACTGAGACTGAATCGGGATTCATCACTGAAGATGACACGTCTCCAGTCTGTCACACTCCAAGTTGCCCGAGGTCGGCAAAAATCCAGTCGACACTGCCTATAATGTGGGGTCAGTGGTAAGCGTCTTAGCGGACGTCGGCTCCTCAAGCCAACTTCGGTCAGTCGTCTCCTTATGGTTTCTCTTGATGGCACTGGATGTCTGGAAGGAGGTAAGTGGCGTTGAATCGATGCTAGCGACGTTGTTGGTGCCGAAGTGGCCACTCTTCTGATTGCACGATCCTCGCGATCATTTGTGTTCCTGGGACGTTCTGACCCTCCGCGACGGTACACTCTACCTTCTGTGATCCACTGTTGCCAACACCGAGCAACTACCATATCGCTCCGACCGAGGTGGCGGCCGATACGTCTATTCGACCAACCTGCTTCTCTGAGGCCTATTATACGGCCCCTATCAAAGTCCGTCAGCTGCTCGTACTGCCGCCGGTTACGTCTTAGAGGCATCCTAAGTCTCAATATCGTCTATCAAAGTCATCAGATTCGTTTGGATAGCCGTATGGCGCTCGTACTCATGCTTTTAAACTCTCCCAGTTGCGCAACTAATATGCGCATAGCACACTTAGCCTTGTCTCATTGGCTTCGAAATTTTAATCATTTGCATATCTCTTACCAGACTACATTCTTGCCGAGTTTCGTGATTGTAGCTTGATTTCTTCTGGGTGCATATATTTTTTTGCGACAGAGTGTATAAGAACGTTGTATACTAAAATTTCAGAGTTCTTCTTAAAAAGCGGGCTGCGTGTTATACGGCGAACATACCTCAAAATTAAAAGATGCAGCTCGAAATATGGGTGCGTGTTATACGCCGGATTTTACGGTATATATTTAAGTTCAATAACTGTGCTACAACAAGTGCTTGTTCTTGCGATTAAGCCTTTTTGAAATGAGAACGTTGAAAAACAGGGACATTGTACTGTCCAGGTTACATTAAATCAAACAGAAACTTTTCTTTATGAAGTCCCCCGCAATAAAAGGAAAATTTTTGTTCTTATATTTTTAATTCATTTTTTGAAAGTGTAGACATATTTTTCGGACAAATGACACTTCTTTCCATGAAGTGCAGTTTTACTTAACTTTTGAAAATAACTTTTGAAAATTTTTGAGGAAGAAGTTGCATTTCAAAAAATAAAAAAAAAGTTTTGGATTGTATAAAGGAGAAAAATTCTCAGTTGCTGCGTTTCCCCTTAAATTTTGTATTTCAAAACTAAGATAATGATGCCATGTAATTTATAACATATATCATCCATAGTAATTAAGGCAATTGCTTTTTATAATGTTTTAGTATGAAATATTAACGAAGGTTTAAAATTTGATATTTTGTATCAGCATCAGAATATTTTAAAATGCTTAAACACACTTGAAATAATGACCTTCAATTATATCTTCGTTTAAGGATGGAATTCAGAAGTTTATTATTTTGCTAGTTAAAATATAATGTGTTACTTGTGAAATGAATGCGGTATGTTTCAAGCATAATTTGTGTTATAAAATCACAAAATAAAGCAAATTACCAATAATTTGCTATATTAAATATCCGTTTAATAAAAAATATTGAAGTATATGATTAATGATTCAAGCTTCGTTTCTACATACAGCAAGTTCAAGTTTTGCATGTTTAATGGTATGCAAGGCTTTTTCATGAAATGGTTAATTCAAAATACAATTACAAAATAATATTTACTACATTTATTTAGAACACATTAATTCGAACTTAAGATTCAGCGAAAAAGAAATTTTCAGGTTAAGAAGAAGTATTTTAGTAACTTTCAATAATGAAATGATGATAAATAGTGGCCCCCTTCATTTTGTTAAAAATCTAAATGATCGCATTCGAATTTTCTTAAATATAACTTTTATGTACATAAACCTTGGTTTTTGACTAAATTTAAGTTAATCTATAAAAAAGATTTATGAGAAAATATGATTTATTTTATTTTAATATACTATCGAAAATAATTTATTATTGAGGTGAAATAGATATAATTAACGTAACAAACAAGAAGGTTTGAAAATTTTCGACTTAACATGTAAGATTATACATTTATAGTCTTATAATAATGTTTCCCTTAAGTTTTATCTTGAGGAATTCTCAATGGTCTTGAACCCTCTAAGACTTCGCGTAATAATTAATTTCTAGTTAACCTGTCTAAAGGTCAATAACTGTAACCTTATCTCACAAAAACTAAAGCTTTAGTGTTTTTAAAACAAGAAGATGAAATCATGCATCACCCACGCATTCGAATCAATCAGAACCTTTAAAAGAAATAATGTGCTTTTAATATCTTCCGGTTGACCATAACTATAAATAAATGAGATCTCGGGAGCGAAGAAGGAATGTATTTGTGAGAGACTATTTTACGTGTCCGAGTGTGTTGTCTGCCTGCTTTTGAATTTGTGTTACATGTGTTTCCCCTGAAAATGCAAAGATTTAAAAATGACAAGTTAATCTACATTTGCTTTCAATTTTTACTCTCTTTGTCTTTGTCTCACTGCTTTTTTAAAAAATAATATTGTAATATATGTAAATCGAGATAGTATACGTGTTCATGTTATTGCAAAAGTTGATATACTTACATATTTATAAATGGTAAAGAATTTATAATTGATTTTGTCGTTATGGTATAAGCTACAATATCCTTTTTTGAACTAAAAATTACAATGTACTTAATTTCTGATTTAAAAATATTTAAATCTATGTAACACATCCTGTTGACTTCTTTTGAACATTGATTGCTACGGTGTTTATATTCACATTACCTATACAGGTGGCTATCAAAATAACGGAAACATCTGAGAATAACAGTGACCTTTTTGAATGCACCTCGTAAACATAGAAATATAAAAATAGCCACCAGTTTTTTTCCCCTATAAGTGGAAGTGTCTATATTCTGATAATAGTGGTAACTTTTTTGAGGTTCTTTAAGTCTTGATTTTTTTTTCAAAATCGTAAAATGTTAGACCTCTCAGAGTTTCAAAGAGGCAAAATTTTAGTAGCCCATCTAGCTGGAGCATGTGTAAATGAAATATCCCAACTTTCAGGCGTCTCGGCAAAGCAAAATAGTGGACGAAAAGAGAAGCTCAGCTAAAAACCCACCGGTATTAAAGCGGATATTTATGTCTAAAAAGCGAACAACGGCAGCAAAGGTGACTGCAGAGATCAATCAGCATCTCTTTCTCCAATGTCAATGCCCAATGGCAGTTAGAAGACGCCTTCATAAAAAGAACATTTACAGCAGAGAAGCAATTTCCAAGCCCCTTGTCACAGATGTTAATGCCAAACATCGACTATAGGGGTGTCACATTCACGATTGATTGGATATTAACGTCGCACTGTTCAGTTACACGAGGGCTTTTGGCGACGGACCACGTAATTTTGAACCATGGTCAAGTGACGTGGACGACACCTGAGCTGGCACCCCCTCTCCTAACTACCACACCAACGGGAGGACGTTTCAGCTCTCGACAGATTTAACGTGCATCGCTGCCCTACACGGCGGGTCTTTAGTGGTACTGGGCTCGAACCTGTGACAAAGCAAGCCACGGTCCGATACCTATACCACTCGGCTACCGCGGCCACGTCACATTCACGAAACCTAGTAGATAGATAAGTGGAAGAAAGTAATATGGTCTGACGAATCGTCTTTCACATTTTTCCCTACATTAGGACGGGTACTCGTTTGGAGTACACCTACACAAGCGTATGGTCGTGATTGTCTCCTTCCAACTGCAATGCATGGAGGTAGATCTGTCCTGATATGGACAGTCGTATCGTGATTTTCTGCTGGACCAATCGCAAGCCTGACTGGAAGTATCACTCGGTAGAAGTCTACAGAAATTTTAGCTGATCAGGTCTATACTATGATGCAAACTTAGTTTCCTACAGGAGATGGAACTTTCCAGAATGGTAATGCAGTGAGACTTGCCCAATCATGGTTTTATGAACACGAGGATGAAGTTAAACATCTAGTCACCCGACTTCAATATAGGTGAACCGTTACGATCTATTTTAGAGTGTTCAATAGGGAATCGCGTTATCCTCCACCGGCATTTCTCACAGAACGTTCACAATACCTCCATGAAGAATGGTACAATATTCTTCTAAACTACACTTGTATGAATTCTGCAATTGTATGAATTGATTCCTAGGTAAATTTAAGCGCGTATTACATGTCAAAAATGGTCCTACAACATACACAAATAAGGGATTCCTCAAAAATCTGAGGTGTTTCCATTATTTTGATAACCATCTGTAAATAGAACAAAGAAATTAATTTTAAGATAGGAATAAGAAAAGAAAATTTTCAATAAGTTATTGTTTTTTTTAAATTTAAAGGGGAGACATTTTTATTTTTGAAATAAACGATAATTACAAAATCAGTTTATATGGCAATTGATCATTTATTAAAGCCGTACTCTGAAACTACACGAGGGCCGTCGGGTGTTGGACTCTTGAATTTTTAATCACGGTAAAAATATTACCTTGAAAATGGCACATTACTCACTAAACTTCTGCTTCATAACAACATAAATACGTTGAAGATCTGTAGATTTAACATGCATCACATCGTCTGTACACGGTGGGTCCTTTGTGTCACCAGTCTCAAACCGACGATTCAAAAGGTACAAAGCCAGTAACGAATTTGTGACTATGACCAATAGGCTACCGTGGCTCCCGGTTCATGATAAAATATTGGAAAATAACAATACTCATTGCAGTTGTTCTTATTTTATAACAATAAGATAATGACATAAAACGATATTTTGCAGAAGTATTTAACAATAAGAAAACTACCGTATTTATTCGATTGTAAGCCGAACTTTTTTCCAATGTCAATGCTATTGAAATTAGGGTGCGGCTTAGAATCAAATGCTGACATTCTCGTTGGATGAGGGAATTTGAATATGGTACTTAATTTTAAAGCAGTTGGGGTTCATGTTTTACAGGCTTCTCTTGTATTACATGGTATTCTCAAAGCACGATTTCGAAATTACACGGCACAACTTAAATTTAATATTACACAACTTCGATGTAACACGATTTAAAAAAAATAAGTATCGTTTTTGTTCAACAAGAGAAACTTCCAACTGGGTTTTTTTAATTGCGTTCAAGAAACGGAATTCCCAACATTGCTACAGAAAATGTGTGATTTTCTCCTTCACAGTACGTGTTGAAAATGTGTAATAATATTTATCTTTTCGATTGCAACGTTAGCTGCAAAATTATATTTTTTAATCTTTCTATTTTTGCATTTGTGCTATTTCTTTTTTCTATGAGTGACAATATTAATAAAACGTTTTCATTATTTGCGGTTTATCGAATAATAACGTCGCACTGTTCAGCTACACGAGGGCTTCATGCGCCGGACCACGTAATTTTGAACCATGGTCAAGTGACGTGGACGACACCTGAGCTGGAACCCCCTCTCCTAACTACCACACCACATCAACGGGAGGACTTTTCAGCTCTCGACAGATTTAACGTACATCGCTGCCCTACACGGCGTGTCTTTAGTGGTACTGGGCTCGAACTCCTGACAAGGCAAGTCACGATACGATACCTATACCACTCGGCTACCACGGCCGCTTTATTATTTGCGAATGGCATTTAGTAGATTGTTCTATAATCTCGTTTATATTAAATCTAGAGTTTCGGACCCTAAATATAATAATGTCTGACAAGACCAAAAGCAAAAATTTAAACAAAAATTTATTTCACTCGAAGAAAAAATTGGAATTTCAGATCTCCAAATTATACAACATTGATACAACCATTAGATCAAAGAACATTTTAACATTTACTATATGCTACATAGGACTAGCATTCCAAAAAATTTCGAAGGACTAAAATATGATAAAAAGTAACACTTACTCAAGCTCGAAAAAAAAGAGTTTTCGATTACAGATTGTGTCGCAATTATAGATTTGGCTTGTAAGGAATTGAAACAGTCTACACTTCATGTGTGTTGGTAACCTTGGTTACCACAAATGGTTTTGACAAGAATCTGCGTCCCATTCGACGAAGCAGAATATAACAGAATAATATTGCTTGATTTTAATTTAGAATGGGAAGGAATTTCAGGTATGAACATTAATAATGCTCAGGAACTATTTGAAGAACAAACTTTTAATGTATGTGTGTGTAAAGAAAATCCACTAATTGGACGACAATATCTCCCAATCAGGCTGATGATTTTGAAAACATTTTAAACCTTGCATCAGTTGCTTATTTAAATTTAATTAATCTACAAAAAGAAAAGCTTTAGCAAAGAATATTAGAATTTTTTTTTTTTTGCTGAAAAAAGGTTTTCAGTAGTATGAAGAGAAAAATTTAAAAAAAAATTAACGTTTTTTAGTATTTTATAGTGAAATTCTGAAGGAATTGCAAAATCACAAAAAGACATGTACTTGTAATGATGAAGAAATAACTAATGAAGAGAGAAAACTTTCAAGTAACTTTGAGAAAAATAAATAGATTAGCTGTAATTTTTGATGGAGTGATGATGAAAATTAAAAAATTTTGTGATCTTCTCTAATAAGAGAGCCCCTGTTATATTTATTTTATAATAATAATTTTTTAAATATATTTTTTTGTATTTTTAAATTTTGTATTTCATATTTTTGTTTTTGATTAAAAACTTGATGTTAACTTACTTTTTCATTTCTATGTTTTACTGGAATGAAATTTCAGCTATCATAAAATTTTACTCTTTAAGACTTGATTTCGATATAAAATCATGCACATTGACTTAATTTATGTTATTACAAAGTTACATGTAGCACGGTTTTGGTACAACACGGTACATATTGTTCTTATTTATATTATGCACATAATACTTAATTTAATTTATAAGTAAAAGAATAATATAAAAAAAAAAAAAAAGTTTTGTATAACACGGTTTCGATATTGCTCGGTACGAATTAACCGTGTTATACGAGGGATAGATGTATTTAAAAATATTTAATACTAGTAAAATAAATAAATTATTCTCTTATTATTATTTAATTTATAAGTAAAAGAATAATATAAAAAAATAAAAAAAAGTTTTGCATAACACGGTTTCGATATTGCTCGGTACGAATTAACCGTGTTATACGAGGGATAGATGTATTTAAAAATATTTAATACTAGTAAAATAAATAAATTATTCTTTTATTATTATTCGTATATCTCCTTTTAATGATTTATCATATATTAATAAACCATTTTCTCACTATTTTTTACTTTTCACAAAAACGAAGGGAGAATTTGAGGTACGGTTTAGAATCGATGGCGGGTTGGATTCGAATAAATACAGAGTGTTACATAAATATTTTAATTTATAAATATGTATAGGGTTTATAGAAAACTGCTACCTTTTTCCCAAACTATGCGCAAATGTCACTTCTCGATAGTAATATAGAGTGAAGGGAGGTGTATAAATTAATTCTTTAACTTATCTGTAACCAAATAATAACTACATGTCATACAACTGCATTGCTTATTGATATATAATGAATTTCTGATTGGGTCATCTTAATACACATATTTCATATCTTTCCAATCGAATGAATTCTTTCGAAAACTTGTTCATGTTTAAAAAAGTTTAACACGAATTACTGATTTTGATATTTTTTTCAAAAATAAAATAACATGCATTTTTGCTTAAAAAAAGTTTACTTGAATTGACATCCTAAACCAGTTGCCTATGTTGCCTCATGGGAGCTGAAAAATATTAAATAAACTGTTTTTTTAATAAAACATTTAGAATCTTTTCGAAATTGATTACCACGTAGTATCAATTGAATGCCGAATATTATACGATGAACAACTTGTGATTAATAAAAACAAATTGTTAGTACTGTGTAAAAATTACAAATTTAGATACATTTCTTAGCATTTAACTTGCGGTATCTGTTAGTTTTAATTATTTTGTTATCATATTAAAATAGATATATTTATGTTAATCACAAAATTTTTAAGTAAAATAGAAATAAACATAAAGTGTTTCAGGGGAGAAATTTGAAAAAAAAATTGTCTAATAAGGAAATGAAATCTTAGCGAGTGGAGTGAGTGAATCACACTGATCAGCCTATTCAACGAATACCTCGAGAGCATTATGGTGATGGAATTCGCAATGTTAAACCATAGTCAAGTGACAAGGTTGGCATCTGAGCTGGCACACCCTCTCCTAACTACCACACCACACCAACGGGTGGACGTTTGATCTCTGTACATATTTAATGTGCATCTCTCAACTACACGGTGGCTCTTCAGCGGTACCAGGCTTGAATGGAAATTTTTTTAAAAAAAAATAATATAATTTTCAAATTTGGAAAATAAAGAGGTACAAGAAAGATAATATACAAATTTGTGATGTAGGGAATGTTTCTCATTTCAATTTTCTGAAATTATTTCTAGTGAATTAATTAGAAAATACCCGATACAATTTTTTAGCACAAAACCTCATTTAAAGAAATAATATATTTTTTTCTAAAATGGGCAATTGTGTGAGGAATTTATAATTGAAAGTTCCTTTAGAATGCGAAAAATGTTTTTCTAATATTTAAAATACTATACTGTTCTATAAATATATTTTTTATTTAAATAATAAGCTATGAATATATATATATAATAATAATTATAACAATATTATACTACATGCTGTTAAAGAAACTTAAATGTATGTGATATGTTGCTGTCGTCTTATATTATTAAATACAATTTTAACTAATGTTAGAAAATGTAAGAAAATTTCTTTCGTTTGTTTCTGAATTTTGGTCGGATATATAAAATGTGTACTCCAACAACACTTAATCCTCTACAGACACCATTGCATTTTGTGAAAATTCCATTTGAAATGTATTATGCTTTTTGCAAACTAAGAATGAAAATGAATATGATATTCCGATAAAGTCAGAAGAGAGCACAACAAATTTAACTTCAACAGCAATCAATATGTTTTATCTTAGCTATTACATCAGTAAAATATACGCCTCAAAAGTATATTTTACTTTAAGTATTTAAATTCGCATCCAGAAAATATCTCAATCTCACATATTTCAAAACATGCTGCCATCTAGTATCGATTTAAAAAAAGAAAAGATTTACTTTTATTTAAATACTTCTTAAAAATGGGTTAAAATGTATCAAACTGATCTAATTTCTTTAAGGAAGAGTAATTTAATAAGAAACACGAAAAAGCGTTCATATTATACAGAAAATAATTAACTTACTTTCTTGACAGAAAATAAGGTCAAATAAATGATACTAAACCACCTCTAAACTAACATGTTAAAAAACTGAAAAAAGGGCCAATTATGCTATCGTAGTTTTCTTTAATATTTATATATTTCTCATAAAATATACAAAATATAAGCAAATATGAAATATATTTGAATGTTTGAATACATATGAATATTCTTTATTTATTATTCCTTGTACATAGATAATAGAGTTTTTCCAAGCAAGAATTCCAAGAAAAAAATGTACAATAGAAAATAAATGTATAAATGTATCATAATTGCATTTAATTGTAAAGCGATATTAAATACTATCAATTGACAAAAAAAGTAGCTTGATGATGATGATTGTGAATTTTAATGGCCCAAGGGCCAGTTTTGGCCAAGCTGCGCCAAAAAAAGTAGCTTGAAGTCATTGAGCTATATTTATTAGACAGGTTGTAACCAATGTTATTCTACAAATGAATGTAAAATAAAAGTGAAATAATTAATATAAAAGAAAAAATATAAAGTCAATTCCATCTGAGGTCAACAAAAAATTTTTTTTTTCAGTTATTTTGCATTAAATAATTATAATTAATATCAATATGTATATACATATGACAAAATCACAATATTAAGTGGCAAAATAAAAAGCGATTTTCCTTTCTTTATATGGTGTTGGACTATTATTTTCGTTTGTTACTATTTACTTAAAAATTAAATTTAATGGATGAATTAATATTTAAAAAAAACTGTATTAACATCAAGTGTCATCTACTACAAGTTTTAAAAAATGTTTTTGAACTTGAGTGGATGAATAAAAAGAATTTTATTAACGATTGAAAATTTGAACTATATATATATTTCGTGTTAGATCATTTTCCTACGAATTCTTTGAAATCTAAGCAACAGAAAAATGTTAAAATAATTTTAATACAGAGCCATATATTTCTTTTTATAAAATAAGATTTGTTCATGATATTTTTTAAATATAAACAATTCTAACAGAGGAACGTTATCAGCTAGAATATTACAAAATGAATATTATCCGCCTAACGAACTTTATTTTTAGAATCTTTTATCTGTTATTGAGATTAAGTTATCTGTTTTTATACTTTCTTAGCAATGTTTTTTGATTTTTATCTCAAAATATTTGATTTAATTTGTTATAGTATGTTATTCATTACTAAACTTTCTTTATCGTATTTTCACTTATTCTTCTCAATAAACTAGCCATTATCCGCCCGTTTCTTTGGGGTGGTATTATATGAATATATACTGTTTGAAGCAGATATCAGTTTTTATAGCTCCCATGCTCAGGGAACAAGAATAAATTGTCTCTGATATGTAATGCCCTATTTGAAGACATATGGTTGCTACCGCCAGCTGTTCTTGAAAACACTTAAAATACCCTACCGAAGCTGCTATTTCAGTTTCTGAGGGCTTTATACTCAGTACAAATACGGGAAAGAAATATTTGAAAATTTATTCACTTTCCGAAAAAAACCACTTTCCGAAGTTCCAACGAGGTTCAAAGATTTGTTTAGCTGGGTATAAAGGGAAAAAAAGAAGAAACTCTATTACAGAAAAAAAGTAAATATCACAAAATGTTTCGGAAATCTGAATCTGTTCATCTGTTCAAAATACCAAAACTGGACAAAACCTCATTGAATTATCAAGAGTATCTTATCTTCTTGATTTTATTTACTTATTGATTGAAAGTATAAGAATTTAATGCAAATGTTAAATATATAAACATTTTTACCTACATATTTATTAATGTTAAATATATCAATACAAATATAAATATAAAGGTTCACCCAGTATAATTTTAATTACTTTTTACATACTGTTATAAAGCTGTTATTAACTTTTAGATGATGTGGAACGCACCCTCCTTTTTCAATGGAAATTGTGTCTTTTTGACATGGTTTTTCTGAGGAAGGTATCTACCGTGTAAGAAAAAACTAGGTGAATATCTGAATCTTTAGCTATTTTCCTCATGTTAATGTTGATGTAAGTACATGAAACTTGTTTTTATAAAACTTAAATCATACGTTAAATTAAATCTTTAGAAATCTCATAGAATATTTTAATATGTTATTTGATTATAATGCATCGTGTGTAATTCCCGAAAATTAATTTTATTGGAGAACAATCATGTGGTTAAGACATCGATCATCCATTAAGTTATAATCTACACAAGACGTGTGAGGTATTTTTAAATAACTTTTTAGTTCCTACTTTATCCTATTTCTCTACTTATTTCAATATTAAAATGAAATTATTTGCCATTAAAAAGGTCTTTGTAAAAATATCGATTTCACATATTTTAAATGAATTGTTGAAGAAAAAGTGACGATTTTGTTGGTATTTCATTATAACAGGCTCAAAAACAAAGATATATAAGACTTTATTAGGTTCTGACATGACCAAACTTGTCTACATTGTTTGAACGTTTGAAAAAGAAAAGCAAATGTATGTGATGAGCATTTATTGACTGTTGTAAAACCGCCCATTTTTTTTAATACAAAGCACATATTTCTTAATTCGAATGTTACAAAAGTACATAAATTCACTTTTTAACTCAATTTTTAATCATACGGTATCCCTTTTATGAAACGGTTAATTAAATCTAAAAAGTATTCTGGCTGTTCATGGGCTACCATGTGACCAGATGATCTGACTAAAGCTCGGAAAAAGTAATCTCCAACGTCATGCACATACCCAGCAATATCATCCTTATCTTTAAGTTTCCAGACTTTTCGATCAGCTTCTTTATATGCCTGGCTCCCTTTCCATTCAATATTTTCCAGAAGATCCCCCGTGAGAGTATAAGGTACAATAAGATCTAACTGACCATTATAGAAAAGTACATTATAATTGTTCATCACTTCAATTAGTTGAGATTTAACAGAGTGCATGAAGTCTTCCAGTAAATAGTTTCTTGCTTTTTCTCCACTATCAAAATTTAAACCTCCAACATGGACAGCTTTTCTAAACTTAGGTAACTGGACATAATTTGGAAAATATGTTACGTCATTTGGCGCCTTGGCATCCAAAAGAAAATATGGGTATGTATATCCGGAAAATTGCTGGAGATAATGAGGAGCTGGTCGTCCTTGAATATCTCCAAAAATGTCATTAAACAACAGTCGCGCTTCTACGAAATTTTCATTTTCAATATTTTGAATGATTTGATCAGTTATATTTTTGATTACCCGTTCCTGTTTGCGATCTACGAGTCCTAATTGATAAAAATAATCACTATAATTCATCTGAGTTATCGGATCAACTAGACCATTTCCTATTCCTACTCCTTTGAGGGTGATTTCTGCAGGTGGTCCGGTTTTGAGAATTCTATAAGCAATGGAAGTCACAAATTTTCCTGAAAAAATATAAATTAATGAACATAAACCTTTTGTGATACTTACGTGTTATGGTGACGACCAATTTCACCAAATCAAAAGACATCGCCAATTCGTATGTTCGAGCAAGATTGTGTTTGAACAATCACCTGTAAAGTTTTCCTCTATTGGCTATTTAACTTCGTATATGGTGGCGTCTTTTAATTTGAGAAGTGGATCGACACTATAATACGTAAATACCCATTTCATACAAATGTAAAATTTAATTAGGCAATGAATGTAATTTTTGGTTCCACAAATATAAGTTCATGACGTATCATGTATATGAGAAAAGTGTTATATTTTTAATGAGAAACAATATATTATTTTAAAAAGATAAGGTATATCAATAATTTTTTAATGTTTAAGATTAGTGATTAAAATTTTAAATATTAAATATATAATGATTTTGAGCAACATTTTTCTTAACTTCCTTTTTCGAACACTCTGTGACGCGTCTATCCGCGTTCCTTCAACTAATCATATAGGGGAATATTGAGTCTTTAAAAATTATTATTCTATTATAAACCTTCACCGAAGAAGATGTGAGTATGTTGATTAAGACTTGTATATAAAGATTAAACTTTGAAGTCAGAAGGAGAGAGACGCTAGACTGCTAACGGATAGCAGTGATTCATTAAATGTGAAATGAGGCTTGAATACTTCATAGCTGATTAGTGTAATATTATAGATTGACGATTTGTCAATTAGTAATCAAATTAGATTTGGACGCTTGGAATTAGAAGGTATATTGCCTGGACGTAAGTAATCCAATTTATTAAGACTTCTCGTATCTTGTCTACCTCGCTATTGCTTTTAATATATAGTATTTGGCTGCATCTCTGAACTTGGTTAATTTAATTTGTGTTAAAGTTCATTACTGTGAATAAATAGTAGTTATTTTAAATATGGATAATCTTCCTTCCGACTCTCCCATAATAATGGACGCCACGGGGTGACCATTGCAACTCAAAAAGTAGCAATTTAAAAGTTTAAATAATGTTGACCAAAAGTTGACTCAATTAATTTCTCTAAAACGTAATATTAGGAAAAAAATTTTTTTTTTTCAGTAGACTAAAGAAGTTTTTTTCATAATGATGTGTTGAAAGCTTAAAAAAAAGGAAAAATACTGCCATTCCATTTTAGAACAGAACATTTTAATTTCTGATTTGAAAAAAAAAACATATGTTAATTAGAATGTTTTCGTATCTTACTTATACATTTATATGCTGGGTGACGTTGTTGGTTTGTCGCTGCCCTTCTATACCCAAATTTGCGAGTTCGATCCCGGCTCAAGTCGGTGGACTTTCATGATGCAGAAAATAGACAGCGGCCATGTTGCATGATTATGTGGCATATAAAAGGCCCTCGAGTGCCTGTTTGGCTTGGGTACTCTCGGTAAAATTAAATCCTAAGTACGGTTTCACATTGCCAGAGCTCAGGTTCCTCCATCTGGGGCATCAAAATTACCTGCGGTTATTGGTATCCACCTAAATGGTGCCGGTCTTAAAAGAGATACCAGCTTTTGGTGTAATGTACTAGGTCTACAATGGTAAAATAACAATCCGCAGCCCATTAGAAATGAAAAAAATTGAAGTTGTTTTATAAATATCAACTACCAGAGGTAATTAGTGTTTGCTGGCTGTTTATCGTATTGAATTTCTGTTTTTTTTTAAATAAAATTTGATCATTCGCACTAGTATAATTTGAAAAATTAGTTCAGTTCTATTTCAATAATAACACCAGAATCATATAAGCATTAACGATGTTTGTGATTTATTATGGATGTTATGTATTTTGCGAATTCTCCTAAGAAAATATACCGCTCCACCAAAAATAATATTTTAAAGTTCAAGGACTCCAGAAATATGTAATTAATATGGTAAAAGAGGAAACATGGGTTTCTTTAGAAGAATTACTTAAAAGTGCAGAAAAGTTCCTAAAAAAAATTTAAATATACACATGTTTTATTATTAATTTTGTTAGATTTTTATACAAGACTATTATTACTTTTATTTATAATTATATTATTGCATATTATTTCTCCTAATGTTGTTAAACACAAACTTAACAGGTTTTTTTTAATAAAAACAGTTCAAAAATTACCTCCCAGTGATTCTCCTACAACGTAAAAGTCATTCTTGCTGTATTCATAGTACACTTGGAAGAATTGCTTTAGAAATTCATACAAATTGTCAGTTGCTTCTTCTTGATTTATAACATATCCATCATCACTTCCAGTGTAACTGAAACCAGCTCCAACTGGATTGTCTACGTATATCACATTGTATTCTTTGACCCATGTAAACTGCCTTAAACGGGCAGAAATGTCCTGGAGAATGATATATGGTCCATGCAAGACGAAGAGACTGTAAAGAGAAGACACTGCTGGACCACCTTCTAACCATAGAATCACAGGCGCTTCTTTATCATTGTTCTAAAAATGTAGCAATCATTAGCACATATGATCTACTACTTGAAAGCTTGATATTAATATCTTGAAAATAAATTTAGTGTTTAATTAGCTGCATTTATTTTTTTAGAATAAGTAGATTATATCATATTACGTACGTAAATTCCATATAGTTTTAAGTAGACAAAGTAGTATTGTGCCATTTAGAGACTATTCTTGATAAGTTTCCATTCGTTGACTTCAAATTGTTGTAAAATTGCGCATGAGCACCATTTGCTTTAAATTGACACGTGCGGTTGATATTGGTAAATAAGGAAGAGAGGCAGGGGGAGAGACAGAGAAAAGGAGGGAAGAGGAGAAATAAGGAGAGACAGAGAAAGGGAGGGAAGAGGAGAAATAAGGAGAGACAGAGAAAGAGAGGGAAGAGGAGAAATAAGGAGAGACAGAGAGGGAGAAACAGGGAGGGAGAAACAGAGAGGGAGAGATAGAGAGAAAGACAAAGAAGGAGACCGATTGAAAGACTTAGATAGCGGGGAAGACCGAGTAAGAGAGCTGGAGGCAGAATCAAACAAGAGTTATGTATGTATATATATATATATATATATATATATATAGCGAAAGAGAGACACAGATAAAGATAGAAACAGAGAGAGATATGGACAGAGAGAGAGACAAAGATAAAGAAAGATACAGAGAGATGTAGAGAAAGAGAGACAAAGATAAAGAGTGTGGTATAAAGAAAGATATACAAAGATAAAGAGAGAGATATAGAGCAAAATATACAAAGATAAAGAGAGAGAGAAAGAGGGAGAGAGATAGAGAAAGAGAGACAAAGATAAAAAAAGACAAAGATAGGGATAGGCAGACAGTGAAAGTGAGAGAGAAAGAGGGAGAGAGACAGAGAGAGAGAGTATGTAAATTTGTTTTAATAATATATTTGTTAATAAATATTGTTGATTGTGTGAAAATTAAAATGGATTAGTCAGTTTACTACAGACGTTCGGTACATTTCAAGAAGTGAACACATAGTTGCTGACACCTTATCTCGAATTAAATGCAATCAAATTGTCTTCATCTGCAGACTTCCATTTTATGGCAACATATCAGTTAAAAGTTGTGTCCAAAAAGGTTCAATTCAAATGAAGTTCTTAAATTTTGATTAATACTTCCCTTATTTGTAGTAATCTAGTTTATTGTGAACATTCTACAAAAATATTAGCTTTTTCATTCAATGGTCTGACGGGAAACAATATTTGAACTGAGACCTAACTTGTTTTTACTTTAAGTAAACTAGTAAATTTAATATTCAACCTGGTATTAAATATACTCAATAGCGCACACAGGAAGTTTTCGGGGGGTAGGGGTCCGGGGTCGAAAGTTCACCATTCTTGTATCATGTACCTTTTGATTTTTTCGATTTTCGGGAACAAAGCACAGTAAAAAACTAATTATTGAATAAATAATTAGCATTAATTAATAAAATTAATCATTAACAACAAATAATTAAATTTTACGTACTATATACTTAGAATTATAATCAATCGGAAAAAAATCAAGGGCTTTGGAGGGGGGTCCTAGGGATCCGGACCCCCCTCCCTTGTGTGCGCCACTGAATCTACTAGAAATCTTAGTCAGAAACAATATGTATAGCCTTCCACAAAGACCGATATTGCCGATGTATTGTAAGAAAATGAGCATAATTCTTCTGGCACACTAAATCCCCCATTGCTGAATTGTCTCTTTCCTTTGACAGGTTCCACTACTTTCTGATTGGTATTGTTGGTTTTCCAACATTATCCAAGGGTATCCTCTTTTCACTATATTGGTAGGATAAATATACTATCGTACGTATTCTAGTCCAAAAAGCTGAGACAGTATGTTCGTAATTGCTTTACTGGGTGCCTCGCTTTGAAGTGTCTGAGTTACCACGGATTATGGTAACTAAAGATCTGGCAAGATATTTAAAAAAAATTTATTTTCTCTAGTATTCCTCTTTTAAATTTGTGATAGCCCACGTGCTGTGGGAATCATCTCTTCATCATCCACATGACCTAAGTTTGAGGGCAAAAAATATTGACCACTCAGAGATTCCATACTAAAATTAGTTTATGGTTATCTCCTTTTATATTCAACAAAGCAACATAAGTCTAGAAGGCTTATGATCAGGACTGATAAGACATAAACCGCAATTCTAACAAATAGCGCAATAAACCACCGAATCTATATTTATAGATGATTCCCTAACCTAACTAGAACTCACTCTAATATTAAAGTTTAATATAATCTATCTTACCAATAATCCACGGCAAACAGCTACCAGTCCTTATATTTTCAATATAATACTTGATCCAACTTGATCCGGCAAATGGATAATCCTCAGGCTTCGAACTCACTTAGTACTCTCCTTCTTAGAGTTTCACTTAACACTCATAGAACTCCCCTAGCACTTCCTAGAACTTTCTCCTATTAGAACCTCGCTAGCACTATTAGACCTCCTCATGGAATCTCCACACGAATCCTAAAGCTCTAGTATATATACATTCCTAATCTGCATAATCACTTTCTTTTCTTGAGTTAGCTGGAAAGAATTGCCATTTTGGCCCTAAAAACTTCCCAAGAGGGTTTTTAGTAGAAGACGCGATAAAGCCCCGTCACAAATTTACTGATATATTTAAAACTAATGATTAGGTGAAAGTTTTTTTATTGTGTTGCTTTCAAGTATGCTTCAGTATGTGTATTGTACAAAACTAAATAAGGTTTTAAAAAATTGAAGAAAGAATAAGTCGTTACATTGTTTTTTGCTCATTGTACAACTACAATAAATACAAAATCTTTGTTGCCAGTTCAAATACATTTTAGTTAAAAAATTATATGTATAATTAAAGTACATTTACTTTTACCAATATGTATTATTTCTAAGCTTTGATGTTATTTTTTATTCTTTAAGTTTTTTTTTAAATATTAAAATACTAATACCTCATTTATTCATAAAGAAAAATAAAATTATTTTATACAATGTGACTATACAATGCGATGGTTTTCTCACAAAATGTTTTAAAAATAATGCTTACCATGGCAGGAAAGAACCAATAAAACATATTACTATCATATGTTTTGTTGACTGTAAAAAATCCACTGTAACTCGGAATATTGCGTTGCACTCTGGGTAATCTTCCAACTTTACTGAGAGAACGAGCCTCCTCAATTTGTCCATTCTCAATATAGTGTCAAAATAAGAGGTTGTCCTAAATTTAATTTTGTTATAATAAATTCAGTAAATAAGATATAATTGATTGTTTTGTCACTTTTTTCTTATCAAACTAATAAAAAAGTAATATATAGATATACTTAAAGAATTTTAGTAGGAAATGTTTCTTTGTTATTCTTTATTAATAATCAGGGAATTGTTTATTTTTCCTATTAAAATGCCTGATAATATGAAAATACATAATTTATTCAACACATTGGGATTTTTTTGAGACAAAGATAGAAGTCTAAGTTTCATTTTTTTTGGTCATTTCATAAAAAAATATATATATTTATAATCAATATTCAAAACTATCTGATTCAAATACCTATGTTACATTTTTAGTAATAAGAATTTTTGACACAAAAACATGGTTTATGTATTGTTCACTTATTGATAAAAAATTAAACCGAAAATTATGCATTCATATTTTAGGATTAAATGAATTAATTGGAAATAAATCAGTTTTTTTAAAAATTGAGTTTGAATTTTATTATCACAGTATATTTTTATACATCAAGTATGATGAATTAATTATGTTAATCAAATATGATGATCTTTAGCATGCAATGAATTTAAATTTATTTTTATTGTATTATGCTTCGTATTTATTATACATAGCTTATTATCTTAAGCTATATTTATTAGAAATATAAATTTAATATTATGAGGCTTTCTGTTAATGTTTTACAAATAACTTGATTTTTATAACAATAATGAAAATATCTCATTTTAAAGTTCTTAGGGAAATATGTTTTATTATTGGGTTGTTAGAAAAGCAATTTCGTTTTTTCCTGATCGAGGACTTAATTGTATTTTTCTCACCGAACTTTGAGGGCTGATATATATATATATATATATATATATATGTGTGTGTGTGTGTGTGTGGGAGACAACAAGGGGTCCAAGACGTTTGTCTTTCTTCTATTTTTATTTAACATTAAACAAAAATTAATTAAAAAGGTAGCTATTTTAACAGATAAGTTTGACGATGATATGCAGAAGGTAACGCCTGCTCGCGCACCTCTCTCGTTCTCCTTTCTCCTCTCTTAAAAGTTTTTGTTCTACTTTCACTAGTTCAAAAGTTTCCACAGTTTCAGTTCTCATAGTTTCAGATTTTGTTTCACTTAGCTGCGCCTGCGCGCGAAGACTGCTTGGCTTTGGCTGCATGCCACAACTATATATATATATATATATATATATATATATATATATATATATATATATATAGCAAGGGCTTTCTTGTAAAGAAGTCCAATTGGTTCTACGCAGTAGTTTTTGGTTGGTGCCCTTTCAAATATAAAGATTGAAAAGGAGCATTTTCAACATATATTACTTTTTTACTACCGAAAGGATAAAAATTCTGTTAAAGCAAGACAAAAATTAGCCGATGTGTATTGTAAAGATGTGTTGATAGTATGCCAGTGCCAAAACTGGTTTGCAAAATTTCGATCTGGCAATTTTGATGTTTAAGAGGCCCAGCGATCTGGAATACAAATTGTAGCTGATAAAGTCACAATAAAGGAATTCATTGATACAAACCTGCTAATAACAACTCGTGAGATCGCTGAGAGGTAAAACTTATCGTATTCAACTATTCATGACCACTTGAAATATCTAGGTTTCATCTCAAAGCTGGGTTCGTAACCTCATACGGATTCATCACGTTCCCACGGAAAGAAAATTGCTTCATCGCTTTGAAGTCTGTGATTTGCTTCTTAATGGTCAAGAAGAAGATCCATTTTTGAAGTGCATCATCAATTAAGAAGAGAAATTGGCTATCTCAAACCATATCAAATGCAAGAGATCATGGAGTAAAAAAGATAAGGTAGGCTCAAAACAATTCGAAAGCCAATATTCATCAGAAAAAAGTGATATTATCTGTTTGGTGGGATTTAAAAAAAATTGTATTTATTTATTTCAGCTTTTATCGGACAACACAACGATTAATTTAGAAGTATATGCTGTCATCAGCTGGACAAACTGAATAATTCACTTAAATAGAAAGGGCCATGATCGACCAACAGAAAATGTGTAGTGTTCCACCAAGATAACGCAAGACTTCAAACAAGTTTGGTAACTCTCCAAAGGCTTTTACAACACTTGAATGAGATGTACTGTGACGTCCACCATATTCTTGAGATCTGGCACCTTCTGATTATAATTTATTTTTTTCAGTCTCTACAAAATGTTTGAGACGGCAAAACGTTTACTTCAAAGAAGGAGGTCAAAAATCGCATGGATCAGTTTTTTTGCCAGCAAAGAACAAAAATTTTATAAGCGCGGAATCATGCTACTGCCAGAAAATAACAAAATGTATTGGGCCAAAATAGACACAATACAATTTAACAAAATATCTATTTACTATATGGAAATTGTCTTTCGTTTTCACACACACATACACATAAAACATAATACCCAATAAAATAGAAAGAGAAAAATGACTTCAATTTGTATATCTTTGAAAATTTGAGCATAAAATGCATTATATTATATTAGTAACTGACAAGTAATTAAGGAAATTTTCATCATTTTATAAAAATGCCTTCTTAAATTTACCATTATATTTTAAGTCATTAATATAAATTAATACATGTGAATAAAACTGTTCTTATAAACTTTGAATAAAATGATGCTAATGTTTCTAAATGATTTTCTACTTTTCAATAACTTACAATGGTAACAAAGATGACCAGCATTAAGAATATTTATTTTCATTTTAATTGCATTTGTTCTGATAAGGTGTTGAATACTCTTTTCTATTGTCGGATGTGATGTAATTCTAAATTTGTTATTTAAACACAGATTCTGAATGAGAAATAAAGAAAAGGAATTAACTTCTATATTTTTAAATATTTATGCTTCTTTTACTTTTGTCTTCTTTGTATTGATGTGCTTCTTTTTTTTCTCCTTAGTATTTATAAACAACCAGATTTTATTATAGATAAATATAAACTGATAATAAACTTACAAGGAGAGGGCACGATTAAGGAAATTCATTTGGGATCGAGACTTGGTGTAACAGTAGTACTCCTTTAGGTTTTTCACCCTTCAATGTAATTCCGCCGAATGGCCAGTCAATTCGGAGAAATTAAGCTTCGAAATTCAAGCTTAGCTTTAATACAATTAAATTTTAATTTCATCCACCGATTCTGTTGCTTGGTTGGCAAATTGTCTGCTTACAATGCGTGAGCTCAGGGTTCGATTCCACGCGATCAACTTTTCTTCTTCAATTCATATAATTTTTTAAATTAAATAAATTTATTTATGAAAGGTTTATTAAATATTAAATGATATTTTATGTAATTATTTTGCATTTTATTAAGTAAAAAAATTACTGTACTTATATAAATAATTATATAAAATTTTATAAATAAATTTTATATTAATAAATAATATTTATAATAAAATATATAATAAATATTAAATGATATTTTACATAAAAATTAAATACAAATAGTTTTATGATGTGAAATACAACATACTATAAATAAAATATTACATAAAATAATTTATAAAATATATTATTTTAAATTAATTATTTTATAATTAATATAATAAAAATATGTATTTTTTATATATTATTAATTTAATTATTTTATAATTTTATAAAATATTTAATATATTCTTTTCAAATAAATTTATTTAATTTCAAAAGTTTATTTAAATAATTTTTATAAATCTATTTAAGTAATTTTAATAATAAATTAATAATAATTTCAATAATAAATCATAATTTTAATAATAAGCTATAATTTTATTAATAAACAGTAATTTTAATAATTAATTAATAATTGTAGTAGTGAATTACTAATAATTGCAATAATAAATTAATAATAATTTTAGTAATAAATTAATAATAATTTTAATAATAACTTAATAATAATTTTAATAATAAATTAATAATAATTTTAGTAATAAATTAAAATTAATTTTAATAATAAATTAATAATAATTTTAATAATAAATTACTACTAATTTTAATAATAAATTAATAATAATTTTAATAATAAATTGATAATAATTTTAATGATGAATTAATAATAATTTTGATAATAACTTAAAAACATTTCTTATTAATACTAATGCTTAATAATAATTAATTAATTATATTAAATAGTAATTAATTAAATTGCTTTAATAAATAATAATTAATTTACTAATTTTAACTATTAATAATTTTCATTAATAGTTATTTTTAATATTTTAATTATTACTAATTTTAAATATTTTTAATTAATAATTATTTTATATAATTTTACAAATAAATAACTTAAATTATAAATTTATTTATTTTTTTTTTATTTCATAAAATACAAAATAATTACATAAAATATCATTTTAAATTTAATAAACCTTTCATAAATAAATTTATTTAATTATATATATAATTAAATGAATTAAACAAAAAAAGTTGGTCGCGTGGAATCGAACCCTGATTACGCGTATAGTAAGCAAACGATTTACCAACCACGATACAGAAATGTTGGATGAAAATAAAATTTAACTGCACAAAAGCTAAGCATGAATTTCGAAGCCAAATTTCTCCGAATTGACTGAATTCAGCAGAATTACATTGAGGGATGAAGACCCTAAGGTCTTACTATTACACAATGTAATTACTATTAATCCTACTATTACATCAAGTCTTGATACCAAATGAATTTCTTTAGTCGTGTCCTCTCCTTGTTAGTTAATAAATTAATTTGGAAATTAAAAAAAAAAATCCATAGTAGATAAAGAGTATGAATCTTCTCGTTTCATTTTCGAAATAATTTTTTAAGTAACTTAATTTTTTGTAAATTAGAAGCTTAAGAATTCAAGAGCGTATCACCTTCTTTATTGCGAGTGTTGATTTAAAAGTTTTATATTCAAATATAGAGATACAAAAAAATATTTTGTAACACTGATTAAAATGTTGAAAAAAAGAGTATATCAAGAACTGCCATTGACCCAAGTATTTATTGGAATTTAAAATAAAAGGCAGAAAAAAAAGGAATGCTAAAAGAACTTATAAATTTACCTTCTTTATTCACCAAAAAGATATTTTAAAATTAAAATGAACTTTACCGAAAGATAAAAGGAAATTCATGAATTTAAGAGATTTATATATCTCTCTTATTAGGAATGTTTTCACATTTTAATTTAAATTTAATTGAAGGAATCTTTTTTTTGTTATATTTTCCTTCTTTAAAAAAATAAGAGATTCATCAGTACCATCTACATCAATTACGATGTAAAAAAAAAACCTTAGAAATTTTTAAGAAAATATAACTCAAGCCATACATATCTATACATATAAAGGAGTAAAGCGACTCATTCATCACTATATCTCTGGAAATATCAGACCTACAGACTTGAAATTTGGTAGGCATGTTCCTGTTATGAAACAGAGATCCGCTAAGAACTTATTTTCAAAAATAGTACCCAAAGGGGCGTTGCGATGGCTGAAGGGGGCGTTATAGATAAATATTCTCGTTTTTGAACTATTAGACATACAAAGTTGATATTTGGTAGGCACATTCCTTTCATGGAGTAGTGGTCTGCTACAAAAAAAATTTGCGAAAATTGGCCCGTAAACCGCGATCACTCGCGTGGGGTTTCTGTACACCCCAGCAACAAGAAAATCCTCCCAGGATTCTATAAAGAATGCGTAGAACCACAATTCTTTTCTGTAGCTGCACATTTTAGGTCATTGAACCTTCAGGCCTAATGCAATCCTTCTTTCTGGAACGATTGGAATGTAATGACCTTCAAAAGTTTATCTGGGGGGGATGAGAATTCCTGCGAGAAGTTGAGCGTATGTATACAGTCTGCTCTGAATGTTTAGAAAATGATTAACATATTATTTTTCTACTTTCTACAATCATTATCTCATTAATTATAAAGTATATTTATTTCTGGTATATACGTTTTACTGGTTTATGAAAAAATATAATATTATGTGTTTTAAAATGAAAATTTTGTAATGTTTACTTTAAATTAATGTTAGCCTCATTTGTATGCAATAAAGTTAATAATTGTATTTGTACAATACAAAAAACATCTTGTACTTTATAAATATGAATCATAATGACTTAATTTTATTTTCATAATTAAATAAACGTGTTAAAAGTTTGGGGTGTTCTCTACATCCCGCGAGTAACGACGGTAGCAAAACCAGGCGCGAGTGACCGCGGGCTAAGGGATGTTGCGGGGGCTTAAGGGGCATTAAGGATAACTATTCCAATATTTGAACTAATAGACCTACAGAGCTGTGAGAAACCTGATACGAATGTTCCTTTCATGGATTGTAAATCTGTTATGAAAAGGGTTTTTGAAAAAAGACCCCTCAAGGGATTGCGAGAAGTTAAAGGGACGTTATAGATAAATATTCTCGTTTTTGAACTATTGGGCTTACAACTTGACATTTAATAGGCACTTTCATTTCAGGGAGTAGAGATTCACTGTAAATGAGGTTTGGAGCAAGTCGACCTCAAAGATGCATCGTGAAATCTTAAAGGACGTTACACATAAATATATTCAACTTTTTGAACTATTAGATCTACAAATTTGATATTTGGAAACCAGTTCCCATTATATATATATATATATATATATATATATATATATATATAAAGTTGACATCCTCTACAGAAGGGGTCTTACAAAAAATGAACTCCAAAGGGCGTCGCGACGGTTTAAGGGGCATCAAAGACAAATATTTCTGTTTTTGAAGTGTTAGACTTAAAGGCTAGAAATTTCGTAGACCCCTCCTTTTCATAGAGTAGCAACAAAAGTAGTTTTGAGAATCGACCGGAAAGGTCATTGCGAGGGCTTAACGGGCGTTGCAGATAAATATTACCGTTTTTAAACTGTTAAACGTGCAGACTTGAAATTTCTTAGGCATGTGTCTTTTGTTGAATCAAGATCCACTGAGCTCGGTATTTTCAGAAATTGACTCCTATGAGAGGGGGAGCAAGGAGTTGCCGGGATTAATTTTTTAATAAAAAAAGTCAGATACCGAGCTGATACTTATCGTAATGAAATTTGGTATGCATGGCACTTTTGTTGAATGGAATTTCGCTAAGAAAGGATTTTATGGAAATCGACTCCTGTGAAGGAGGACCTACAGTAATGAAATTTGGTATGTATGATTCTGTTGTTAAACTGAACGGGTTTGTTGAACTGTTATTACAGCAATCGACTCTCAAAGTTTATTACTGGAGCATATATTTATAAAAAAAAGTCAATTTTTAGTTTAATAAATTTAAACTTGCTATTTAGCAAGCATGTTTATTTTATTGAGCACAGATCCACTAAAAATTGATTTTGTGGAAATACCCTTGGGAAGGTGGTTACGAGAGCGTAAGGGATAATTCTACTTCAATTTTAGAAATTATTATTTAGAAATACTGTCCTATTTAAAGGTAGAGGTGAGAGTTATTAGAAAATTTTTCAACACAATCGAATTCTGAACGCTTGGATATCTATAATATATAATTTTGTGTATATAAACAGTATATATTCATATAACATCATGGAATACTCAAGGAAGTGGGCGGGTAACGGCTATTATACATATGCAGTCGGGCCGCTATATAACGAAGTTGCTATATGAAAAAAAGTTCCTTATATATGAAAAATTCGTTATATAGTGGTTCAAGTTTCTATATACTTTATAAACCGCATAAAACAAATTTTAAATTCATAAACACTACGTATTAAAAAAGAGAATCATTCACACCTTTTTTAAAACTAATATATGTTTTTTATATATCCTACCCATCAAAAAAGAAAGAAAAAAAACTGCAAGGAAAAAAAGGAAAAGAATGCCGATAAACCCACTGCATTTTCAATATAAAGGAAAAAATTATGTACTAAAATTAATGAATTTTAAGAACATTTTATAATTTAAAGCATGCAAGTAATATTAAACATGTATTATTTTATAACTAGAACACGGGGATACGGGACAACACTAAGTGTGAAATGGAATATAGAAGTTATTTCTAGTGAACTGGACAATGGATGTTAAAGGTTGCACTTTTTAGATTAAGCGTTCAGAACTGTATTGCTCTCGGTGAGTTAGGATCTAATAAAACCAGTCCAAGATTTAATACCACCAGAAAATGTATTAAAGAGAGAATAATTCAAAATTTTTTCAGAAATATTTTTAAAAAAAGGGAGAAAAAAATTTGAATCGCAAAAGAAAAAGTTTGTTATATGGAAAATGCACTTCACTATAAAGAGATTATTTTACGAAGAAAATTGTGAAATGTTCAATGTTTCAAGAAAAAGTTCGCTATATAGAAAAGTTAGTAATATAGAGGCTCGTTATACATAGGATCAACTGTATATATATTCCAACAATTGGAGTGGAAGAATAACAATTGAAAATTTAATTTAATTTGTACGAAAGTAAAATAAAAATGTATTTACAGAAATGCAAACAACTGTTGAAAAAGTAGTATTTACTTTCCATAGAATTTAAAAATAAAACATTTTTATTACCATTAGCAGAAGATCTGGCATCTGTAAGACCTGATGGCAAGAATATTGCAGAAAAGCTAAATAACAACACACCTGACATCATTTTGTAACTTGTATACCAACAAATATACGATAATCTTTTACTCTATATTTGATCTGAAACAGAGCATTGAAATATTAGTATACAAAACATGATGTGGTGAGTAGGTTGGAAAGCTTAGTTCTTTATTAAAAGAAGTTTTAGTCAAATTAATTCTTTTTTTTAATAGTATTTCTTATAAATGGAAATGAAAAACCAGAGGTGCAACACCTTTATTATTTTAAAGTTTTTATTATACATTTATTCTAAAAACACAAATTTGAAGGAGTTGATATAATTATTGAAATGGGAAATGTAATTAATGAATTCTAGTCATTGTCGAAGTACCTATATTTTACGAGTTGTAATGCGTACTTGTTAAATTTGTTCTTTAAAGTAGAATTTTATTTTTCGTTGAGTTTGTTCTCCAAAACAATTCCTTTTTATGTGCAATATGAATTCAAAATGCTGATGTTAGCATTTTTTAAAATGGGTTTTGAATTTAAATAATAACAACATACATTATAATTATTTTTAAAATATATATAATAATGCAAAATATTATGCTTGAACACTCACAGAGAAAGAGCAACGATTGTTTCATACAAGGAAAGTAGAATGAAATGTGGCTTAATTCGTTTTGACCTATGACGTTGAACAAGTGAAGAGTTATACTCACAATCAGATTAGATTGAGCCAAAAGTCATGCATAATGATATAAACTTTAAGGTTGATTGAAATTTTTTTTCAGATTTTCAAAACCTATCTATAAAACATGTTCTCTGATACATAGATAAATTGAAAAATGAAATAAAAAATTAATTTTTATGTAAAGAATATCACAAGGAGAATGAAGTTTAGGTATTTGAACTTTTTTATGTATTGTAAAATTTCAGTCATTTTTATTAAAGGAAAAAAGGTATCTTAATTTTTAAAATATTTATTGCGATGAGTAGGCGACAACTAAATAGTTACAAGAAAAGAATATTAGGTACATTTAACAAGTTCTTTAATATTAAATTTAAAATCCCCCCCCACACACACTGTCTAAATAACATTGTACGATAAAGAAGATGGAGGAAGAAAGCTTGGGTCAGACTCATTCGGCGGTGCGGGGAGACAGATCTCAGGCTATAAAAGGTTATTATGTACTTTATACTACTCAATACATATGAATAATAATCACTTGATTATTTATATTGCTGAAAAATAATTTTATTTTGAGTCTAAGATCGTCTAACCAAAAAAATAAGTCTTTTTCTATCCATTTTTTCAAAAATCAAATCTTTTTTGGAGCAATATTAATAGAATTTTGAAATTAATTTTTCTAGAATTATTTCCCTCCTAATTTCCATACCAAAGGTTAACTTTTTCGCATACGCAGATTCAAATTACAAATAATTTTTTCTGCATATAACCGCAATTCACCTTAATGGTCATATATTTTGGATATGGGTCGAATACTAGTAATTGAAAGCTCGCTAAATACTAGAAAATATAAAAGTTGGCCAAATGAAAAAGTGAACAAGCTTAATGAAAGGAATACCTTTACTAGAAATCAAAATAAATCACCATGGGCGTTGTAACACCGATCCCATCGTTTTGACAGTAGGTCTATGCCATCGCTATAGAAAGATCGTGGTTAATTCTCAAAGGAATCCCTGCTTAGCTTCCTTTACTTTATCGTTCGAATGGAAGCGTAATGCCTCTTAAGTGGAAAAAACTAAGAAAGATTTCCAGCAGAAAAATCCGAACTGTACAGCGGGTGTTTCAACACTTTTTAACAGAATTTTCTTAAGGTTGTCTGGGTTTCACGAAAGACGTTGAGACCAGTATTGATTTGGATATCTGATATGATTTGCCACTCTTCACAAAAATTTTGCATCAGTTGTTCAAATACGCAGAACTCTCCCTAAACTGATGCTCGCGTCCAGTTCCCTTTCCCATATCAGAAGCCATGCAAACCTTGCATTGTTTGGATCTAGATGCATCCATGAATAGCACAACTTTACTTTTGATGTATTTCCTCAACCACGAACAGGTTTCATTATTGCTCATAGTATGCGGTGTACACCTCATATCTCCATTTATATGCATCCGAGGTTCCCAAATATTTTTGTCCCATAGGTCCCTTGTCATGTTTTCTGGTAGACCCCTGCTTACATAATATTGGATTTTTGCAAATTTATCAGCTTGAATGTCTTTTTGACAGCTGGTATAGAACAACATTTAAAGATTTAAATTTCTAACTGTAGTGAAATAAAGTGATTAAAATTAAAGAAACACATGTTAATTAATTAAATAAAAATTTAATTAAAGCATAAAATAACTGAGCATCAAACAAATGTTTTGATTGTGAAGATTGTGAAGGATGAATCTGGTGCTTCAGTAACAAATTTTCAACATTTGATACCAATCTTGTCAGGTTTAACTCTAAGACTCCTTGGTGAGTAGTGTCCAATCTTTTTGTTTCTCTCTCTTTGGCAACCGCGCTGACAGTCTTTCTCATTAGGAAAAGTAATTAAAAACTTTCTCAATATATTTCATATTTCGGGATAAATAACATGTATAGTGCTGGATTGATGGTCCTTGTTTTAATAAAACTTATTCTGCCACCTTGTACTTGCAAATTAAACTCATTAAATTTAGTAAATAAATTTATTAAATAGGTCAAATCTGGTTTCAACATGATTTAATTTTCGTTCAAAATTAAAGTCACGATCTGGTTTAATGTGAGCCACTATCGTCGACCCCCATTCATTCCTCATGGACCCCTCAATTATTTTGTTGCTGACGTGGACCCCTTGCAGGTCGTTATAGACCCCTAAGGATCTATATAGACTACTTTGGGAATCACTGATATACATGTTCGGTAGGGCTACTAGAGCTACATTCCTTTTGGCATAATTGCACGTGTTCACTTTTCATTTTGGCAACTCTTATATATCTATCGATTCAATCCTAAAACAAAAAATACATGCCTTTTATTAGAGATCTATTTCACGATAACTCTTAATATATTTTTCAGCGGGATTCAGCTCTTGTACCACATGTAAGATAACAATCAATGGTTTAATACTAAAAAAAATTAATTTTAGATTGTTATCTAGAAACCTTTCAAAATATGCTGTCGCTCCTTAAAGATTATTGCACGAATTCACTGTCCATAGAATAAGAGAAAAATTATATAATTGTATGCTGCTTTTATGAAATAATAATAATAAAAGAACATTTTGTACTTGTAAGCTCACTGGGAGATTTCTATGATGCGAGAATAAATGGTGCGCAAATGCAATACTTTAATACTTTTACTTTTCTTCGTGACGTAACAATTTAAAAAACTGAACTAAACACACACATTAAATATTAAAATTACCTAAATATCATTTTTGCTGGGTTTAGCCTTAAATATAGTTTTGAATGATGTATCAATATTTAAATTGCATAAAACACTATATTTTTATAAGCTTGTAAAGCTAAAAGATATCCAAAATTCAAAACAAAATGAAAATGTTTATATTTTTCCAATGAAAATTATTAGAATGTTATACATTATCTAACACATATTTTCCTTTTAGATAGTATTAACAGAAAAAAAATCAATAACAAAAAGTTAGAAAGTGAATATAATCAACAAAAATGAGAATAGAACTGAAAGAGGAAACGGAATTGACATGCAACATGTATGCTGGATCTCAGCCTACAGTGCAACCATCTCTGTTAAAATGCATGCATGTTGCACTTTAACTACTTGCTCATATATTGCCAACAGCTCAAGACATTTGAGCAATATTTAAAATTATACCGATGTTCCTTACATAAGCACAATTGTTTTCATGTTGAATTTTAAGTAACGTACAAAGAGATGTAATTAAATTCCATGCAAAACTTGGAAAAATACAATTGAAATCTATCTAGAAACTATGTAGATAAATAATAACTCTAATGTTAATCTTGCCAAGTATTCCTAAGAAAGCAGTCACTAACAATGGTTCATATTTTTGATAAATATCCAAATATATACAAATTTTCTACACTGCCAATTTCTGAATAATCAACATAAAGTTTTCTGAGAGAGTAATGTTAGCAAACATTTCTCAGGTAAAGTCCAATGGATTCTAGAGAGTGTCCTTCGGCTTTGTTGATGCACATAGCACAACTAAAACAAATCATTAATTGAAATGTTTTAAACTGGAATGGAATAGGATAGGAATCTTCAGTGTGAAAATATCTTTGCCAGGGGTCATTCCAATAAGAATAGTACCATCAATAACATCGGGTATAAGCGAATAGTATAATTTCGTTAAAAAGAAGGTCGGTTTAGATTTTTGAGAATGATTATTGGAGCACCAAAATAGAATACCAAGACTTGTAAAAGTATATCTGGCAGATCCAAACAGTTTAATATCTCAAGTGTCGAACTGATTGCCTGTTTTGAGTCACCAAAAGTAACTCTTAAAAAAGAGTAGTTATTCAACTAAGCAATCAACATGTATTATTACAAACAACGAAAATATAAAATAATAAAAAAAATTAAAGAAAAATACTTAAGAAATGTTTATCAGTTCTAAAAATAAGCATAAACATAGATGTGAAGCAACTTAAGCTTAAAAAGAAATTACATTAACATTAAAAAGCTTTCTAAAACAGGTAAAATAGACCCAGATCTCCTGAACCTCTACCATAAACACTGAACACTCAACGTATAAGTTTATATTAAGAAAGTCTTAGGCTGAATAAGAAATTATAAACCGTGTATGATACCAACAATCAGCATGTATTATTACAAATTACAATGCATTAGAAAAATACAATCATAAAATAAACCTAAATATAAATATAAATATAAATGAAGCAGCCTTAATTGAAAGAGAAATTATAACATTAATTTGAATATTATAACATAATTACAACCTAATTATATAATACTAATTAAGATGTCAATCTAAAACTTATAAAATAAGTCAATTTTCATTAAACTATCATAAACAGTTCCGAACAAACAAAATACATGAGAAAATTTTAAAGTCAAAACGAAATCACGAAATTGACATTGATTGAAATAATCTAAACTAGATAAAATAGGCATAACTATGATAAAATAATATTTATTAAGAATATTTATTCAATTTACTTCAGGATAACTCGAGAAAGATAAAATAGGCTTCAAAATAATACTCATCAGAACAACTTAAAAAAATGCCGAAATTTAACAAAAATTAAAAAAGGTGTAATACAGATGACTCAAACTTGTTTGACTTAGGAATAAACAATAAATTTAAAAAGAAATCACAACATGAATGATAATGAAAGCAAAAACAAATAAACTCTTAACTGTGCGGACGCATTAACTGAAAAATAAACTAACTTATTAATATTGATAAATGTTTAAAACCATCTAAAACAGACACATAAATCAATTAAAATTGAAATCATTTAAAAGATGAAATATTAACTCCTAGACCATTCCTTACATTTCAGCGTTGATTTGTATCTGTATGACTGATTTACATTCACATCAAATGTCTCATATCTTAGTAATGTGGTTTCTCTGAGCTGAGATCTTAAGATTTCAGTAGTGGTAGAATTCCATTTCACCCCCCATTTTACCCCCATTGTTTTAATTAAAGGACAGCTGAAAAATATTATGCGTGAATCAAATGTTATTGCAAATATTTTATCAGCTGGAAGATATAGGAATATTTATAAGTTTCTTCTAGCAAGAATTTTATGTCGTGTTTTGTCCTCCTCCTTCTGAAACATTTGTTTAATGTTCGTGTTATTGTGCATTGTTTTGTATCTTCTTTTCGGTTGGAGAATACTTATTGATAAGTTTATTCAAAATCAATCTGCATGCTATCCAGTGGCATAACGTGCACTCCCGAAGCACCCTCATTCTAGGGGGCCCCAAACCTAATTTTGCTGAGAAGCCCACAGTGGGCAGTTTTCCCAATCTGGTGCACGGAAATTCCAAAAATGAAATTGCGCGAAATAAAACAATAGCCCCCAATTTATGGTCCTCTTGAGTTCCCTAGTCATGTGGTAAACAGTTTTTGTCAGTACGCGAATAGAAATCGTCTACAATTATCGGTTTAAATCGGGTTTGTTCTTGTTACAAGAAACACTTATGATAGCTCATTTTACAATCGCAAGTTCTACCGTTCCGTCTGAAAATGATTTTGCAGACTTTAGCGGGTTTTTTTTTGAAAATAGATACCATGGGTAATTTCTTGATCTGACTTATGATATTAGGATCAAATTAGGTTCAAGTTCACATTAAAAATTGTAAAAACATAAAAAACATTTAGCACAGCATTTAACTCCTACTAACATATGTCAGTTTTTTGTGTTTAATGGCCTAGAACTTTTGGGATTACCACGGATTGATCACAGTAACACTTACCGTAAAATCCGGCGTATAAAGCGCACTTTTAACACAAAAAATGAGATCGAAATTTACGGGTGCGCCTTATATGCCGGGTATAAAAAGGAAAACTTTAAATATGAAAAGAAGATGAGCATAGAAAAATAAAATTTTTCTACATCGTTAGGAACACTGTTTAAAATCACATATCAAATGAAATTAAAGGGCTCTGATTCTAAAAGTATACCATTTTCTAAATTCATGGGAAAATATTTCAAATAAATGACTTTAAAACATACGAGCACTATACACATTCATTACTTGTTCCTTTGTAAGAAAAGGGGGTGCGTGTTATACGGCGAATATACCTAAAAATTAAAAAAATACAGCATGAAAGCATGGGTGCATGCTATACGCCGGATTTTACGGTAAGTCACATAGATTAGATATAGGCCTTTAATTTAACACCAAATTTATAGCTGCTACTTCCTGCTACTCCCAAAGTTATGCTTTTTTGTTTCTACGTTGACCGATGGTATTACTCGGCGTGCCTTATTCAATGGGTGGAAGGAAGAGCAATATACTACAGAAAAAGTATTGTTGTTTTGAGTCTAGTTAGGACTACAATGGACTTTGATAAATTTAAAGACCAGCAGCAATTAAAATTTAGAAAAATTGTTAAAAATGTCTGCTCGTTTGTAGGAGAAAATGGAGAGGTGCCGTAGAAATAAAAAAGTCGAATGATGCGTGGTTGTCGAGGTGTAAGATTTGTATTATATTTTATTATATTTAAGAAAAATATATAGCTAATATTTCAGTGTGGTATTTTATGTTTATTTAAGCTTATAATAATTATTTTTTCTGAATTATAAACTTTAAAATAGTTTTTCTCAGTTTGTGTTTTTTTGCATTCAAAATACTACTTCTTCCACAATTATTTACCAATCACTTCCATTTTTTTCCTGTATTTTATATGTAATGCATGTAATAAAATTAGAGATCCATTTTTCTGCAAATTGAGTACATTATTTTAAAAAAAATTTAAATGTGGGAAATATTAGTTTTTTGGTTGAATTTTAGCATATATATATCTCAATATTTTATTATCCCCCCCCAAAACTAATTAAGGTATTGCCAAATCGATCCCTAAATATGTTTAAAACATCCTCAGAAATATTACAAAAATTTCATGTCAGAAAATTAATTAACACAAAAAGAGTAAAATTTTAAAAACGTCCAAATTTTTTTAAAATAAATTAAATTTGTAAAATTGTGTGAATAATATGAGCAAAATTTTATCTCGTGTCATGTTCTTAATTAATAAACATTATTTGAAATGCTAAAATGTAATTTTTAAATACATAAATAAAAAAAATTCTCAAAGGATGCCGAGCCATTTTAAACACTACATGTTATCCTTTATTGTATATGTACAATGTTAGGTTTGATTTTATTTGTTTAATCTTTAACAATTATTAAATTTAATATTTTTTATCTTGCCACACTATTTCCTGTATGTATTCTACCACGTTTAATTTACTGCTCATGTTCATACCCTTAGATCCTTGCTTAAAACGAGTTCCTTTTCGCAATCATTTATTCTTGATCAAATTCAAACTGGACATAAATTAGTTAAGACCCTATTAAGCACATTTGTTAGTAAAAAACAAAAAAAAGAATACCCAATTCGCATGAATTACTATGACTTTTGATAATTAGAAATAATTATGAAGACTTTTAAGCCATAAAATAATTCCCTTACCCCAGATTGGGAAAACTGCCCACTGTGAGGCCCTAACATTCTCCGTTACGCCATTGCTGCGATTCAACAATTATTTCTTCACTGAAACGATACACATTACCTTTAGATAATCATGAGTTATTTTTCAGTGTATTAAAGTCTTAGGGATTAAAAACTCGATGGGAAATGCTTCAGATTTCATTTTGGACATAATTTCGGCTTTTCTGTTTTTAAATTGTTATTGAAAATTTTAACTCTTTATATTACAGCTAGATGGAGCCACGATTTTCGATTGTTTTCACCTTTACGTATTTCTCTCCTTTCCAGTTGACATTTCTTCGGTTGATTCGATTTTGCTCTTTGGAAACTGTACAACTATAACTGCTTTTCTTTCTCATTAGTTTTTATGAAAACTTCTTTTGGCTTCACCTTTTTATATCAATTATCATCAGCCAGCATTCCAATCCAACAGAAACTTGGAAATTGTTTCGCGTTCTCTACTACCACTTTACGTCTCTTTATTTTTTAAGGTATTTGTGTAAAACATTCCTTAGTTTAATTTTGCTGTCCTCAGTAAAATTATAATTAGTAAGTTGTTTTCAAAAGCATTCTTATTTCATAGAGATTGTATATTATTTGTGCGCATTTCGTATATGATTTTCAAATGCTAAAATTTCATGTTGTGCTCTACGATTACCATTCCTCCGGAGAAGAAATTCAAATTTTAAATCACTTAGCCTAGCTTTAAAGAATTTAAACTACGCATAATAAAAAAAATTGGGAAATTCCAGGGATGTACTTTTTTGAACTATTAATAATATTTTTAAACTAGTCAATATAAAATAAACATTTCATATTGATTTGTTTCACTTATTTAAAGGAAATAATTCTATTAGAATTTTTACAATTCTGTGCTCTTGCTTAACCCATATTTCTATCCAATAAAAGTACAGTCGAACCTCCATATAACGAATCTCTATATTGCGAATTTTTCTTATATAGTGAGCTTTTTCCTTGAACCTTGAACATTTCACGATTTTCTTCCTAAGATAACCTTTGTATAGTGAAGTGTATTTTCTACATGACGAACTTTTTCTTTTAGGATACAATTTTTTTTTTCCTATTTTAAAATTATTTCTGAACATTTCAAGTTATTTTGTCTTTAACACATTTAATGGTGGTCATAAATCTTGAACTGGTTTAATTAGATCCTTGCTCGTCGAAAACAATAGAGTTCTGGACGTTTCATCCAAGAAGGGCAACCTTCAATCCCCATTGTCCAGTTTACTAGAAACATCTTCGATATCCTCTTTCACACTCAGTGGAGTTGTCCTATGTCTCCGTGTTCTAGTAACCAAATAATGTATTTTTAATATTACTTGAATGCTTTAAATTGGAAAATGTCCTTAACATTCATAAATTTTAATATAAAATTATTTTCTTAATATTGAAAATACAGTGTATTCTTCGACATTATTTTTCCTTGTTTTCCTTGCAGTTTTTCTTTCTTTTTTTCTTTGACGAGTAAGATATATAAAATAAACACATATTAATTAAAAACACAGGTGTGAATAATTACTTTTTTATTATATAGTGTTTATGAATTTCAAATATTTGTTTTACGTGGTTTTTAAACTATATTAAAAGATGAAACTATATATATCGAATTTTCCATATAACGAACTTTTTTCCGGGATTTAGTGACTTCCTTGCATAGAGGTCCGACTGTACTTAAGAGTGACACTTTATTAACATCCTCCTTTCGCAGCTTTAGTATTTGGTACAGACAGTATTTACTTTTCATTGCTATCAATTAACTGCCCGATATCATAGAAAGAACTCAAGATGGATATCGAAGACTCCCGGATGATCAAACACAAGTGGGTTTAAAAATTTGCTTTTAGCATTATATGTGTAACAAAGTTGTATTCCTCACTTAACTTTTTTTAAATGAACGATTCGTCGTTAATATACTATGATGAATCTTTATGAGGCTGAACAAAAACAACTATTATACTTTTTGAAAAAAAAATTGCTTTAATGACAGTTAAAAAACACCTAATGCTGTTTAAAGTAAATTAAAATATTTCTTATAATTATAACACAAAATATATTTGGTTACATCTTTTGAATACCTTTACATGCTGCAGGAAAATCACATTATGTAACGCCCATTGCTTCAGAGTTGAGAAATGCTCTATAAGCATAAAATACGATTTGATACAAATGAATGTCTAGGCCAGGGGTGATCAACCCAAATGACCTTGTGGCCCACTTCGGAAAAATATTATAACCCCCCGCCACATATAAGAATATGTATTTTTATATTAATTAGATTTGGACTCAATACAAACAACGAAAAAAGATAATATTGCTTGGTATTTGTGGGCCTGAAAAATAAATTAGGTTCAGGAAAGTAAATAAATGAAAACCAAATTCCAAGCTAAAAAGTTTTAAGAAAAAAGATAGCAATATGTGTGGAAATAACTAAAAAAAGATATCTTAACTCTTTTTAAATCCTGTTTAAATTGGATTTTTTTTTATTTATGCGTATCAAAATATTTAGACTATTTTCCGGTATTGAACAAAATGCTGTACATAATATTTACTTCCAGATTAAACAACATATTTTTAAAATTAGTTATGACTCACATAAATGTAGGAAAAGTTTAGAGATGATGAAGTATATTTATAGAGGAAAACATCAAGGTATATCTGAGTAATAAAAACTCTTGAGATTTGGTCAGGAAAATTTTGAATGCGAATCAAAGGTAGAAAACTTATTATTTGATAAAAGTGGATAAAAATATGACATCAGCATCCTTCGGTGATACTTAAATAAACAAATAGATTTGCATGGTAATTAAAATGAGTCGGCAATATGGGAAAGAATAAAGTGTATAATATAAATAGCAGTCTTCGCTCTCTCTCTTACACAAAAAATGCATGTATGTCGAAGCCAAAGTCTAAGTTGATGCTGATCATATTTTTTTATTAAAAATTAGTGCGCAGTGGGTTTTTTCCTAGAAATAATAATAATAATAAAAAGGAATCACACACAAGTAATTTTATAAGAAGGTTCCTCGCTCCCCCCTCCAGTTTTAAGAATTCAGATTGATCGAGTTAGGAATGAAAATTTTCATAGAGGTGAACGGATTTTTACGCGATGCTACTAGGTCTTTGTATTACCTTTATATACTTTTAGATGCATTGATAAATCATTCATCATTTTCTTCTACCTCCTTTTAAGTATAAAATATCTTTTAAAGTATATACTTAACACAAGTAATATATATATAAAAAAAGTCAATTTCTACTTAGGCCACACAAAGAAAAAATTTATTTTAGTCACTTTTTATTAAATAATTCCAATTAATATAAATATGTTTATACATATGACAGAATCTCAATAATAAGTGGCAAAATAGAAAGTGATTTTCCTTGCAATTCTCCGTTTTACTTCCTATATATGGTGTTGAATTATTATATTTGTTTGTTAATATTTATTCATTAATTAACTTTTAACTTCATTAATTACTTTTAGACAATAATAAATTAGATTTATTATGGAGAATTTGAGTGATCAATAATTTATTCCTACAAATCTGGATCGCGTAAATGAAGAGAAGATACCCCCGGGCTGCAGTTTATTACACTTTAAACAAGTCTCTTTATCATCCTTTCCTTTTTTTACTCTTCATAGTCATTTTGATTCATTTACGTTTTTGTTCCCTTTGGGGAAAATCACATTCAAGTGCAGAAAAATTCAGGAATTAATTTTCAAAGTAATATTCAAGTCCAGAATCGTTTCTGTAAAACTTCTTTCTTTGCCACTCTATTTCATTGTTCATGTAAGTTAAATTGTGATTGTTCACATTTCTCCTTCAGAAAAAATCTACGTTCAAGTGTAATACGATCATCCAGGAATTATTTTTTTTAACAATATTGGTATCAAAATAGAAAGCTCATTTGTACGGGAGTCTTTCATTTCATTAGAAATCAAATAATGTTTTCGATTCTGTCTCTTTCTGCAGGAATAGTATGTTATAAAGAATACAAGTTTTCACAATCATCTCTAAAAAATCAGAAGCCTTTCCTTAATTCATTATTGTCAGATATTCTCATAGATATAATGGTTTTGCACATCTATCATTCATTTTCTTAAGCAAATGTGCAAATCAGGTGTAGATCCCTTCAAATATTTAATCTTGAAATGAATTAGACTTTAGAGTACTTAATTAAGGACTTTCTCTTCTATCTAAATCTTAAGCTCTTCATGTAAGTTTTCATGCAAGTTCTTTATTCCTTCTACAACATATGTACATTCAAGTATGGAGTTATCCAGAACCCTTATCAATATTAACGTCTCACTTCAGAATGGCTTCTCTTACGCCTCTTCGGATGTCTCAATTAGAAATATCATTCTAGTTAAAGCCCATTTTTGTTCTTCTCTTTGGAAATTCAACTTATTTGATACTTAGAAATCCTTTTTTATTATTGTATATAATTCCCAAACCCTCTCTGAAATATATCTTATAGTTCCTCAATCGTTTGGGTTCTACGTCACAGCTAATTCATTCTTTACATTTTCTCTCTCTCCTTCATTAAAAATTCTTATTCAAGCTTGTAGGATATAGAAATTTATTTAATATTAATATACGCATTCTCTTCTCCAGAAACTATAACTAATAGGTGAGAGATGATTCACAGAAAAACATTGTTTTCTCTGCAGGCATAGACTGAAAAGTTCGAATTATAAGTCAGATTGAGTACTTCGGCACTAGACATTTTGTGATAAAAATTTAACAAGCATAAGAAGAGCTCAGGCTGTCTCACCATATTACAACTGTTTCTATGGGGTTGGTTATCTCACAGACAGTATCTAAGTGTTTTACAACAGTTGGTGTATGATATCTAACGGAATCCTTATTTGAGCGATGTTGTAAAGTGGTTTAAAATTTTGTCTCATATAAAAATTATAAAGTTACACTTGCAATTAAAAATATTTTCTTGATAATATATGCAGAATTTTGAAAGCGTATTCTTTTTCGTTTGAAAAAAAGTCACTAATATTTGTAAAATCATACTTTTATGTGATATAAAACGTCTTTTTATATTAACAGAATTTTTTAAATATATTTAACATTTTAAATCGGAGACTCTGCATCCAATCTAGCTTCAATGCCTAAGGCAATGCAAAACTTAAAGATTGAGGGAGATTTAACGACCGGAATTACTTTTTTTGATTTCCTTCGACTGTTTTGCTCCTTGAAAACAATTGCTTTTCATTCGATGTATTTAATTCAGTCTCGATACCAACAGACTGGCATATCTTGTAAACCATTATAGAATAAACCTTAGCAACATATTTAGGCTCCTTCTTTCGTTTTTGTATGAATATCTTCTGGTCATTTGCAGCAGATAATTGTACTTCGAGGTTTAATGCTCCGCATAGCTTATAAATAATTCCTGATTGCACAGTCGGAATACATTTAATACGCTTTCTTTGATCACTGAATGTACTGATTCAAATTTCTCTTTCCTCAATGGGAGCCAATTGAACATTTATCTCCAACTCTTCTCATATCTTAGAAATCATTATAGAATATACCTTTGGAATTTCTTTTATATGAACATTTGGTTTCTCAAACTCTAAAATATGAATTTTTGTTTGTGCAACATTTTTTTCAAGATCCCATGTAAAACTTATTTTGAGGATTTCGATTGCAAATACATATGCAGTGATCTGCAGAAAGGAAGGCAAATGACCTTGTATAAACGTAGCCATCACACAAAAAAGTAAGTAAAAACATACCTCAAAAATTAAATCAATCATGACAGTATGTGTAGCTAAAGGTGATTGGAACAAATCAGAAAGTTCTCGAAATTTACTCAAAACACAAAAGGCAGCTATATCAAAAGCAAATATCACATGTAATGAACAGAAAAGGACATTTTGTTGCTTTGTTTGTAGCTATTATAGAGCTGTATTGTTTATTATTAGCATTGTTGTATTAAGGTATGTGACTACCTTCGGAGCACTTCTTTGAAATATATAAAATTTCAATTAAATAAAAAAATTTTTATTTGAAATGGGACATAAAAGTAAGAATTACAAAACAGTTTTTACAAATTTAAAATTAATTTGGGAAATATTGGGAATTTTAAGTGAAATTTTAGTGAAAAATTGCAGTTGCGGTAAGGATTGTATTGAAAATTCTAATTTATATATTCTTATAATATTTAAACAGCACATAAATGACATAATTATCTGTGTTGATAGCTATACAATTTGTAAATACTTCAGAAAGTGTTTGAAATATGTCAATTTTTATGCAAAAACTCAATTTTTTACAAAACACTAATGTTATTTTCTCACAAAAAGTGCAATAAAATAAATACATACATACATGGAGATAAGATTATAGTCTAAAACACATATAACACTAATTCAAACATTTTCTGAAAATTTCAAGTCAATATATTAAAAAGAAATTCTGTAGTGAACTGTACCCTGAAGAAAAAAATTGAAAAACATAGTTTTTCAGGAAATGCATTTAAAGAGTTTAATATTATATGAAAAATTTTCTACTAATTTTACACTTTTAAAACTCTCTATATTTATAGCTCAAGCGCCTTTGAGCTTCATGTAAAACTGATTTGACCTTTATTTTACCCTTTTACTGTTTTTTGTAGAGTTTTGTAGACTATAACAATTGTTATTTTTAGCGAAAATTTGGTGAAAAAATGTAGTTACGACAAATCTTGTACAAAAAATTATAATAAATGTATTCAAATAATATTTATAGAGTACATAAACAACATTTTTATCTGTGATAGGAATAAAAAATTTGTAATACTTTTGAAAGTTTTTTAAATGTGCCAAATTTTATGCAAAAACTCAAATTTTTAAAAAATTAATGCTTTTTCTTTCATAAAAAAGCAATTAGGTACATAAATATATACACAGAGATTAGATTTTATTCATAACACAGATAGAACTACATGAAACATGTTCCGAAAATTTAGATTTAGTATCTTAAAAATATTTTGTGTAGTGAGCTTTATCGTGAAGAAAAATATTGAATAACAGTTTCTCGTAAAACACATTTAATAATTTTAACTCAAAATAATTACTTTTCTGCTAACTAAACATTTTCAAAACTCCCCATATTTATAGCTTAAGCACTCTTTAGCTTCATTTTTAGCTAATTTGGACTTTTTTTGGCTTTTCGTTTTTTTCTGGAGAGTTTTGTTGAGGGTAATGACTGGCGTTTCGATTTTTGAATTCCCTCCGTGTCAATTTCCATATAGTTTTTAAGTGTCGTTAGATCAATTCCTATACTTAAATAATTAAATACAAGCAATAGCCCTAAATAACCCAAATTATATACGATAACAGCCATGTATGAACCCCAAAACAAAGTTTTTTTTTATGAACAAAAATTTCTTTCGGCAAAACAGACCGCAATACATTATTAAAGCTTTCATTATTATTTTGAGTCTTGCCATGGAGGCATTTTTTTAGCAACTCCTTATCACAGAGTGCTAAATAAGTAGGATTTATCACTTTAATCACTGAATTTGAAAGGCCTGCTGTTTTGTCCACATATACTTTACCATCACATAATGCTTGTTTATACTTGCACCAGCTGTCTTTCCCTGTTGGACATTGCCCATGCATGGGATTTTGATTGCTAGAGCTGCTGTGAAAGAAGGCAGCTATTACAGCAGATTACATTTTTTCGAGGCATCCAACATTGCTGCGGATGGCAATTCCATAATAGTTCTGCAGTTTATCGATAAATTTATCAGTTAATTTCCCCTTCCCACCAAGTTCTTTGGTGTTCTTTCTTAGTTTCCTTAAACGTGAGCCTACTCTTTTTTGTATGTCTTATACATTCAAGTTTTGTGACACTGTTTTCACCATATACATCCTTCACTTGTAAAAAGCCCTTGGAATCACCATCACCATAGTACTCGGTGTATTACAGGTCTCGTTTGATTAGTGACCTTTCAAAAATTCTAAAAGCTCCAACAGCTTCCAGGTTTCCAGAGGATCTTTTATAATTTGAACATACATGCTCACATTTCACATTCAATTCACACATTTTACAATACAGAGTCATTACTTCCAGATCTAAAATTTTTTTTAGTATCAATGGAAATAACTGAAACGCAACCATTCAGTGACATATGGCCTCTCCGCTGCCATATGCCATCTACCGAAACACCACAAGTTGTACTTTTTTTTAAAAATTTTGCACTTCTTTAGATGCAGCTTTCATATTTTCTTCAGAACATAACTGTACTGCTGCCAGCAGTTTGAGTTCATGAACTCTGAAACAATTTTTAGAAATGCACGGCAAATTTAAAGTGCATAACAACTTCTTACCATTTGTGAATCCTCTGCCAATCAATCTCAACACAAATACTAATAAAGTATTGAGAGAGAATTTTTTATTTTTTTAGGAGTAGAAGTAAAACCAGTCATGAACTCTTAACTGCAAGCCACACACAAATTAGAGCAAAGTCCTTCTTTAGAATTTTCTGCCAGTTTCAATCCAGTTGCATAACATTCCGAACAACACAAGATTGAAATAATTCCAATGAAAGCTTGGAAATTAACCATGGAATAGTTAGAACCTGTAGAACCATGGAATTCAGGTTCAGGCACATCAAAACTGTCAAAAGTGCTCAATTTCGCTTCACTTGCAGACGTATTATTACTGTTAAGTGCTAACTTGGTAAACCTCTATTACAATAAAACTTTCTCTTTCTAGACACTTTCGATCTAGCTTTCGTCATTTTGAAATTATTCACAATAAAATAAAACGTTAAAATTAAATGAAAATGAATGAATTAACTGTAAAATTATCAAATGTAAGTAATAATTATGAAGAGCGCTTTAGAATGAACAATGTAAACAAACTATAAACGATAATATTATTGCCATTCAGTAAGAAAAGCTTGAATTAAAAAAAACAGTTGCCAGATTAAAAAAATAAGTAGCGGATACTTAATAAATAAGTAAAGGATACCTTGATCTATATTTACCATAATTATTAGATATTTATATTGCTTAAAAGTCACGAAAGTCACGTTCAAACTTTTTGTTTACATTTTTATGTTTCTTAAACACCCATTTCCGGTTTCGAAAATTCCATTTCTGGTTTACTAAATAAGCTATAACTTAGCTTCTAAATATCGTAGGAACTAAAATAAAGTATTTTTGGAATCTTAAGCGTATGGGCTATTATATATAAACGTTAGAAAACTTTCTAAAAACGAGGATTTGGGGGTAGTCACATACCTTAAAATTTAACTATATTGTTATAAAGAATTATAATGGACCTTGTGTTTTAAAATACCACTCATTGTTGATTTGTGTAAAATTATTTTAAAACTACTTTTCTTTATTCAATGCTTTGACCCCATAGTATATCCTTCTTATCTAAGCCAGCCAATTGCATTTTCTAAACTGTAACGCCACTATGAGTCAAAATTAAAGGTTAGAACCTCTCTGCAATAAAATGTATGCATCATAAATATAGGCACCTTCATAATCTCCTTTAAATTTTAATCGAACAATTTATATAACAGTATAATTTCTAAGTTCCTAAATGTATATATAACCATATTCCGTATTATTTACATACAAACTTGATACTTTCCGTTTACCCAAATATTTACAACTCAGTCTGTCTACTCTTCTATGGTATTACACTTTCACAGTCAGTCTGTGTATGTCAGGAATCACAATTCAAAAGTTAACATCAATCGTATTTTACATATCTGCTCTTATCGTTTGTTGCCTTCTATTTATCAAGTCATGCATAAACATACATTTTTGAGGTTTTTAGAAGGGATTTTAAATAAATTTGAACGAAGCATAACTGCAACAATTACACTTAAAATACAATCAAAATATCCATTGCAGTTTTAGACAAATTGTGTTTAAGTAAATGTTTCTCAAACTGTGGGGCACGCCCCTTTAGGGGGTGGGAAAACCCTACGAGGGGGGTGCGAGCATATTTAAAAGTCGAAAGCAAACGATTATTTTTTAAAAAAATTATTACCTTACTGAAAGTAAACAAATATATTCTGACATAGTAAAAAATACTCATTTACACTATAATTCGCTTATAAATGTATCAGTGGCCGCGGTAGCCGAGTGGTATAGGTATCGGACCGTGGCTTGCTTTGTCACGGGTTCGAGCCCAGTACCACTAAAGACCCGCCGTGTAGGGCAGCGATGCACGTTAAATCTGTCGAGAGCTGAAACGTCCTCCCGTTGGTGTGGTGTGGTAGTTAGGAGAGGGGGTGCCAGCTCAGGTGTCGTCCACGTCACTTGACCATGGTTCAAAATTACGTGGTCCGTCGCCAAAAGCCCTCGTGTAGCTGAACAGTGCGACGTTAATATTCAATCAATATAAATGTATCAGTACTAAACAAACTATTTTATAATTAATTTAACAATACTAAGTTAGGGACAAAATTAATAATTACCAGTGACCCCATGGATTTGTCATATACAAATATATATGCCAATATTGAAACTTATCTTCATAATTTTTACGGTTTATAATTAATCCCTTAAATGCCGATTAAAAATTACGCAATTGTTCACCAAATGCCGCCGTTTAGCACGTAAATAAGCGTACGTGGTGTATTGAGGGGGTAGAAAAGGAATAAATAATCAAATCCTCTGAAACAAGTAAGTTCTTCACAAACTCTGTCAAAACCATTTTATTACTCTCCAAAGCTTTCGGAATAATTTTATGGATATCAGCTCACAGAAAAGATAGTACTTTTGAAAGACGTATATATAAGTCTGGGAGCAATTAATCCATTGGCTAAATGAGACGTTTATATACTTCGGGAACACTTACCAGGTGTATGCATAAGTATTTTCCGGTTTAACTAAGAGATGGAGCGAGCTAAAGGTATGCAACGTATTAATTTGACACATACGTCATTTTGTTCGTCTGACATTAAACTACAAACACACGTAAATGGAGACCACACTTTGTTTTATCCCTCAGTGATCATGCCGAATATCGGGCCTGAAAAAAAAACATTTGCGGCACGCATTGCTTAAAAGAAAAGGTCTCCAAGTTAATTTTGCCTCGAAGCGTGAAAATATAAAAAATTTTTAAACAGGTGTAATTCTTTTAAATTTAAGTTAAATAAAATTCGAATCTTTTACACATTATTTGCAAAGGATTATGATTTCAAAAAAGTACGAAATGTGTGAAATATAATCATAATTTAAAAAAATTATATGCGTATGAAAATAAGAAATAATTTTGTTATAAATATTAAGTAACTTTTGCGTTGCGTACGCTATTTTCTGAAATAGTAGCCTATTATGTATAAAACTTTACAGAACTTTGAAATGTATCATACTCTTTAAACACTACTTAATTTAAGAATAATGTATCTTTTGTATTTCAAAATATTTGAGAAATATTGAACTTCTTTAAAAAAAAATTTGTACGTATAATTTCTAATTTTTCTTAAAAAATATAATTTATTATTCTATTTATATAAGAATAGTACAGTGTAATAAGGATACATTTAACTTTATAAATAAACTTATTGCTAGTATATTTTATTACTAAACTTATTGCTAAGCTATATTTAAGGAAAAAGCCCGCTTAACGTAAAACTTAATTAATATTTCTGATAGAAATGTTTCTTATTCTCACATGCTTATAATTTTTAAAATTATGATTATATTTTATACACTTTAATTTTTTTTGAAACCCCATTCCTTTATAAATAACGTGTAAAAAATTCGAATGATTTAATTTTAATTTCAAAGAATTATATCTATTTGAAAAATGTTTATATTTTCCACCCTCTGGAGAAAGTTAACACCCCTTTTAAATCCTAAATATATTTAGGCGCTGTAGTTTCTGCTCTACTACGGTACATCAAAGCAAAACACCACATGTGTGCAAAACTTGCGATGTCCCATTATGCGTATCTCCATAATTTTCAAATTTCACGGAACTAATATTGTAATTTCTCATCTATAAATTTAAAAAAAATGTCATAATATACAACAATACTTTATATATATATATATATATATATATATATATATATATATATATATATATATATGAGATGTTTCGAGCCAGAATCAGACTTAGTTTTAAAAAGGATCTTTATTTGATGAAATCTATACAAGTTCTGACGCTGAGAGGAGAGGGAAAAAAGTGCGCCGCGTGAAAACTAAGTGGGTTAACACTTTAAACACAGATGTGATAAGTATCATGGATTTTATGAGTGTACTTGTAAGTTAATGCTGACATATAGGCCTATTAAATCTAACGACATGGAATTAGACATGTTTAATGGCAAGGCCATATGTTTGGAAGAAATAAATGGGTGATTAGTTTGAAACTTGAAGATAAAATGAAAAATATGAGTTTAGTGCTATATAGAGAATTTAATTTTTAATCTAATTTAATTATCCTCACACACACACACACACACATCTATAAATGAAAGGAAAAGCATTAAATTTCTTACTGTTTTAATAACCACAAATAGAGAGAGAGGGGACATATTTTAAGTGTATTTACCACCAAAAAAAATAGTGTTAGAAATCCACTTAATTTGAACTAATATGTACACTCATGTCCATAAATTAAGGATAATGAAGTTCAGACAAAGAAAGAGACAGAAGCAAAAATAAATCTGACTTATTTGTAAAGTCTATTTATTAAACAAAAGATAAAGAGCGAAAAATATGCTATATGTTGGACATAATTAATAAAAATTGCGATTTTTACTCCCCGGAGCAAATTTAAAAAAAGGACCTATTTACAACAAAACAGTATAACATGGTTAGTATGATGGTTAATACGGAGTTTATCTCCCGGACGATGCAATACAAGCCTTACAACACCTAAGCATGCTGAGTATCAAATTATCAATCTGATGTTGGGGAATATTACACCACTCATCAAGCAATGCTCTACGAAGTTCCGGTAGACAGGCGGGAGGGTATTGACGGGCTGCAATTCGTCGGCCAAGCATATCCCACACATGCTCTATTGGATTCAAGTCCGGTGAGTATTCTGGCCAATCCATACGGGTGATATCCTCCGATTGAAGGCATTCGTCTACAATGTTTGCACGATGAGGACGGGCGTTGTCATCCATAAACAGAAATTCAGCCTCCATGGTGCCCCGAAACAAACGTACATGTTGTTCCAGAATGACATCCCGATAGATGTGGCCTGTCATAGTTACACTCTGAACATGCAGGTCAGTTCTGGAACCAAGGATAATTCTGCCCCAAACGAGCCATCCTCCACCATCGTAACGGTGTCGTTCAATGGTGTTCTCTTGCTGGTAACGGGTACCCGGCGTTCTGGATATTAAATTCCGGCGAAGATCACACTGCGAACTAAACCTGGACTCGTCGGAAAGCATCACACAAGATCACGGTTTGGTGTCCACTTTGCATGCTCTCTACTCCAGGTTAATCGTAGGCGACAGTGAGTTGTGGTAAGTGAAACACATAACACAGGTCACGAGCATGTAGACCAATGTGTCCTAAGTTTCTGTACACGGTCTGACTTGAAACTGTCGTACCGGTAGCTGAAGAGAGCTGACGAGACAGGTCTGATGCTGTGCTCCGCCTGTTTCTTTTGGCAGTTACTGCCAAATACCGGTCGTCATTCGGCGTTGTAACTATGAGGGGGGAGCGAGCTGCGCTGTAACATCTACTCACATTACCATCATCTTGGAATCGTTGCCAAAGCCTGGAGATGACATTATGTGTGATTCCAAGTTCCTCGGATACTTCCAGCTGGGTACGTTCACATTCCAGTCGTCCAATAATTCTACAACGTAAGAAATCATCCAAATGCTTCCTTTCTGCCATAACTATGCGGTTATTGCACTGATCGGCTTTTAAAGCGCATGTGAACAATTTTACTTCTTTGTCACCTTTTCTTATATATACCTCCTCTTACACTCTCATCATTGTGACGTACTATCCACGCCATCTGATGGTTTCCGTTAATTTGCATATTCTTCTTCAAGATGTGTGTGATAATTTTACAGGTGAAATTTTTATTTTAGAGTTCAATTTCTGTGTGATTCTGAATTATCCTTAGTTTATGGACATGAGAGTAAAATAAATTTAGTCTCTCAAATCAATCTCAACTCAAAAAAGTATTTAATATATCTTTGCTAGAAATAAATGGCATGTTAAAGTTTTAAGGAGCTGCAAGATGGCTACTGGTGATGTAACACGTAATTTCGAACTGAGATCAAGTAACGAAATTGACAGTATAATGTTCGTTCTAAATATTTTAATTAACAAACGGATTACTGGATAAATTGCGCTTGGCATGAAACAATACACATTTTTTGAGAGATGTAAAGCAAGCATTACTATCTAACAAGTATTACAATCTTGAATGTATAAGAGGGCTACTGGCAATGAAACCAGTAATTTCGAACTGAGATCAAGTGACGAAGACACAACAGTAATTTTCATTCTAAATATTGTAATCTACGACGAATTACTGGGAAAATTGGGCTCAGCATGAAGCAGTATGTATTTTCTAAGAGATGTAATACAAGTATTACTGTCTATTCAAATGGTATTGCAGTTTATGAAGATAATAAAACCGACATGTGAATAATTTGCTCAAATAATGCTCGCAAAAAAAGCACTACATTCAATGTAGTAAATAAATTATAATTATTACAAACGAAAAAATTGGCAAATGTGGAGAGGAAAGAATTTTAATACGGATCCCTTCAAACATTGTGAATTCAACTGCAATGTCAACCTCAAATATGACTGAAAAATAAGCACTGTTTAGTAGTATAGATACACAACATTCCCTTGAGTAATGAATAGATACATATAGTTTTATAAAAAAACATAATAATTAATAACTCTCAAGCATTAAAGGTAATTTAATAAATATATTTTTATGATTAAAAATATACAAATATTTTTAGTTATAAAAAATTATTGTTTATATAGGATTCTATCACAGGCACATTATCATTTATGAGTACTAAACCACTTTCAGTGTAGTGAATAGAAAAGAATGCGATCAATGTATAGAAATAACTAGTCTCATAATGAGTTGTTCCATAGTTTAAAAACAAAACAAGATAATCGTCTCAATTCCTTTAACGACAAATAGTTTGAATTCAGAATATAATAATAGTATAATAATAAATAAGTGATGATGATGAATATAATAATAATGTAAAAGTTATTATAACCAATAAATATTTTTTAATGTTTTTAAATACAATATTTCATAAAGTATTTTTCCAATCACAAAGTTAATTTTAATACATGCATTATTGTTACTAATGATTCACATCATAAATCAGAAACAATAATTTTAAAAAGAAATCTAAGGAACTTACTCGATTTTTTTTCAATTGTTACTAATAAATGCCTCAAAGTGCTGCTGTTTTTTCCAAGGTCTGGGATTTAAGAAATGATTCCTCGTAAGAGAGAGAAAATCAGTTGCCTATTATTCATAAAATATGCAGTATTTTAACAACATGCGCAATACAGTACTTAATATATTCAGATTTATTTTCTATGTCATTACTGGGAGTAACAGAGCATAAATTCTTACGGGTCATTGTTGCTAATGTAGCATGAATTTGAAAATTTAATTTTAAATAGAGATAACTCCCGCACAGAAGAAATGTTGATGCAGTTTCAATTATGACGTGTATGTTTAAAGATAGTAGGTTCGGAAATCGCTGTGACAAAACCAAATATAAAGGGTGTTTTTTTAGAGGTATAGAACTTTAAATTGCAATAAAAAAACGATGTATTATTCGATTGACGTGAATTTTTTTTATTCGAAAGATAATCTTATGGCATTACATTTTAAATAGGATAGGATTTCTGGCATATGACTGCCATGGCTGGCTCGGATGTAGTCCAATCTGGACGTCCAATTTTCGATGACTTTTTCCAACATTTGTGGCCGTATATCGGCAATAACACGGTGAATGTTGTCTTCTAAAATGGTCAAGCGTTTGTGGCTTATCCGCATAGACCAATGACTTTACATAGCCCCACAGAAAATAGTCTAGGGGTGTCAAATCACAAGATCTTGGAGGCCAATTCACAGGTCCAAAACGCGAAATTAGGCGGTCACCAAACGTGTCTTTCAATAAATCGATTGTGGCACGAGCTGTGTGACATGTTGCGCCATCTTGTTGGAACCACAGCTCCTGGACATCATGATTGTTCAATTCAGGAATGAAAAAGTTAGTAATGAGAGCTCTATACCGATCACCATTGATTGTAACGTTGTGGCCTTCATCGTTTTTGAAGAAGTACGGACCAATGATTCCACCAGCCCATAAAGCGCCTCAAACAGTCAGTTTTTCTGGATGTAACGGTGTTTCGACATACACTTGTGGATTAGCTTCACTCCAAATGCGGCAGTTTTGTTTGTTGACATAGCCATTCAACCAGAAGTGCACTTCATCGCTAAACAAAATTCGCTTATGAAAATCGGGAACAACGGCAATCTCGTTTTGGGTTCATTCGACGAATCTACGCCTTGCTTGATGATCGTTTTGATGAATTGCCAAACCAAACTGAGAATAAATCACTTGACAGCTGTTAAATCGGTCGCCATCTTGGAAAGTAATGCCAACTTTAACTTCTATACCTGGAAAAAACACTCTTTACAAGTATTATATAACAGTTGACAATTTGTTTTTTGAATTTAATACATCATTTTGTAATTCTCAGAACACTTAGAGAAATGATTTAGAACAATGTTTTTGCAATATATGACATCATAATCAGGTGATCTGTCTATGTAATGAAATATGGGAAATAAGCTACTAAAGTTGGGAAACTACACTACATGTCCATAAATTAAGGATAATTCAGAATCACACAGAAATTGAACTCTAAAATAAAAACTTCACCTGTAGAATTATCACACACATCTTGAAGAATAATATGCAAATTACAGGAAACCACCAGATAGCGCGGATAGTACGTCACAATGACGAGAGTGTAAGAGAGGGGTATATAAGGAATGGTGTCAAAGAAGTAAAATTGTTCACAAGAGCTTTAAAAGCCTTTCAGTGCAATAACCGCATAGTTATGACACAAAGGAAGCATTTGGATGACTTTTTACGTGGTAGAATTATTGGACGACTGGAATGTGAACGTACCCAACTGGAAGTATCCGAGGACCTTGGAATCGCCCTGAGTGTCATCTCCAGACTTTGGCAATGATTCAAAGATGATGGTAATGAGAGTAGAGGTTACAGCACAAGTCGCCTCCCGAGTTACAACGCCGAATGAGGACCGGTATATTTGGCAGTTACTGCCAAAAGAAACAGACGGAGCACAGTATCAGACCTGTCACGTCAGCTCTCTTCAGCTACCGGTATGACAGTTTCAAGGCAGACCGTGTACTGACGCTTAGAGCACTTTGGTGTATATGCTCGTAGGCCTGTCAGATGTTTTCTACTTACCGCAACTCACTGTCGTTTGTGATTAACCTGGAGTAGAGAACATGCATTGTGGACGCTACAACAATGGTCTTGTGACGAATCTGTACGGAACCTTTCCACTAATATTCTTAGGCGTCTTTTTCAGGATTATAAATTTGCGTATATTTCCAATCAACTCTAAAAAGTGAGCGGGATATGCAAAGTAGGTAGGGTATTTAAGTAGAAAGTTGTAAGCTTTCAAGGATGAAGGCTGTTGAGTCAGCAGAAGTAACCTGAAATTTACAGGATTCCATTGGATTACTTTATTCAAGACTTATTGCTGTTATTATAAGAAAGAACTAGAAAGCTGATAATCCAGGCGGTAACTATAATTTATTTACGCTTAAAATAAGCGTTAGTTTAGTAAAATTAGTTAAAGTTAATGAAAGTTAATAATTTGAGTACGTGTATTTCTCGGATCTCTTATTTCGGTAGACCTTATTTGATCTTGTGCATAATTATTGATTAATTTCATAATTCGTAATTTAATTTAATATTAAAGGTAAGTCCCTTTTTGTTTGACGTAACATCGAAATATTATATGTTATTAGAGTTTTTGAGATTGGAATTGATATAATAAATACAAGTTATTATTATACAAAATGACTCTTAGTGATTCTTTGCCTCAAATTAATCTTGGTGTCCAGTGTGGAATCCAGGGGTGTCCGCACAGTCTTGTGTGATGTTTTTTGACGAGTCCAGGTTTAGTTTGCAGTCTAATTCTCACCGGGCTTTAAGGGAACCGGGACGTTCTCGATGACACAAAATGAGCAAAATTTAGCTTTTCGAAAGAACCTTATTTTCAAAAACAGAAAGACTCCATACATAAAAAAAAAATTTGTCAAACAATCTATGTACTTTTCTTAATATACTACAACATAAAATTATTAAATATATAAAATATTTAAAGAAATATAAGGATTCGAAAAAGTACACACCAAAAGAAGTTTTCGGATACATGGTGCTCTTTAGGTACATGTATCTTTCCTTTTATGACATATAACACCACAAAACATGCTGTTTTAGTTATAAAATTGTATTTGTATTTAAATGTAATAGTTCTTTTCATATTTCCTTGCTTAGAAAGTTTTTAAAAAAATTTTGAATTTTGACTTTTTGAAATTTTGATAAAAATGGCAATTTTTTTCAGAAATTGAACAATAAAAGTAAAAATACTAACTTTTCAGAAATAAATTTAGTAGCATTAAATACATTATTATGACACAAAAGCTCATACCAAGTTTCATTAAAATATAACAAATAGATTTTTCTATACATCTACCTAAAAACTGAAAAAAACCATTTTGAGAAAATTGTTAAAAACTAAATAAAATGATACACTTACCTAAAATTTAAAGTCTAAAAATTTCCAGCACTGTACTCATCTTGCATTGACTGTTCTAAAGCATCCTGTTTCCTTTTAATTTGCTTTTTTGTTGTCCTGGCTTCTTTGGAAGCTTTTTGAACAGCCATCTCAGCTTCACAAATTCTGACGTAGTCAATTTTACGAAGGCCTTCACAAGTGTTGACGCCTGGATTGATTTTTAATGCTTTTAATACTTCATTTCTTGCATATGCACCTTCATTGAAGCATATAACCGCGTCCATAACACCCATTTGCAAAGTTCTTTTGCTTACAAATGTTTTTTTCGGCACACGATTCCATACACAGTTATTAAAGCTTTCGTTGGGGTTCTGAGTTCGGTCATGCAAACATTTTAAAAACAGTTCTTTTGCAGTTAAATCTCTAAATTTTTTTTTTAATTTTAAAAAGAATTGCATCTGGGAGGGAATGTTAGTGGGTGTATTTTTCACCTGATACAATGCTTTTATTGTACCCGCACCAACTTTCTTCTCCCATAGGGCACAAAGCATGTTGTGGATTTTCATCTGTCGACAGTTTATGGAAATATATTGCCCAGATGGATTTGGACATATCTGCGACTGATTTTCCAACATTTCTTCTTATGGCTAGGCCATAATATTTTTGCAGCAGAAGAATTTCTGCATCTGTCAGCTTTCCTCGTCCAGATATCGGTTTGTTGTCTGACAGTTTGGTGGATTTTAAATTGTTCTTTAGGGCTCTCAGTCTTGCTCCCATCCTCTTTTGGACGTGGCCGATGCACTCTAGTTTTTCAACAGGAAATTCATCACCGTATATGTTTGATTCTTGAACCCTTAGGAACCCCTTCGAATCTCCATCTCCAAGGCACTGAACATACCGAACATTGTTATTTGGTAAGGAGCGACTGAAACTCCGCAATGCTCCTTCACTCTCCATTCCCGCACTAAATCCATGATAGTTTACCTGGCAATTATCACAGGTTTTGTTCGTACTTTTGCATTCAAAACAATATTTTGAAAGGCACTCAAAATCAATTACTTTTCCATTATCGAGAGAAGTTGCCGTTACAACGCCATTCTTCGAAGTGTGTCCTCTTTTCTGCCCGGTCCCATCAAGAGCAATTGCTATGTTCTTATTGTGTTCATTTTCAATGACAGCTTCATTAACGCTGTTAACCATTGAACGAGATGAAACAGTTTCCAACGCTTTAAAAATTGGCGTATACAATCTTTCAAATTTAGCTGGAGGAGGAGATAAGTTCATCAGCGCACAAAATATCTGAGCTGCACTTTTACCAATTCCAATGCACCTCATGCCATAAACAAACCTCAAATTTACTTCATATCCATCTGACACGGTATTTGAAGTCATTGAAGTATGACCAGAACCACAGTACTTGCAAGTTGCTGACACACTAGTCGCAAGGCCTTTGTGACTACTTTTCTTTTCAGCAACATCAAAGCAGAAAGATTTATCACAATATCTGCATTTTGCAATATTGTTGAAAACATCATTGAGCATATTTAAGTCAATAATAACATACCTGCTTTGAGTATCAACTGAAAAATTATCTTCATAGTCCTTAAAAGACCCTTCACTCTTCTCAATTTTCTTTTTAGATGCACTGACATCAAGTCGTTCACTCTCAGTATTTACTGAATTTTACTACGAATTAAACGACGTTTGACTTGGCCAAACCTTTTTGTTCGAGGCATTGTACATGTTTAAAATTCTCGCGAATTACAAACAAATTGAATGTAAACAAAAAAATAGTATGTAAGCAGTCAAAATAAGAAGTCCGTACTTCACGTGTTTGTAAACCAAGCACGAGGTAGCAAAACGTTCAAAAATCGCACAGCTTGTGTATAAACAAGATTGAGTTGAGTAGTTATAGTCCTTCTCAAACTACAAGAATAAAATAAATAAATCAGATTAAGTGATATAAAAACTCCAATCTACATAAAAACATGCTTCGGTAAGCTGTAAGATGGGCGTGGCGGTTGACGTGCGATAACGTAAACAAGAGGCGTGATAGCTGTTGCTTGCATTTTAAAACCGCAATTACTGGGATATTAAGTTTTAAACCTATACATGTTATACATTTTTGGAATCAGCATTAAATCTACTTTTTTTTAAGATGAAAATTGAAAAATCGATTTTTTGAAGGCTTTAAACGTCTCTGTTCTCTTAATATGGAGAGAGCCAGGTACCCGTTACCAGCAAGACAACACCATTTAACGACACCGTTGCGGTGGTGCATGGTGGCTCGTTTGGGGAGGAATTATTCTTGTTTCCAGAACTAACCTGCGTGTTCAGAGTGTAAAGATGACAGGCCACATATATCCGTATGTCATTCTGGAACAACATGTACGTTTGTTTCGGGGCGCCATGGGTGCTGAATTTCTGTTTATGGATGGCAACACCCGCCTTTACCGTGCAAACATTGTAGACGAATGCCTTCAATCAGAGGATATCACCCTTATGGATTGGCCAGCATACTCACCGAACTTGAATCCAATAGAGCATGTGTGGGATATGCTTGACCGACGAAATGCAGCCCGTAAACTTCCTCCCACCTGTCTACCGGAACTTCGGAGGGCATTGTAATATTCCCAGGTGTAATATTCCCCAAGATCAGATTAATATTTTGATACTCAGCATGCTTAGGTGTTGTAAAGCCTGTATTGCATCGTCCGGGAGACATACACCGTATTAGCTATTATTCTAATCATGTTATACTGTTTTGTTGTAAATAGGTTCTTTTTTGAAATTTGCTCCAGGGAGTAGAAATCGCAATTTTTATTAATTATGTCAAACATATAGCATCTTTTTTGCTCTTTACCTTTTGTTTAATAAATAGACTTTACAAATAAGTCAAATTTGTTTTGCTTCTGTCTTATTCTTTGCCTGAATTGCATTATGCTTAATTTATGGACATGAGTGTATACATAAGCCTTACAAATATTTTTAATTTAACAATCCGCACAGATAATTCAAACTGCATACTTTTCTCCTACTGATCAATCTATTGAAACTAGTTCATTTATGAAGCGTAGGTACCAATACACTTTGGGATCCTGGGTAAGGAGAAAGCCTACCAAAAATCCAAGCAATGAGTTGAGTCTTCTCATCCAACAGTTTCCTTGACCCTTATAAGAGCAAATTTCATGATGACCACATACATCGAGAAATGCACTGCCACAACCCAAAACATCAAGAGCCTTGGAAAGCCTTAGGAAACCCTGGCCATTATGGGTCCTAACCAGAGGCCATTAGCTGTGTTAGCCTTACCAAGGCACATGACGTTCTGGTATGATACCTCCTCTAGCTTGGTCAGGCTGCAGACAGGTCTTCCAGGATCACCTGCACTAATGAACAGGACTTCATCAGTCCAGTCGATACCGACTGTCGACTTTGTCCGTCGGTATTAGGAAGCTCGGCATCAAACGGTCAAAAAGACAAGCACGGATGTTGGATAAATAAAAATAAGAAATGTAGACACTAAATATACTCATGGACCAAAAAATTAGCGCACCAAGAAGTAGTCGTCAAAATGAAACGATATTTTACATACATAATGACTACTTTGATATAAGTAAATGATTGGAAAATCAAAGAAAAAGGATCATTTATTTCAGAGAAAAAGGCAAAAGAAAGAGGATTTAATACCCTGTTGAACCCCCTCTAGTACGAATGCACGAGTTGATACGATCGGGCTTTGAGGCATACAAGTTCTATATGATGTCTTGAGACATTTCGTTCCATATTTGCTGTAACCTTGACTCTAGTTCATTCAAACCTATCGGATGTCCAACTCACCATCCCAAATGATCCCAGATATGCTCGATCGGAAACAAATATGGGGATCGAGCAGGCTGAGAAAGGATAGTAACAGTGTGGAGACAGTCTTGTGACACCCTTGCCGTGTGAGGCCAACCATTGTCTTTTTGAAAAGTGGCTCCTGGGAAACATTGCATGGGGGCAACACATGTGATTGTAGGATGTCATGGACTTATTATTGGGTTGCCATGTGGTGCCGTGCATCAATACTATGGGTGACCGTGTATTGTAGGCAATAGCACCCTATACAATCACACCAGCTGTGAGAGTGGTGTGTCGCTGTAAACAAAGGCAGAATTCAGGCGTTCGTTACGGGGTGTCTCTCCACACAAACACGATTGTTGAGATTGAATCAGTATTCGTCGTTAAAGGCGACTTGGTTCCAATCCGCTACAGTCCAGTTTCCTCGTGCGCGACACAACTCCAAACGGAGGTGTCGATGGAAGGGCGTCAAGAGAGCACACGTAATTGGCGCCGGGATCCCGAATGTCCCTCAGCCAGGCGCCTTCGTATGGTTCGAGAAGACACATGGGGCCCCTAATAAAGGTGCTCTTTGTGCCTGCATGGCGGTCGATGAAGCAGTTGACTGTATGCGTACATTTCTTACGATTTGGCGGTTTTCTCTGTTACTGGTCCGTCGAGGGTGTCCTCAGCCTGGTCTTCGTGTAAACGATATCTCTCGGATCCACTGGTCTCAACACCTCTTCACAACAAAATCAGAGTGGCCTAATTGACGAGCTACTCGCCTAGCTGACCACCCAGCTTCCATGATGCCGATGATTCTCCCCCTCTCAAATTGCGACAGCCCCTCATATTTGGTTAGCTGTTTTATACTCCACGGAGAACGACGTTACAACGCCCTGTACAGGCTATATGTAGGCTATATATCACGCTGCATTTCTAATCATTTGTATTTCTCCCTGACATGTACCTTCTTGCCAAGTTTCCTTACGATTCCGCCATTATTTCTTATTGCGCTAATTTTTTGGTCCATGAGTGTATGTAGTAAGATATGCTTGAAATCCAGGTTCCTCAAAAGAGTCTGTTCATCTAAAATTTGGTCTAAGCGTTTGAGATAGCATTATGTATGCTTTTAACTAATAGTCAAATTAAATTAGGAAAACTAAACACACATTTAAAGTTTAATAATTAGATTCTTAGAAGAAATGTTTCATACTGTAAGCATTATTCCACTTTTTCTTGATTGTGTACTCACTTATTTACTGAGAGACGTATTTAAGGTAATTCTTAATTTGCGAATAGTATATGTATAATTGTGGATAAGCGTAAAAATACTTTTTTAGCTTTGGCTTATGATTCCATTGATCTTTAATAAGCGCTGAAACTTAATATGCTTTCAAAGACACAAAATTTTAGTTAATTAAAATACTTTTCATATTAAAATCAAACGATTACATGCTTTAAACATAGATATAGAGCAGAGAGGAATTGAATCAGCTTATGACCGTTTATAATGCAAGACGGGAAATGCTGTTCAAATTCAAATATCATTATCCAACGTATAAATACTTAAAACAAGATTTAAATGTTTAATTACATAGCTCATAAAACATTAAATGTGTTTCCTTTGTTACAAGCATTTTCCTCTGAATACCGAGCTGTATAAAACACACATAACAGAAAAATGCTTGCTTAACGGTTATGAATATAGTATACAAGATACACTCATACAATGATCGGAAGAATTACAAGACAAAACAATTAAATAAAATAAAAGAAAGAATAAATAAATGCATGGTCATAAACAAGAAGATTTCTACTTTCTTTTTTTAAAGCTAGTTTACACTTTTTGTTACATACATGTCAAAACGCCGGAAAGCAGTTTTTTACTGAGAAGTGTTTATTTATACTTTCACGTGATAAATTATTTTATACATTTCATTACAAATGATTTAAATCTCCTTGCAGAAATTTAGGGATTATTTACCATAAATTTAGCGATAAATATGTGATAAAACAGAAACATAAAGAGCTATTTAATATGTGATAAAGCATAAATACATATATCAAGAACTGTGTAATATATGATAAAGCATAAATATTCATCTATAACTACGTAATATATGATAAAGCATAAATATTCGTCTATAACAACGTAATATATGATAAAGCATAAATATATCAAAAATGTATACTGTGTAAAGCATACCTATTGTAAAGGCCTGAAGGACTAGCACACTCAAGGACGGAAGAACTAGCCTTTTGGTGAGAGGGCGCAACAGGAACGCTAAGTTCAGTTGGTGCTGAGTGGCAACATGAAGAAGGAGTAGAAGGGGAAGAAGGTGGGACGAGAACTTCGAGAGCATGTCGGAATGTGAAAGTATATTTTTAAGAATTTAAATGTTTTCTTTAAAGTTTTGATGTGTGTTCTGTGAACGTGTGTGGGAATAGAACCCAAGTTTGGTTAAATAGCCTATTATTGATACAACAAAACTACGCTACCAACATTGTTACCACCACGTTACACTATCAAGAATTATTGGTTGGATCCTAGCTGGGCACACTAGCTGGCGACAAAATTTTTGGCACCAACATCGTGAACCCCGGATTTTTCTTCGTTTTCGTCCATGATGTCATTTTTTGAAACAAAGGTTTTTGACGCCATTTGGCGAAAAAAATGGCACCAAAAACAGCAGTGTGCCCAGCTAGGATTTTACCGAAATATTTAGTATAAAATAAAGCATTTTTATACCAAGAACTATGATAGTTGAAAAGTAAAACATTTGCTTTCAAAATTGGGTGCAAAAGTCCTAACATTAAAGCAAATCTAAATTATTCTTCAATTTTTAGAAATGAGCAAAAAGAGTAAAAAATTTGTTTTTTGATAAAAAGGAGTAAACACATCTCAGAAACGTTCAATCAATTGGTTACAATAAGAGCATCTCTTTGGTATTTTTTAAAGAAAAAAAAATGAGAACTGAGTCTGCAATGCAACCAGGAAAAAAAATGCATACAATAGAAAGTACAATTTCCTCTCAGATTTCATGAAGAAACATATACGTATATAGAAATCAAAGACAAAAAGATGACGCTGATTCATATTTTTTGATCACATTCACTATGAGTTTATTCCTCAACATAAAATAATAAATGAGAATTTTAATAAGAAGGTACTTTATTATATTTTAAGAACTAGTATAAAACATATTATAACTTTTGATGTGTGGTAATGCTTTTTTTGTATGATAACGCGTGTTCTCTGACAGTATAACAGTGTTTTTCTAGGATTTTAGAGTATAATTCATAAATCATTTATTACATTCTTCTGACTTATACCTAGCTGATATTTTTCAAATTCCAACAAACTATTATATATAGCTCACCATCTCTATATATTTATTTATTTATCTTGGGGGAATTTTCAATCGTTAATAAAATACATTTTAAAGCGCTCGATTGAGCTAAAATTTTATATACAGGATTGTTTTTGATGAAAATACAATGATATAATAATAATTAATAAGAATTAATTGATTGAAACTAATTATTTAAAGAATTACAAATACAGCCACGTTGGCATCATTTTTGGTGACGTAGCGACCCTTTTAGCGACTTGTGTCAAAACTTGAAAAGGGTTTTATCTCACGTTTCAAAGCATTCATTTGAACTGAAATTTATATGCACGTTTGTATTGGATGACAATACGATACTTTAATGATAATTAATAAAAATTAATTACCACTTAATGTTGTGGTTCTGTCTTATGTATATACATACTAGCTGGTATACCCGTTCTTCTTACGGGTGAACTGAAAAATTAAACAACACAGATTGAAGGGAAAAGAAGTTTTTAATGAGTAAATTTTATGTGAATTGAAAATTAAAAAAAAAAAAAGCTTTTTGCATGTCTCAGCTAAACAAAAAAAGAAAGAAAAAAACACCTTTGTTAAATTTTAACTATGTAGATCTAATAGCTGATAAAAAGGATTTTTTTTTATTTATAATTCCTCGTAACACTCTTGAGGGTCGATATTTCAAAATACCTCACTAAGCTGATCTATGCTCACCAAAAGTAACACATTGTTAAAAGTTTTGCGTAATGAAAGCTTAAAGTAGTGTAAATAATTTATATCTAAAAGTGTAATACATTAATATTACTTTCTGTTGTATTTACTTTATTTTAAAATTGTAATATTCGCAAGCAACGCCGTTTCTTAAATTATAATGGCGATTCAAAGAAAAACATAGCAAAATGTTAACGATAGAGTCAAGTTGGCAAATGCCTAGCTACTTTCGTAGCTCGAGCTTTATTAGAGCTTTGTAAGACCCGCCGTGTAGGGTAGCGATGCACATTAATTCTTTATCCAACCGCATTATGATTTACTGCAGTTTTTTTCATACAATTTTTTTTATCACTACATTTACAAATTAAGGGATATACATAAACAAAATACTCCACTTTGGAAAATTTAATCCGTTAGAGCTAATAAATTAATTAAAGATATTCCAGTGTAAAATTAATTATATATACCATTCACTTAAAATAAGTAGTCAAATCATTTTCTAAGGTCTTCATTAACATACAAAAACATAAGACACTTAAATTTTGACAAACTATTTTTTCCGCTAAAATACTCATCATGGAACCCGTGCTGCCATGTATCTTGGAAGAGTGGATTTCAAAGAATATTCCTGCTAAGTATTGGTAGATCATTCCTTCTAAGTTGGTGTGGTGTGGAGAAGTTAGGAGAAGAGGGTGCCAGCTGAGGTGTCGTCCACGTCACTTGACCATGGCTCAAAATTACGTGATCGTTGCCAAAAGCACTCGTGTAGCTGATCGGTGCGACATTAATATTCACTCACTCTCACACTCCAAAAAATACAGTACAGTAGTTATTGCGTTTTTAAGTATAAAAATTATTAGATCTGCCTATTCAATTAAAATTATAGCGTTTTGCGTGAAAGACCCACAAAGATCCTCACAAACTTTCACATTTATAATATACTAGCTGGTATACCCGTTCTTCGCACGGGTGAACTGAAAAATTAAACAACACAGATTGAAGGAAAAAGAAGTTTTTAATGAGTTAATTTTATGTGAATTGAAAATTAAACAAAAAAAGCTTTTTGCATATCTCAGCTAAACAAAAAAAGAAAGAAAAAAAAACACCATTTTTAAATTTTAACTATGTAGATCTAATAGCCGATAAAAAGGATTTTTTAAATTTATAATTCCTCGTAACATTCTTGAGGGTCGAATTTTCAAAATACCTCCCTGAGCTGATCTCTGCTCAGCAAAAGTAACACATTCTTAAAAGTTTTGCGTAATGAACGCTTAAAATAGTGTAAATAATTTATATCTGATAGTGTAATACAATAATATTACTTTCTGATGTATTTACTTTATTTTAAAATTGTAATATTCGCAAGCAACGCCGTTTCTTAAATTATAATGGCGATTCAATGAAAACATAGCGAAAGTAATTTTTTAATATTTTATTTTCCATTACAATTCATTTAACATCAGATGTTCTTCTAAAATATCTAATTTGTCATTTCTTTTTGCACTTTTCAAAATAATAAGAGTAATTTATATGAGATTATAACATGTAAACTATGTTTATATTATCTCATAAATATCCAATCTCTGTTTTAATTCATAACTAAGTTTGTGAGATGCATAACATATCATATTCTAAGAAAAGTTGCATTTGAAACCGTATAATGAAAATCATAGATAAGATAGTGAGTGGTTTAGAGGCTTTTGCGCTGCATTACAATTCCAATATCCCTATGACCTTACAATCAGAAAAAATATCTTCACAAACTGAATGTAAATCTGCTACGAAATCATGTAAAATCTTACCGCGTATTTCCGTGATGTCTACAAATCTAATTTGAAAGAATTGAATTTAAATGTAATATATTTTATTTCAGTTTAAATTTTTTTATGTAAGATTTAAAACGTTCTATAATACTCGAGCTAAACTTTATGTAAGAAAATAAAATATATTCAAGCAAAACTCTTAATTTGAAGCCTGGTCAAGGTAGCTGAGTGGTCATGATTGTGAACTCTTGACCAACATACATATAGACCAAAAATATCCCAAAATAGGTCATTATTAAAAAATAGAACGCAATAAATTAATCTTATTGGCCTTGAAGGTACTGCCCTCCTGCATCCACACACTTGTTCCAGGGTTGGTATAACTGTTCAAAAAACTCCTGGAATCCATTGTTTAAGATGTTCTTTAGCAGCTTTGCGCGCGCACGTCACATTTTGGATCACCTCATTTGAATTTCCAGAACGATGCCTATTCAATTCCATTTTTAGCCATGGAAACAGGTAAAAGTCATCTGGTGCGAGAATCATTTCTCTATGCTTTCTTCACCATCTCGAGCCTCTCAGGTGATTTGAGCAAAACACAGAATTGGATGTTTGCAAGCTGCTCCAAAGTAGGGATGACGATCTGAGATCGAGTAATCGAAGAATTGATTTCTCGGACGTAGAAAATCAATTTTTTAAATCGATATGAAGCACTGAATCGATGTTTCATCCTAGAAAATCGACATTCGCGATTTTTTATGTTTTGGTAAAAACCATAAAATTATTTACAGTTAGTTGAATGAAATATCTTTAAAACCCATTCTATCAGAGTGTTAACGGTTAAAGGGTTGATTTACTGGAAAGAACAAAAAAACCCACTTTATTTATCATCATATTCACTCAATAGCCATGATACTTATGAGTATCGTGGGATTATCTGTTCCTTGTGAGCGTCTTTTTTAGATTGCCAGCAACATCGCAAGCGATGAGTGGAAATGCTTGGATCCAAGAAGACTTGACAGAATGTTGCTTTTAAAAAGCTTATATATTAAGCATAGGGAACAATAAGCTATATATTATATATTTTCTAAACTTCTTAATGTAACAAATGCATTTAGGAAATAAATGTCTTCTTTTATACCTGATACTTTGGTATGGTTATAAAAATAATTGTATTTGTCGAATTCCCTGAACCAAAAAATTCCTTGATTTTACCGATGAGAGATCGTTTATTATAGTATCTTTCTTGTTTTTCATAAAATTGATTTATATTTACATTGTAAATGCAAGCTTGGGAAAAAAATCACTTTTTTTAAAAATCCACTTTTTTTTTTTGTGAATCGATTCATCAGGTAACGATTCGAATTGATTTAAAAATTGATCTTTTTCGGAAAGAATCGCCATCCCAACTTCAAAGTCGAGATTGTAAAATTCGACGAATGAAAAGTTCGCTTTGTCAGAAATGATCTGCATCTAACGTCAACAGCACAAAAAACAAATCACAGATGGCTGTGTGTTTTCCTTATTAGTGTTGCCAATCCCCGAAACAGATATTTCCCCTCCAAAGAACACCAGCGTTAAGGTATGGGACCATTCCTGCAACTTTTTGGCTCTAATGGTAGTTTCAATTGTGCCGTTAATTTGAATTCTAATTCTTTAAACATTCATCGTCGGTTAAATCTATTGGAGCTCGAAATACTCACCTTGGTATGGTGTGGAAGTATGGAGAGAAGGTACGAGCTTAAGTGTTGTCCTAGTCATTCAACCGTGGTGTAGAAGTTACGCTAGTAAAACAATTAGTCAATCCTACTATGACGCTAGTAAAACAATTAGTCAATCTTACTATGATAGAGTTTTCCTCTAAGAAAAATTAAGGCAAAATAATAATACATAATAAAATCTTAAATTATGTCAGTTATTCCAAATATATTTTCTATTGTGTTATCTATATACAGTACAGTCCCGATAATCCGAACAATATCGGACCGACCCCTGTTCGGATTACGTGATTGTTCGGATTAGCCGGAGTAACAGCGAAATCACTATTTGAACCGGGAGTACGGGTCTATTGTGTCTATGTATTTTGTCGTAATGTGAGCGTACGCGTCCGCTTTTCTGCCGCGTGGACTGTACTCCCAATCCTCGACGCGTGTGTCCTCCCTCCACCACTCCTAACTTAGTGTGTCAGTGTGACTGCGTGTGCGTGTGCCCATACTGTTGGCCGTCAGTCGTTCCGCGCTCGTTCTATACTCATCTGCTTTTGTCTCTGTGTTAATAACAGTGTTACAGTGTGATATTCTACGGTGAAAACAGTTTGTTGTGTGTTTTGGACATTTGTCTGTGATACAGTGTACGTAAACAGATTGTTATGGCGAGTAAGCGTAAACACTCAACACTTACTCTTAAAGACAAACTAGAGGTTCTAAAGCGTTTAGATAAAGGTGAAGGTGTGACAAAATTGGCTACAGAGTTTAACGTTGGCAAAGCATCAGTTGGAGACATCAATGAATGGATGGAAGAAGACGGGGAAACAGCCGAATTTCTGACTGATGACGACATAGCTGCGGCAGTGACTCAAGAGCTAATGGAGGAGGAGGGAAGTGACGACGAGACGCAATGCAATAAGAAGGACGTGGTGCCACATGCAGACGGCGCAGCTGCCCTTGACCTTGCCCTGCGCTACTTAGAGCAACAGCCCGACACTACACCAGCTGATGTGTTATTTATGAGGCGCTGGCGAAATTAATCATCGAAAAGACAGTCTTCGTTGCGTCAGAAAAAAAAATAACTGAATTAATGTTATAAGGTACTTGTTCACTACATTATCAGTACTGTACTGTACTGTACATATTTTATTTTTAATCTTATGTTGTACAATTTTTCATACTAAACATTAGTGTTCTGTTCTGTGGTTTATTCCATTTTAAAATTTGTACCATAACTTGATGTACAGTGCGTGAATATTAAATAAAGAACAGTTTTGAATTAAGGTTTACACTGTTTCATATTGAAATATTCACCGATTTTTTCGTCCTTAAAATTATAAAAAATTTTCCGCGGAGCCGTTCGGATTAACCGGATGTTCGGATTAGCCGTGTTCGGATTAGCGGGACTTTACTGTATATAAAGGAGAAAAGGGACTCACGCACTCACTGACTGACTCACTGACTAATCACGATATCTCCGGAACTATTAAACCTACAGACTTGAAATTTGGTAGGTAAGTTCCCTTCATGGAGTAGACGTCAGCTAAGAACGGATTTTCAAAGTTCGAATCCCAAGGGGCGTTACGGGGGTTTAAACGGCGTTGTACATAATTATTTCCATTTTTAACCTATTAGACGTACAGTCTTGAAATTTGGTAAGCGGATTCCTTTCATAGAGTATAGATCCCCTACAGAATGGGTTTTGTGAAAATCGACTCCCAAGTGGCGTTGTAGAGAATTAAGTGGCATTATATAGGCAATTAACTCCTTTTTTAAACTATTAGACGTAAAATCTTGAAATTGAGTAAGCAGATTCCATTCACTGATTAGAGATCTGTCATAAAATGGACTTTGTGAAAATCGTTTCCTAAGTGGCGTTGTGGGGGCTTAAGGTGCGTTATAGATAATTATTTCCATTTTTAAACTATTAGACGTACAGTCTTGAAATTTAGTAATCAGATTCCTTTCATAGAGTACAAATCCGCTGTAAACTGGGAAAATGAGTTTTGTCAAAATCGATTCCCAAGTGGCGTTGTAGAAAATTAAGTGGCGTTATAGGCAATTAACTCATTTTTTATACTATTGGACGTAAAATCTCGAAATTTAGTAAGCTGATTCCATTCATTAAGTAGAGATCCGCTATAAGATGGGTTTTGTGAAAATCGTTTCCTAAGTGGCGTTGCGGGGGCTTAAAGGGCGTTATAGATAATTATTTCCATTCTTAAAGTATTAGACGTACAGTCTTGAAATTTGTTAAGCGGATTCCTTTCATAGAGTACAGATCCGCTGCAAATGGGTTTTGTCAAAATCGACTCCCAAGTGGCGTTATAGGCAATTAACTCCTTTTTTAAACTATTAGACGTAAAATTTTGAAATTGAGTAAGCAGATTCCATTCACTGATTAGAGACTTTCATAAGATGGGTTTTGTGAAAATCGTTTCCTAAGTGGCGTTGCGGGGGCTTAAGGGCGTTATAGATAATTATTTCCATTTTTAAACTATTAGACGTACAGTCTTAAAATTTGGTAAGCGAATTCCTTTCATGTTGTAGAGATCCGCTACATAATAGTTTTGGGGGAAATTGATCCCCAAGGGTCACTGAGGGGGGGCGTAAATTAAGGGGTGATTAAGGGGCGTAATAGATAAATATTTCCGCTTTTCAACTAATAGTAACACCTGCTTGAAAATTAGAAGGTATGTTCCGTTCATGGAATTAAGTTCCTTTTAGAAAGATTTTTGCGAAAACGGACCTCCAAAGGAGTGGGGTTGCGAGGGATTAAGGCGTGTTATAGAAAAATTCCTGTTTTTGAATTTAATTCATTTACTTGAAATTTGTTGAGCACTTTTCTTTATTTGAATAGAGTTCCACTAAGAATGAATTTTACGGAAATCAACTCCAGGAGGAAGCGGGGAGAGTTATTGGGCGTATTGATAGACAAAATCCCCGTTTTCGAACTGCTAAGACTACAATAATAAAATTTGGTTTGCATGCTTCTTTTGTTGAATTGGATTCCGCTAAGAGTGCTCTCAACGAGGTATTGATGATAAAAATTCCGTTTTTGCTATGTTAGATTTAGACTTGAAATTTAGCACGCATGTTTATTTTATGGAGTAGAGATCCACTGAAAAGTTGCTTTGGTGGAAATCCACTTGATTATTAGGTTAAGTGAACGAAAAAAAATCTTTCTACTTCTATTTTAGATATAAATAGGAATTAGATATTTTTATTTATGTTCTTTTTATATCAAGTGGCGAGAGTGTAACAGCTATAAATATATTTTTCATCACAATCGAATTCTTAATGCTATATATCAATAATTAATATATATATAAACAGTATACATATATACAACATTGTGAAATACCCAGTGAAGCAGGTGGGTAACAGCTAGTTGATGTATATTAAAGGTTTGAATGAAATACTAAAAATATTATACAATTTTAATGCTTTTTAAAAAGTGTATCGAAACAGTAAACAGAAAATTTAATAATTTCTTTAAATTTTAAAGATTAAGTCGAAGAAATATTGTTATTAAAAGAATATATTGCATAGTCATTAATATAATTATAAGGTAATGTTTATATAGTATTTTTTATGAAAATAGCAATAAGAAATCTCAAATAAATAATTCTAAAATAAGCATAGAAAAAATGCAGGAATATATTTAATACTATTTAAGAATTTGAGGAATCAAAAAATATCATTTTTCTAAAGAAAGAAGAATTAAATTTAATATAAAAATATTCAGATATTTTTGCAAAGTAATGTTTTAGTCAAAACTCACTTCCAATTCAGTTAATTTCGAATGATTTTCTACAATTATACGAAAGTTTTAAAACTGTCAAGATACAAAACAAAAATCTGAAATCAAAAGCAATTTAATATCCAAAAAAATATTTATTTACAAAATTCACTATTTTTTTAAAAAAAACGTTTCTTTCAAAAAAAATTAGATATTAACAAAATAAAAATTTTACATTAGTTCAGACTTAATACTGAATTTTCAGCAAATTTTGTAATATATATTTTTTAAAACATTGGAACATAAATTGGTGAGGTAAAAGATATTATGAAAATGATATTAGTAACAACATCATATATACAACATATATTAAAAACATGTATGAAAAGCTGAGATTCTCTAATAACTCGTAGGAAAACAATTCAAATTTAAAAACACAGCCAGAGAACAAAAAAAAAAAAAAAAAAAAAAAAAAAAAAAAAAAAGAATAATAAAATAAAAATGTTGCGCTTTATGCCACGGATTCTTGATTATTTCAAAGAAAGAGAATTTTAATGGAATTTACCTATCTGACGGGAAACTCTAAAAGTTCAAGACAAAGAAATAAATTATATCGTTTGGGTAGTCACAAACGATAATTCTTGTTGGGGTTCATTTTTATTGAATTGATTACTGTATGTCCTGCTATCGTCTGGTTTTATATTATGACTTTACTTGGCCTATATAGGGGATGGCGAACCTGTATGTATCAAAGCACCACTTTTTCTAAAGAAATGTTTAATGAGGTACAGACGTGCCCCAAATAATTCTGACTTGTGATTATTGGGAAAATAATGAAACTAAATATTAACAAATCAAAACTTTTTATTTACTACGGAAAAATACATTTTGTAGTGTATAGTAGTACATGTTTTAGTTATGCGTGTAATTCAAATAATGTAAAGAAACAATACTGTGACTTCTGTTGTTGCAGATAAGAGGACCAATAAATTATATTAGGATTGTAAGATGTTACTTTTTGCAGAATGCATGCTGAATTGGTGTCATCTGCCAAACGGTTTCTAAGCGAGTCAGCTGTCTCATGCTGTTTCAACCACATTTTCATCTATCTGTGCCTGAGTCTTTATTTTCAGAGATGAATAACATTTGTGTGGTTAAGCAAGCGACAGCTTCTTCAAACAGTTAAATGTTCCTGGAATCGAATTCCATGTGGTAAAAATATCATTACTGTGGCATGTTTACTTATATTGCTTGTGTGTGTTAATCTTTATATTTCAATCAATTCCAACATTTCCTTGTTTCAATAAATTTTTGAATCTTTGTTGAACTAAATTGGAAATTAAGCAGTTGCATTCCACGTTCTTCAATTTCCAATCAAAATAATTGATACAAGATCAGTTTATCAAGGGAAGTCATCAAGGTAACAATACACTTTTTTAATCGTTTCTGATATTTCTTTGAACTCAGAGAATATGGCTGAAAATTCCTTGACTGTAAAATCAATTACAGAAATAAATTCTTCAGTAGCTTTTTCTTCGTCTAATTTCTCATGTACATCTAATTTTTTAAATTTTTTCTTCAGGTTTGGGAAGTACTTGTAGTTTCTTCTAATAATAATTACAAACACGATAACAAACGAGTGTGCTCCGCGCCGCTTCACGACTGATCTCACTCACGTTAATTCATAATATTTCATAATGAACTTTGTTATTTTGAACTAAAATGAAAATCGTTTTGGTGGGTGGCGGGCCGAAAATATTATGCCTCGTGCCATTGATTCGACGTCTCTGGCTTATATATAAAGTAATGTTTGTTGAGAAATTTAAAAAAAATAACGCGAAAAGTGACAATCTACAGATACATGATCTGTGAGAAGATTGTGTGCATTATCGTATGTTATTCATCTGATGGAGAGGTCAGTAGTTAAAAACTTTGCTTAAGAAAATCTGTGATTATTTAATTTATAGTGTTATATATATATATATATATATATATATATATATATATATATATATATATATATATATATATATATATAGTGTTGATTGATTGATTGAATTTTAACGTCGCACTGTTCAGCTACACGAGGGCTTTTGGCGACGGGTATATATAGTGTTATATATATATATGTTATAGTGTTATACATATATGTTATAGTGTTATATATATATATATATAGTGTTATATAATTATATCTGTGTGTAAGAGGCTTCTATAATGACGTACATTAGCAATCTACTCAAATTTCGTGCAGCAAAAATATTTGTATAAATAAGGGTCTCTCTCTCTGTCTCGAAATTCAGATTATCCTAGATTTCATCATAAACTAAATGTATTTTTCTTCATTATTTCACAGAAAAATTTCCACATAAGGAAACATATTTTAATATATATTCGATAGTCATAACATATTAAAATATGATTACATCCTATAATTTAAAGGGTTACTTCCAGATTTGATTAATTATTATTATTTAAATATTTGGTTCAGCAACTAAAAATGAATTAAAAGCTACTTTTGAAAGATTAAAATATTCACTTTTCAGACATTATTATAAATGGAAATTCATTTTTTATTCAAAACAGGACAATACATTAAAATATTAACTAAACAGAAAATTTAACTAAGAGCTAATGCAACTTATAATAAGAAATTCCACTCTAGAAAAGCTGAAACTACTGCTATAATAATGATGAACCGCTAAATGATTTAAATATTGTTAGCTAGTTTATGCTTATAAAAATGGAGTAAACGTATAAAACATTTTACAAAACACTTTAAGATCTTTTAAATTCTTCGAGAAACATAAATGGTAGTAAGGTTTTCTTCTTCTCTATTTTGTACATATATTTTATCTTAAAAAGTTAATGAAATTCTTTCAAGCGTAAGATTTTTGCTTTAGGAATCGAGTTATGAGGTCTAAAGCAGCTCTTGGTTGGTCATAGGGTACAACATGACCAGCATTTCTTACTAAAACTTCATAAAAATCCCCAACAGTATGAACATATCCAGCGACTTCTTCGGTTCCTTCGATTTTCCAAATTTGTCTCTCAGCGTCCTTGTACGCAGTTGCATTTTTCCATTCAACGCTGTACAGAAAATTAATGGTAAGCGGATACGGTACGACGACATCCAACTGACCACTGTAAAAAAGCACTCTGTAATTATCCATGAGAACTGCAACCTTTGGCTTCACAGACTGCATGATGTCCAGTAGCAAGTGTTTCTGAGCCTCTGTACCATCGCTGAATGTTATATTTCCTACATGAACAGCTTTCTTGAACTCTGGAGAACTAATGTAATCCACATAATGAAAGTAGTCCTCAGGCCAGTTTGTGACCAAGTAATTGTAGGTAAATTGGAAATCGGTGTAGTTTCTGAAGTAGCTGAGATACGGTAAAGAATGGAGTTGAAGTACAAGTTGGTCCATTTCAACTAGAGCTTCATAATATTCTTTACGCCGAATGAGTTGTCTGATCGAGTCCGAAACATTACGCATGACATTAGCTTGCTTTCGGTCTACAAGACCCAACTGATATAAGTAAGAGCTGTAGTCCACCATTGTTTCTGGATCACAGAATCCGTTACCTATAGCAATTCCTTTGAGATTTATTTGCGCTGCATTTCCTTGAGTGTGTATCATATATGCTAAAGAAGGTACGTATTTCCCTAAAAGAGAAAAATTGACTAGTTATTCTTAGGTTTTATAGCTATATATATTCTAACAATTAATACGTATCATACCTGTTGATATGTTTTTCAAAATATAGGGGATGGTAAAAAATTCATGAATTAATATTCGCAACAAATAAAATATTTCTGAATGATTCCGTTAGTGTAAAGTGAGTTCCAACAATCTTTTTGGTAACATGCAATGAAAAATCTTTAATTTCTTTTTACAAAGTGTTCTAATAGAAGCAAAACATCTCGATAATTTAACCATCATATCTCACAATGTTTAGCTTCAAACGAGCTGTGCAAATAAATGTCAAAATTTGAAAAATACATATGTCGTATTTATTCGAATCTATAACGCCCTTTTTTCCAATGTTAATGTTACTGAAGAACAGGTGCAGTTTAGAATCGGAAAAGGAATAATTCGTTATTTGGAGAAAATTGAATATGATACTGAAATTAAGAGCATTTACAGGTTCATGTATGCATATAAAAGTTTTAATAATGGTAAATTAAATTAAAATTTTACACTTCTTATTATTTCACTTTTTAAATTTATTTTTAATTTCTTAAATATCAAGTACCGCGATAAACCATTTTACACTATTTTTTCCCCAGAAAAATGTGTTAAGAATTTAAGCTGCGGTTTAGAATCGATGCAGCATATATTCGAATAAATACAGTATATATATATATATATATATACCATTAAAGTGTGAAATCCGTTATTTCATAAAATAACAATGTATCTCATGAAAAAACTCCACAAGTCAGTTAAAGTATACATGACATATTTCAACGACCTAGTAACGACAACTGATGAGTTCAAACCGTTTATTTATTGTTTGGGGTTTCCTTCGGTGAAGAACACAGAAGCAACGTGTTACAATGATTTTAACAGACATAAGAACCCCAACTTAGAGGAACAACGATATATAAATGGAGAAATTCGGAAGAGATAGCGAATAATCAAATTTCCCCAAAGCCGTGATTTATGGGTAGGAATGCAATACCAGTATACCGAATACCGGTATTTTGAGGAATATGTACAATTTTGTAATACCGGTATTCACAAGTTTAAATGTCGGTTTTTCAGTATTTACCAGAAATTTTTAAATTTGTCTCCACTATAAGACTATAAGTTCAAGGATAGCCAACAAAGCAAAATAGTAAACGTTTTTTTTATGTCTCCCTAACAGTTGAAATTATTTAGATTGTGAATACAAAGTTGCATCGTACAATCAAGAGAAGTGATAAAATATGTGAATCATCAAAGGAAGTGGACCAAAACAATCCTATTGCAACTCAGAACGATACTGCACAAGCACAGGATTTGTAGTCTGATATTCGTATCCTATAAAACAAGGTTGTAGTTGTGAAGAAAGCGCGTAATATTTCGCTATTTTTTTAAAATAGAGAGTTTGTTATTCGCATTGTATTTATACATAGGGTTCAAAATATTTTTTTTCATATAAGGGTGTTTTTTTAGAGGTATAGAACGTTAAATTGCAATAAAACAACTATGTATTATTCGATTAATATGAATTTTTTCAAAAGATAATCTTGTGGCATTACATTTTAAATATGATTTCTGGCATATGAATGCCACGGCTGGCTCGGATGTAGTCCAAACTGGACGTCCAATTTTCGATGACTTTTTCCAACATTTGTGGCCGTATATCGGCAATAACATGGCGAATGTTGTCTTCCACATGGGCAAGCGTTTGTGGCTTATCCGCATAGACCAATGACTTTACATAGCTCCACAGAAAATAGTCTAGCGGTGTTAAATCACAAGATCTTGGAGGCCAATTCACAGGTCCAAAATGTGAAATTAGGCGGTTACCAAACGTGTCTTTCAATAAATCGAATGTGGCACGAGCTGTGTGACATGTTACGCCGTCTTGTTGGAACCACAGCTCCTCGACATCATGATTGTTGAATTCAGGAATGAAAAAGTTAGTAATCATGGGTCTATATCGATCACCATTGACTGTAACGTTGTGGCCTTCATCGTTTTTGAAGAAGGATTCCACCAGCCCATAAAGCGCACCAAACAGTCAGTTTTTCTGGATGTAACGATGTTTCGACATACACTTGTGGATTAGCTTCACTCCAAATGTGGCAGTTTTGTTTGTTGACGTAGCCATTCAACCAGAAGTGCGCTTCATCGCTAAACAAAATTCGCTTATGAAAATCGGGAACAACGGCAATTTCGTTTTGGGCCCATTCGACGAATCTACACCTTGCTTGATGATCGTTTTGATGAATTGCCAAACCAAACTGAGAATAAATCACTTGACAGCTGTTAAATCGGTCACCATCTTGGAAAGTAATGCCAACTTAAACTTCTATACCTGGAGAAAAAACACTCTTTACTCATAAATAATGACCTATATTAATTAATAAAAATAGTTTTAAAGAACACATAAAATAAATCGATAACACTTCGGTTTGGTTTCATTATTTATATGAGAATATCACACTTTGCTAAAAGAATATCACGCATTGCAAATAGCGTCGATGCAGAAGGAGAGTTTTCGACAGCTGGTACTTTTTGCACAATATTACATTCCAGACTTTATGAAAGTCCAATTGATGTATTATGTTTTTTAAGATCATTTAAAAAGTTGCAATAGTACCATAGACTGAATAGTGATATTTGCACTTTTTTGTGATTTAATTAAATAAGATGTTCTCTTACCTTTTTGGGATTCTTTATATTCCCTTATAATTTATAAGTTACAAATTAAATTTTGTGATATTTACACTCTCTAATAAAGCTGGCAAATAAAACAAAGGAACGCCTCTTTTTTCTTTATTTTTCTGAAATTTATACTACCGGTATTAAAACCGGTATCCCGGTATTAAGACCTCAAACATACCGAATATCGGTATTGAACTCTTAGCCCAATTTTGCAATCCCTATTTATGAAGTTTTCCAGAATTCTACTGATTCTGTCCTTCTAGACCAGGGACACTCAACTTTTTTTCTGCTGGCTCACATACATATATTAGTTATTTCACGTTGGCTGCATTCTTATATTAGTTATTTCAAGCGGGCCGCAGCATGAGGCTAAATAGGGAAGGGGGGGGGGAGAAATGTTTTAAGTGGAAAATTTATCAAAAAATTATAACTCTTGTTTCGCTTTTTTTCATTATTATATTTTATATTTTTTGTTTTTGCCTCTAACACTAAATTAGAAGCACTTAAGAAATACTCCTTCACAATTTCTACATAAGTTAACGTTTTCATATGATTACCAATAATATAAAAAGTTTCATAGAATATGTCTTTGTTACCGCTGTGATATTACCACTGACAAAACACTTTGTTGCTGTTGCAAAGATTATTCAAGAAAGCCTACTTATTACCTCTTAAAAGATATCTTCGAAGGAAAGTGTCATTGAATATATATATTTCTTGTTTATTGTTATTTTTTAAATACATCACTTTCGTGACAAATCAAACAATTACTGATCCATGTTTGTTTTTCACTGCAAAATAGTCAACCACCCAATCATCTTTAAACCTGATATTTTCTTTAAATATTTCTCGCTTGCAAGATATGAAAAATACACTCATGGACTGAAAAATTAGCGCACTAAGAAATAATTGCGGAATCGTAACGTAACATGGCATGAAGGTACATGTCGAGGAGATATGCAAATGATTAGAAATGCAGCGTGATTGTGCATTACGAATAGCTGGTAGAGGGCATTTAATATCGTTCTACGTGGAGTATAAAACAGGTAACCACACAAAGCTTGTTTGAGTGTGCTGAATAATGTACAAAGAAGAAGCTGAGGTAAACATGCCATTACGCCGTTTTCGAAGACAATATGAGCAGCTGTCGCAGTTTGAGAGGGGGAGAATCATCAGTAGGAGAGAAGATGGGTGGTTAGCTAGGCGAGTAGCTCATCAATTAGGCCGCTCTGATTATGTTGTTAGGAGGTGATGGTACCAGTGGATTCGAGAGATGTCATTTACACGAAGACTAGACTCAGGACGCCCTCAAAAGACCAGTCATCGAAAAGACCGCCCCATCGTTAGAAATCAACGCGTACAGCCAACTGCTTCATCGACCACCATGCAACACCTCCACTATGGGGGCCCTGTGTCTTCTCGAACCATACGAAGGCGCTTGGCTGAAGGGCATTTGGGATCGCGCGGCGCCCATTACGTGTGCTGCCCTTGACACCCACCCATCAACCCTTCCGTTTGGAGTGGTGACACGCACGAGGAACCTGGACTGGAACGAAATGGAACCAGGTCGTCTTTAAAGACGAATCCAAGTTTAATCTCAGCAGTGATGACAATCGTGTTCGTGTGACCCCGTGGGGAATATCTCAATCCTGCCTTTGTTTACAGCGACACGCCGCTCCCAAAGCTGGTGTGATGGTATGGGGTGACATTGCCTATAATACACGGTAAGCTCTATTATTTATCCGTGCGACCATATCCGTGCACCAGCGGTATGACCATGCCATCCTGCAACCACATGTGTTACCACTCATGCAACGGCTCCCATTAGTAATTTTGCAACAAGACAATGCTCTGCCTTTCACTGCAAGGGTATCACCAGACTGTCTCCGCACTGTTACTACCCTTTCTTGGCCTAGTCGATCCCCAGATATGTCTCCGATTGAGCATATATGGGATCATTTGGGACGGCGAGTTGGGCATCCCACGAGTTTGAAAGAACTAGAGGTAAGGTTACAGCAAATATGGAACGAAATATCTCAAGACATCATACAGAACTTGTATGCCTCAAAGCCCGATCGTGTAGCATTGCGCTATATGGGGTTCAACAGGGTATTAAATCCTCCGTTCTTTTGCCTTTTTCTCTGAAATAAATGATCCTTTTTTTTCTTTGGTTTTCTAATGATTTACTTACATCAAAGTAGTCATTACGTATGTAAAATTTCGTTTCATTTTGACGATTCCTTCTTGGTTCGCTAATTTTTTTGTGCATGAGTGTAGTTAAATTTAGTACCATCCATAAAATTGTTCCTTCTTTACTGTTGTCTGTTATCTTTAACCGTAACCGTTTCAAGTAGAAAAAGAATATTAATTCGTACCCGTACGAAGCCGATAGCATAAAGAAAAATTGATATATATCTGATTTCTTGAAAAATAATTTTCCACCAAATTTTAATAACATGTTCTTAAATAAATAAATATCTCAGAGCAATGGCCCATGACTGGGCCACTTAAAAAGGCTCAGTTGCCCACTTGTTGAGTATCGCTATTCCTGACAGAGGTGGTACTATGTCTATGAGGTTTAGTGTCTGGAGAGGAAATGATCAAGAAGCATTGCATTCATTTTGCATCATCTAAGTTCTCAATTGAAGGTTACGAACATAAGTATCTATTTTTATATTACATATTTTATTATTGAATTCTACGATTTAACTAGGTATTTTATAGAATAACGATTACTTGTTCTTAAAAGTATGAAATACGACCCTCGAAAGTCCTTTGAACCAGTTCTAGCTGCTTTAGGAAGGATTTTTCCGATTAGAAACTAGAGATGGCCGAATAAAACAATTGCACTCTGGATATCAATTCAGTATATGTCAGCGAAAATTAATTTTTATTGAAGAAGTTTCAAATATTGACACAATGCTTCGGTCTGTTGCAACAGCTCAAAGTTGCGGTACTGGACAATTATTTAAAAAGTTCTGGCGTAAAAAAATGTGTAATAGTAAAAAGTATGCTTGTTTCAAATATAATAAACAGTGTAATCCAAAGTGTCAGCACAGCAATCCTTGCTCTAACAAATAATGAAATTTAAAAAATGTATGTCATGAAATTTAACTTAATATTCTCTTACATTTTTGAATTAAAATGATTACACAATGCTTTTATGAAGCAACAGTTTTCTTTCCCAACATGGTTTTTTGTCTATAATATTTAAATATAATCTATTTTTGTTTTTCTCCTTTCTGTTTAACTAATGTTAGCAATATGAGTAATAATAAATTATATCATATACTTTCCCTTATTACTTATGAACTAGTCACCCGCAAAAGAGATAAAATGTGTTTTTCATAATGTTATAAATGTGTTATTTCATACTATAATTAGGTAAAGTATGGAATTGTTGTTGTTTTCTGATGCCACCTGTCTGACGCAGTCAGATCGAGGCCTACGAAATTCATCGTGGCAACAGGTACGCCTGTCGTTGGCATTGAGCACCATACAGGTGACAGTGCGATTTTAGCTCGGCGAAGTTCCCCGAAGGGACGATAGATGGGGACACGACCTCTATCTCCACCTCCGCAATTTCTGCATGTCAACTGAAGGGGAGGGAAATATTCTCCACTCCCTGCGCTCGTGATTAAGCCCACAAGACTACGGACCCACTGATTTAACGAGCACGTACTCCGTGTGTACTCGGAGGGTGTTTGGTGGCATCGGGCATCGAGCCCAGGCCTTCCGGTCTGGAGTCCGATGCTCTAACCACTAGGCTACCCACGGCCCGTATGGACTTGTTCATTTATTATATATTTTAACTGACTTGTCTAGTTATTTTATTAAATACGTAGTTATTCTATGAAAAAACTGAATTATACACTTTAACGGTAACACATACATAATGCAAATTATAAATTTAAAAAAAAATACATTTTAATGATAAATTATACTATTATTAATTATTGATAAATCGTTGAATAACAATAATCTTTTTATTTGATAAAATGACACAAATAAATATAAGACATATACAATGAAAAAATAAAAATATTTAGTAAGAAGAAAAATTGTACATATATATAGCGCTTACATTTAAAAATTTATGTCAATATAATTTGCTTATTTCACACTCCTTAATAATGTGAAAGACAAATGATTTAGTAGAATATTCCCAAGGAAAAATTACCATTGGTTCCTTTTAATTTTTACATATGAGTTTACATCTTATCAAATAATCAATGTTACATTACAAAGTTCTATTTGAGAGAATTTCTATCCTTTGGAGGAAATAATTTTTTCTGTTCTTTTTGTGTTTTAAACTCTTTTGTCCTCTTTTGTAAAATTACCAGAATATGAGTTAAATTAATTTTTCAATAAATTGAATAATATGCTTAATTTGGATTAAGAAATCTTAAATCGATACTTTGAGTCTAATGCATAAATTTCTCCAAGTACGTGTAAAAGATTAAATGATATAATTTTCGATACAAAGTCATACAGTCATTTCGAATTATTCATTACTTGGTGTGTTCAACGTTATCTAATATATATAATTAACTAAAATAAACTTTTTGTATCTTTGTAGCCCATCTATATATATAAAGTACACATTAAAATAAACTTTCAACATTTTAAATATATTTTTTGAATTTATTTACCTTTCGTTATGATCTAAAATAAATGTAATAACATAAACAAAGAAGAGTGTTTAAATTAATTGATATTTTTTGAAGAAAAAGACTAAATGACATAAATTCTAACCTGATTGTAGCATTAAAATGCTATTAAAGTATTCATTGAAAGGTTATTATTTATCAAGGTTGGCTGAAAGTAAATTTGCTTAACCTTTCTTGATAAAGTACAATAATTATACCAAAACAAAATACTAAATCATTTAAGACAGAGGTGGCCAACCCAAATAACCTTGGTTGCAACTTTGGGAACATGTTATAATCTCGCGGACCTCATTTAAAAATATATATTTATTTACAATAGTTTTGATCCATTGCAAACACTTATTGGAGTAAATATTTTAAGCAGAATGAATCATTCTTTCAGTTTTCATTATTTTCCATGTATACAAACATGCATAACATAATAATAATAATGCAATGATGAAATAATGTTTAATTCATTTAATTAGTGAGATATTTGTTTCTCAACTCTTACTTAGTTTTAGAAAGTCGATCTCAATACGTGTATTTGCACATCGTAATTGATGTTGTATATTTTTCTCAGTTAAGTTTGAGCACGACTCATGTTTGACAAATTTCATTTTCCAAAAAAAATTATCCGCAGGCGATTTCAACTTCTTTTACCAGATTTCTATAATCAGAAAATTTTTCTTTTGTGGCATAAGTGTTATAAAATGTGTTTTTTTTATTCCAATGTTTGAAAAAAGTGTTTTAATTCATTATTGTATTTATATTTGTAGATATTCTTGGTCCAACTAAACATTGACATGAAAATTAGATGAATGTATTTAAAATAGTTTTTTGTATTTCTCTAAATTAGTAAAACAATTCTCAAGAGTAGCTGCAAGAATGCTTATTAATTTTGTGTATTTGATGTATTGATGCAGTCTGAATTTTTTAATTCTTTCATCAAGGGAAGTTGTTGAACGTTATTATTTTTCAGCTGAGATTCAAGTAACATCAATTCCTTTTGAAATGCTTTGATGTGATTAAATTCATCGATTACTAAATTATTTTTTCATTTTAATGATATATTTAATTGATTTAATTTTTCGATCATTACTGATAAAAAAATAAATTCAATAATCATTCATAATTTCTTAATTCTGGTACTGGTATTTGCTTGTCATTCATAAACAAGACAATTTCTTGACGTAACTCCTGAAATTGCTGTAAACATAAGTATGTGTAAGAAAAGACTAACAAAATTTTTCAGTATGTATTAAAAAATAAGTGATGTGATAAAATAGAAACATTTATGGGATTTATTTTTGCAAAACACCACACTGAAAACAAAATGTTGCAGAAAATAATCGTATTCTGTTAAGTTGTAGGGAATCTCGCTGACCGCAAAATTACTCAAGGTGGACCACATGCGGCCCTCGGGCCGCGGGTTGCCCACCCCTGATATAAAGTACGTTCAAAAGGAATTAAGGATTTTTCAAACAGCAAAGGCTATCTGTTTCCGAACCAGAATTTATTACTTTTACTTTTTTCGTTGACACTGCACAACTCAAGGAGAATTTCTTGTCTAGTCAATTAATATACGAATATATACTTTAAAAACTAAGACACTTCAAGTATTAATGAAATTTGCATTTTTTTTCATAAAAAAGACAAATTTCTTACGTACTAACATACTTACGGCAATATTAATCAATACACGTTACCTGCATATGATTCTCCTGCAATGTAGAAATCATTATCTCTGTATTCAGGAAACATTGTGAAGAACTGCAGCAAAAAATTGTACAAATCTGTTGAAACATCATCTTCATTTCTACAGTAACCAATTTTTGAAGTGGTAAAACTGAATCCTGTGCCGACTGGACTGTCAACATATATCATATGAAACGATTTTGTCCAGCTGTACGGCCGCATTTTTGCATTTGAATTTGAGTCAATAATAAAGGGCCCGTGCTCCAAGAAAAGTCCAAAAAGACCAGTGGTTCCAGGTCCACCTTGAAGCCATAAAATAATAGGAGCTTTAGGATCCCCGTTCTGTAATAAAATTAAAATGGTTTTTATATAAAAAAGTTAATAAATTTTTTCATGAAAATTAAACATAAAAAATATTATTTTGGAATGTGAAACAATATTTTTTTTGTGTTAGAAAAATTGATTTGTGGAGTACCAGGATGTTTTATTGGATCGGAAGTTCGAGCATTGTCGTGCACGCATGGAACCTCCTTGTTTTGGTTGAGGATATTGAACTGTGGCGAAAAGCGCATTAAATGGCGCCCCCTCCCCTTTTGTGAAAAAAAAAAACTATTATTATTGTAGTTAGTACAGTTCTGTTTAAGTAACATGTAGAAGTTTCGCTCGTTTGGAGATTACGTTTAAAATTAGAATTTTCAGGTAGAACTGAGTGTGTAAATATATCTATATAGAACATTAGTAAAAATATGATAATATAGCTAGTGGAATAATTTTAGTAGTAAACTAGATGTTATACCCGTTCTTCGTACAGGTAAATTGAGAAATTAATCAATACAGATTGAAGGATAAAGGAGTTCTTTTATGAGTTAGTTTTACGTGAATTGCAAGTTAAACAAACAAAAAAAGCTTTTTGCTTATCTCGGCTGAAAAAAAAACACCATATTTGTTAAATATTTTAGTCTGTAGATTTAATAGCTGATAAAAATGACCTTTTATTTATAGCACCTCGTAACTCTCTTGTGGGTCGATTTTCGAAAACACCTTCCTAAGCTGTTCCTGCACAGCAAAAGTAACGTTTTGATACACATTTTGTGCAATAAACGGTTAAAATAGTGTAAATAATTATACCTGGATGTGTAATCCCTTAATATTATTTTATGTTGTATTTTATATATTAAAATTGTAATATCCGCAAGCAACGCCGTTCCTTACTTTATAAAGGTGATTCAATGAAAACATAGCTAAATTTTGGCGATTGAGCCAAGTTGGTATAATATTTGATGATCCTGTTGGCAATTTCGCTATTTATTGAACGATGCAGAAGTTGAATTGCTGTAGAGCCCCCTGGAGTGGAGTTGCAACAAAGATGATAACACAAAAACCTTCTCCATAAAATTTCACATATGCATGCCAAGTTTCATTGTGATCTGTGGTAAGGTATTGGAGTGATAAGATTTCATATATACAAGCATCCATTTTTATATATACATAGATGAAGCATCGAAAACTTCATGATATATAATATTTTTCATTTAAAAGCAGCTTATAGATATAGCTTGGATTTCAGTAACATCCTACATCTATGCATTCAAAATTATCTGAAATACAGAAATATTATTACTTGAAAAAGAATGGTGAAATGAATAAAATGAAATACCAAGTTATATGCAGCAAACAAAAAATGAAAAAAAGTTATTCAACTTGATTGATTTATAATCATATTAAAATGTAACACACAATAAATCTATTAATTAAATAAAAACTCAAAAGATCATCAAGTTAAAGTTTGCGACCTTTCTATGAAGATTTGAAGGAAATTGAATTTCGCTTTGGACTGTTGCTTAAGACAATGACCGAAGTTAGATCCTTTTCCTTTATACGAAACTATTCAGTTTAAAATCATAAGAAAATAATTAATTAAATTGATCAATGACTTCAAAATAAAATAAAGCAAAAATCACAGAAAACTCAACATTATAAAACAAAAGCTGTTACACCCGCTCTTCGCACGGGTGAATTGAAATATTAAACAATACAGATTGAAGGAAAAAGAAGTTATTAATGAGTTAATTTTACGTGAATTGCAAATTAAAAAAAAAGCTTTTAGCACATCTCAGCTGAACAAAAAAAAACATGTTTGTAAAATTTTAAGTCTGTAGATTTATAGCTGATAAAGATTTTTTTTCTTCAACTCTACGTAACTCTGCTGCGGGTTGATTTTTGAAAACACCTTCCTAAGCTGATCTCTGCTCAGCAAAAGTAATTCATTGTTACAAATTTTGTGTAATGAATGCATACAATAGTATAAATAATTTATATCTAGAAGTGTAATACGATAATATTACTTTCTGTTGTATTTATTTTATGTTAAAATTGTAATCAGACTCTCACTCCACCTGTTCAAGCTTTCGCAGTTCCTGGCACCTGACGTAGACAAAACAAAATACAAAGTTTTGCTTCACACATAAAATATAGATATATGCTGTCATGGGCTTTTTTATAGATGGCCGAATTTTTTCATACTTTCTTGACAATCATCGTTATAATTTGGACACTTCACACAATACCTTTATAAATTATGGCCTATGTGTTATTCTGATGTATAAGCTATATAAATTTAAAGTTTCATTAAAATCCATTCAGTTCTTTATACGTGAAAGAATACCAAACATCCATACAAACTTTCACGTTTATAATATTAGTAAGGATTATTGATTTATATTAGTTATCATAGTTCTATAATCACTGGACCGCAACTACTAATGAAGGTGTGCAACAGGAGGAGCCGCAACTATATCGCTGATCTTTGAAGCTCCCGAGGGGATCTGAGCGCACTGCTGACTGAGACTTCATTCTGTCAGACACAAAATGATGACCAAAAGTTATTCACAATAATTCCCTTTAACTTTAAACATGATTACGCTATGCTTTAACAAGACAAACTGAATAATAAGAAATGCAATAGTAACCCGACTTACGCGAACCCGGAGTTAAGCAATTTCAAAATTCGCTAATGCGTCTTTGGTTTAAGAGCTACGTAACTCGATTATCTGATGAAATTGATAACGGGATTGAAGTTGTCCTAAAACCCAATTCAATCAGAAGATCGAATGATCGTTGGGAATTTGATAGAAGGCATTAGTTTAGGGAGAAAAAGGGTTACACACAAATGTCAGAAAATATGGACTCCAATGAAGAGTGTATTTTTTCAACTTTAACAAAGAGTAAAACTTTTTTAGCGTGCTGCAAGAAAATTTTGCGGGAGAAAAAGGAAATCATTGAACTGGCAGACAATTTTGTTAGATTTTATGAGACCTTCCAGTACATCGAAAGAACTTGTGTGGTTTGTGATTTTATGTTTATGTATCTAAGATTTTATGAAGCATTTTTTTCTCTAAATTATTATTTTCTTTCTTCTTCGGCTCCAATTAAGAATAATTTACATGTTTTTATATGCGAAACTATACCTCGACTTACGCGAATTTAACAGCTGTAACTCAGTCCCACCTATCGTGTAAGCTCGAGGTGTTAGATTAATGAGTACTTACCTTTTAAATGAAATAGAACCTTTGAACTCGCCGAAGAGATATCTGCTAGCAGTGACTATAATTCCAAAAGATAAGTGATTACAACTCAGGCAGTACTAAGGTGGTCATGAGTTGTCTACCTTATATCTATTATCTATCTCACTGACTATTTATATGCTAAAGGGTGTTTTTTTGAGAGGTATAGAACTTTAAATTGCAATAAAACAACGATGTATTATTCGATTGACATGAATTTTTTTTTATTCGAAAGATAATCTTGTGGCATTACATTCTAAATATGATTTTTGGCATAGGACTGCCACGGCTGGCTCGGATGTAGTTCAATCTGGACGTCCAGTTTTCGATGACTTTTTCCAACATTTGTGGCCGTATATCGGCAATAACACCGCGATTGTTGTCTTCCAAATGGTCAAGCGTTTGTGGCTTATCCGCATAGACCAATGACTTTACATAGCTCCACAAAAAATAGTCTAGCGGTGTTAAATCACAAGATCTTGGAAGCCAATTCACAGGTCCAAAACGTGAAATTAGGCGGTCACCAAACGTGTCTTTCAATAAATCGATTGTGGCACGAGCTGTGTGACATGTTGCGCGTCTTGTTGGAACCACAGCTCTAGGACATCATGATTGTTCAATTCAGGAATGAAAAAGTTAGTAATCATGGCTCTATACCGATCGCCATTGACTGTAACGTTGTGGCCTTCATCGTTTTTGAAGAAGGATTCCACCAGCCCATAAAGTGCACCAAACAGTCAGTTTTTCTGGATGTAACGGTGTTTCGACATACACTTGTGGATTAGCTTCACTCCAAATGCGGCAGTTTTATTTGTTGACGTAGCCATTCAACCAGAAGTGCGCTTCATCGCTAAACAAAATTCGCTTATGAAAATTGACCATTATTTTCGAAATAAAATTGCACAATTTGAAAGCGTTGCTCAGGCGTGAGTCTATTCATGATGAATTGTCAACTCAAACTGAGATTAAATCACTTGGCAGCTGTTAAATCGGTCGCCATCTTGGAAAGTAATGCCAACTCAAACTTCTATAGCTGGGAAAAAATCACTCTTTATGTAGTGGTGATGTTCGTTTGTGGAAGTGAGTTGTTCTAGCTCAAAGTGCCAATTTGGATGGTTGGAGGTAACACTATTAGAAAGGAGGGATCTCACATATAGCTTATTGTTATAAAATATGTTAAGATACATGCAATTCATGTAAACTGGAAATAAATTGATTCTAATTAATTTCAGTGCAGGGAGACAAACTAAAAGTTAATAGACATCTAATAGATTATATCTAACTTTTTGATAGCGTTCAATGAAGCGTAGGAAATGTAGAAAGAAGCAGATGGAAAAAGGAGTCAAATGAGCATGTTAGCATTAAATTTTATATAAATAATACCATATGTTCAAAAGAAAATTGAAATATTTCAATATATTCTAAGAGTATCATTCAATTCCTACTATTATAGCTTAGCATTTTCAATCGTTAATAAAATACATTTTAAAGCACTCAATTGAGCTGAAATTTTATATACATGATTAGTTAGGTTGATAATACAATAATTTAATTATAATGAATAAAAATTAATTGATTAAAACTACTTATTTAAAGAATTACAAATACAGCCACGTTGGCATCATTTATTGCGACTTGTGTCAAAACTCGAAAAGGTTTTTTTTTCTCACGTCTTAAAGCATTCAGTTGAACTGAAATTTTATATACACGATTATTTTAAATGACAATACGATAATTTAATTATAATTAATTGAAATTAACTATCATTTAATGTTGTGATTCTGTCATATGTATTTACATATTTATACATACATACGATGCTCAAATCAAACCTTCTTTCATGCACCATTCTAAAATAGCTTTTTTCCAAGCACAGGCAACAGGGCAAAAAAAACCCACTTTTACAGTATTAATCGTAATTTTTCATGCATTCATTCAGATTCTCTCTAATAGTATCGCTGGACACCGTGGCAATCTGTGAAAATTTATGCGTAGAAAAAGAATAATTTCATCTGTAAAAATGATTCCACAACGAAAAAACGAATCGAAAGAAAACAGCTGGTCTAATGGAATTTCCGGAGCAAGTGAAGCTAAGGCCGTTAAAAAAATGAGCTGCGCAAGAGCATTAGTAATTATGATTAATTTTTAAAGTAATAAAAACTCTCTACCCATGCGCGAGAAAGTAACGTTGGAGAAATAAACTGTTAAATTTTTTTTAAAAAAAACCGAACTATATACGCATTCGCTAACTTGCCGCGATATCGTGAAAACTGTTAAAATTAAATAAATATACTGGGCATGTGCAAAATTTCTCCAAAAACTACTTCTCCTCCACTGGAAAAAAAATCAGAAGGGTTCAACCATTTTTTTTCTCAATATAATTTGAAACCTTAAATACCAAAATACCTTAATATGTGCATTTTACTACAGACATTCTAAAAGCCGATGTAGACATTATAAGTATTAGTACTTAATTATTAGTTTCAGCTTTTGATAGTAATGCGATTATATCTGCAATTTATTACTTTATATGTTTTATTTATGCATGATTATAACTATATAAATTATTAGATATTTAACGAACAAGAGATTCATAAAGGCATTTGATAATATAATTTTCTTTCAAAAAAGTTTTTAAACAAAACTTATTAAAATAAATGAGGTAATCTTCGAATACCAATGAAAAGTGACATGTGAATTAAAACAATAAAAACAGTATGTATAATTAAAAGAATTCTTGTACTGTATGCAAATTTTTTTTTTAAAGAAAATATCTTCAAATTTACCTGAAACACTTTTCTACAATTTAAAAAAATACTTTTGAGTTGTTTCCTAAAATTTTATTTGCTGAAACATTCTACAATATATTCATTAATCCAGTGATTCTCAAACTGTAGACCCCCCTTAGGGGTGCATGATAATCCTATGTAGGAGCGCGAGCATATCGAAAAGTCAAAAATAAACTATTATTTTAAACAATTATTAATATACTGGAAGAAAGAAGACAAGACACAATACAACAATGCAAAATGAAATAAACGTGGTATGTTTATTACAATCTGTTTTGCAATTTAAAAATTAGAAAAGAAAATTAAAATAATATTTATTCTCTATTACTTAAAATTCCCATTACATAAAAGTAACACATACAAACTTTAATATTTTTCCTGATAGTTTGTACAGTTTATAATTAAAGTCGTATTGTAGCCTTAGTTTCAAAGTGTATCATTATTGCAGTCGAAACATAGTTATATTGTATGAAAGGGGGGCGAGATATGAAAATTAAGTTTGAAAATTCAGTCACAGATACTGAAAGTTTGAGAAACATTGCATTAATCAGAATATTGGAATAAAAAGTTCAAGTAAGGATTTAAAACAAATTTTTGAAAAAGTTAGACTGGCAACATTGAACAAAGTGAAATAATGTTACAAACAATTTATCTATTACTTTAATGAACTGTCTATTACTGAAACTAATGGACCCACTTCATATTAAATATTTTTTAGTAATTAAAGAAAAAAACTTACCATTGCAGGAAAGAACCAAAAGAACAAATTATTGTTATGCATTTTTTGCACTGTAAAAAATCCACTGTAACTTGTGACATTAGGAGCATTAGGAAGGCGTCCAACTTTACTCAGTTCTTTAGCTTTTTGTATTTGTCCAGATTGTATGTACGGTGTAAGAATAAGTGGTTTATTATCATCCTCTCTTGGCTTAAAGGAACTTTTTCGTGGAATTTTTGGTGACAGTTTATTCATTTTATATCTGACTACATCAGATAAATCAAAACTCGATTTAAAAGCGAAGACATCAGATAACTCGATACCTGATTTGTAAGCGAATACGCCAGAGAAATTTATAAGAAAAATTAAAAACACCGTTAAAACTTTCCGTAACATTTTGCTACAGAACAAACGTATAAGTAAATATATATATAAACTCTGTTCTAAATACTCTAAAATTCTTCTACAAAAGAATGTAATTTTTGTGTGTTTGAATTAATTCTCTAAGATAATATATGCATGTCTCAAGGACGAAGGTTGTAGAATAAGTTATTTGATAGGTTAAAACTGAGATGTGGACATCTTGTTATTAACCAAGTAATGTATATTCTTTCAAGGTCACAGAATTCATTTAAACTGATACGTTCTTTTTTATAAGCTTATCGTGTTTCGTGTAAGCTCTAAACGTGTGAAAAAAATGAATTATTTATCAATATATTTATGTTAATATAACACTAAAAGGAAAAAATATATTTATAAAAACAATCAAAATTATTTAAGAAATATTTCGAAGTAGTGAGACAAAAAATGTGTATATTTTTAATTACAGTTTAATTAAGATAAGAAGAGATTTAATGTTCTTTTAAAATGTAATTTTATTATGTGAAAAAAAATTATAATTTTAATGATTATCAAAGGTATGTATTATTAAATTAAATGTAAATTTATTCTCTAAGAAAAAAAAACATTCCAAACACAGAAAATTTCCTTCCTTCACAGTTGTTACGATACACATTAATTTTTTATCAAATTGCAGAAAAAGAGGCACTTTCCGTAATCATCTTTATTGAACGGAAAATACAATTTATTTCTTCATACAAAAGGAAAATATAATTCACATTTACATTTTACGATATCATACAGTCTATATTTAAAAAAAAAAAATGTCAGTTAACAGAACTAAACAAGTTTTAAGATAAATATAATATAGTTATAACAAAGTAAAAAATTATAAATAACGAGGTAGTAAAATTAATTATAATATTGCTTAATTTAATTTTTAATTTAAAATTGAAACTATATAATAGTCAATCTTCAGTTACCTGTTTGCGTTTGCTAATAGAGTATATAGTAGTATGATGTAATTATAAAGATACACTAGCTGGTATACCCGTTCTTCGCACGGGTAAACTGAAAGATTAAACATTACATATTGAAGGATGCAGAAGTTTTTAATGAGTTAATTTTACGTGAATTGCAATTAAAACAAAAAATATTTTTGCATACCTCATCTAAACAAAAAAAAGAAGAAAAAAAACACCTTTGTTAAATTTTAAGTATGTAGACCTAATATCTGATAAAAAAGATTTTTTTATAATTCCCCGTAACACTCTTGAGGGTCGATTTTAGAAAAAACCTCCCTAAGCCGAACTCTGCTCAGCAAAAGTAACACATTGTTAAAAGTTTTGTGTAATTAACGCTTAAAATGGTTTAAAAAATTTACATCTGAAAGTGTAATACATTAATATTACTTTCTATTGCATTTATTTTATGTTAAAATTGTAATATTCGCAAGCAACGCCGTTTCTTAAATTATAATGGTGATTCAATTAAAAGCATAGCGAAATGTTAACGATAGAGTCAAGTTGGCAATGTCTAGCTACTTTCATAGATTGAGCTTTATTAGAGATTTGTAAGACCCGCCGTGTAGGGAAGCGATGTACGTTAATACTTTATCCACCGCATTATGATTTACTGCAGTTATTTTCATACAATATTTTTTTTGAATCACTACATTGAAAATTAAAGGATATACATAAACAAAATACTTAACTTTGGGAAATTTAATCCGTTAGAGCTAATTAATGAATTAAAGATATTCCACTGTAAAATTAATTATATATACCGTTCACTTAAAATAAGTAGTCAAATCATTTTCAAAGGTCTTCATTAACATACAAAAACATAAAACACGAAAATTTTGACAAACTATTTTTTCGCGACAAAAATAATAGTGTTTGCAATCCGCTGAAAACGCAATATCTGCTACAAAACTCTATTCGCCTTCCCCGCTAAAATACTCATCATAGAACCCGTGCTGCCATATATCTCGGAAGAGTGGATTTCAAAGAATATTCCTGCTAAGTATTGGTAGAATATTCCTTTTAAGTTGGTATGGTGTGGTAGTTAGGAGAAGGGGTGCCAGCTCAGGTGTCATCCACGTCACTTGACCATGGTTCAAAATTAAGAGGTCCGTTGCCAAAAGCCCTCGTGTAGCTGGACAGTGGGACGTTAATATTCACTCACTCACTCCAAAAAATACAGTACATTAGTTAAAATTATTTTTATGCTTAAGAATGCAATATCTGGCCTATTCAATTAAATTATAGCGTTGTAATTAACTACTAACCACAAACAAATTTTGAAAATTTGTCCAAATGATGTAGTGTGAACGAGAAAGTTTATTAACTTAAAGTACCAGAACCGTTAAGAGCGTTTATTTTGAAAAAAGATAAATTTCTTACTACCAAATGTGCATAATAAAATCATAAAAAAATGCATTCAAATAAAGAGTGAATTATAACAACCTCTCCCTTCAAAACTTAGTTTTATTCTGTAATAAAAAAATTTAGGTATAATTCTGATCACATGAATTAATTAGAAGCGAGCGCCTTGCGTAGCCAAAACAAAAAGTGTTTCTTCACAAACAAAAGATAGATATATGCAAAAGATAGATATACGTGGGCTTTTTTGCAGCGCACGCCAGAATTGCTTGCAGATGCAGAATTTTTTCCTACTTACTTGACAAACATCGTTATATTTTGGACACTTCACACAATATCTTTATAAATAATTGCCTATGCTATAAATTATAGCCTATGTGTTATTCTGATGTATAAGCTATATTACTGTAAAGTTTAATTAAATTCCATTAAGTTGTTTTTGCGTGAAAGACGGCCAAACATCCTCACAAACTTTCTCGTTTATAATATATATCTAGATAAAAATGACAAATGTTAATTAGTGAAAGATTATTTTTTGCCAGATAAATTTAAAAATGTACCAATGAAAATATATTGGTAACCTGATATAAAAATACACCAAAATTACATAATAGATATTAGATAATGTAACTAATATATATTTTAATATAATATAGCTATGAAAAACGATGATATATCGATATTTCACTCGTAAAAATTAAAAAAAAAACAAGTTCATGAAGGGATATTCTTAGCCAAGTGTTGATAACAAGAATGGTAGAGAACACACATTCCAAAAAAATTGAAAAACAAACAAAAATCTGCTTTAAAAAACCGTCAATTTATGTGCTCTCAAGTGTACATTAACCGATCTTTAAATGGTGCCGCATATTGTCAAAGATGGCCTTAAAAATATCCTGAGATATCCTTACTGAGCCAAAGTCCACCGGAAATTTGAATCTTTATATGTCGTACTCCAGTGATATCCGGGGCAATAAACGTGCTCTTACATGTTCGATGGTAGTGGGTTTAAATGAGCCTGCCGGCCTGCGAAATTTGACGATTCTGTTCAAGCTATTAACAGTTCAACGATAGAAATAACAGACATTTCCTTGATGGAATAATATGTTGGAAGTAACCTGTACAAAGGATTGTACGAAAGTCAAAACAACATGTAAAATGGACTGGTTTAATATTAAAAAACCGCTAATTTGCACACGAAATATGTCTGAACATGATACCGTCCTAAACCATGTAAAACAGCGATACTGAATTTGTGGCTCGTGGGCCGGATGCGGCCCACAGAGCCTTTTTAAGTGACCTGGTCATGACCCATTGCTCTGAGAAATTCACTTATTTAAGAACAAGGAATTAACAATTTGGTGGGAAATTCATTGACAAGAAATCAAATAGATCGATTTTGTTTTATTGCAGTCGATGTCGCATGACTGCAACTACATATTTTTTTGTATTTGTAACGGTTGCAGTTTGTGATAACAGTAAGGCAGTGTTTCTTAAACTTTCCATACTGGTGATGAAATTTTTCATCATAATTTTTGTACAACCCTGTATAACAATAATGTATTTACTGCAATAAAAATGCACTTTGAGAAAGAGACGCTAAAGTTACAATACGATCTTAATTATAAACCGTACAAATTAATACGATAAGTATATTAAATTTGGTATATGTAACTTTTAAGTAATGTATATTTGAAGAAAATTACTTAAAATAAATATTACTTACTTATTTTTATGTTATTTTTTTCTCTAATTTTTAAATTGGAACAGATCGCAAAATTATATATTTATTTAAAGATTTATTTCCTTCAGCATCCATTTCTCAAAAAGTATAGATGTCATTAGAAAGATAGTCTAGTCCACACAGGGATGGCGAACCAATGGCACGCGACAGAATATTTTGGGCACGCCATCGATCAAAAACGATTTGCATTTTAGCTTAAAATAATTAAGTTTACTATGAAGTATTATGAAAAAACGCGAGTGATCCGTCACGACGCAGACAAGTCGGGGAGCAGACTCGTTTGTTACGTCTTGCGTAAATACTTCGTATATTATAAATTGCTAATGATGCAAAGTTTATCTGCTCATAGTGTGTGTATGTAACTATTTCTAAATATATTCAAGTTGCTTAAAAAACATATTCTAACGTTTACATTAATAGTTCAGCTTGTATACATCTAATTTATTAATGTGATCTAATTCTTGCCTTGTAATTCTAATTTGTAAAATAACTCTCACTGCTTTATTTTTAAAAATTTTAATGACCTGAGACAAAAGCGAAAGAGCAGACACTACAGAAATCTTGTACGAGTACTCAATTTCCTAAAAACAAATAAATCTGCCCACGAGCCAGCAGTTGTGCGCAGTTAGTAAAAAGGGTTTTTTTTGCGGGGGGGGAGGGAGGAATCAAGCGAGAGCACATAGAATAGTCAATTTCATCGACACAACTGTACATTTAAAGTTTTGTGTTAAATTTACGATTTTTAACTGCTATTTAACATGGCTAGTTCAACAACAACAAAAAAAAGTGTAAGATAGTAAGTGTAGCAGAGAATTTCAAACTTGGTGGGCTGAGAAATATGGCATGATCAATAAAGGCGACAGCGGTGTGTGTTTTATGTTCTGGAACAATGGTATGCAGAACATCGTCTGTAAAACGGTATTTTGAAACAAATCACAAATCCTTTTGTGAAAAAAGCGAACCAGAGCAAAAAGAATTAATTGCAATAAAAGACACAAATAAACTGTCGACGTCTATGTTTAAATATGTAAGCAAAAATTGTCACACAAGTGCGGCAACTTACTCGGCTGCAATTGCCATTGCTCGGCATGGTAAACCTTTTCAAGAGGCAGAGTTTTTGAAGGAAGCTTGGTTGGCATGTGCGCCCTCGCTTTTTGATGATTTTGATAATAAAGATAGATAATTCAGCGCATCAAAGATGTTCCTCTATCTAGAAACACAATGAAAGATAGAATCTTGAAATTGGCAGAAAATGTTACAGATCAACAAAAAAATGGCATTAACTCCGCTCCTTTTATATCGCTATGTTTTGACGAAAGTATTGACACTACTAAGTCGGTACGTTTAGCTGTCTTTGCTCGATATTGTGTAGGAAACATCATTAAGGAAGAATTAATTGCGATAACATCGTTGTTAACAACTACAAATGGCACAGATATTTGTACGGCAGTAAGAAATTCGCTTGCTGAGAAAGAAATTGATTTGAAAAAAATTGTTTCAGTAACCACTGTGGTGCTCCAAATATGGTAAGCAAAAAAATGGTTTCATTTTTTTATTTAAAATAAACGTAGGACATTCTATTCTTGAATGCCACTGCATTATTCACCAACAAGCCTTATGTGCAAAGAGTGGTTTAACATCTCTTGATAATGTAATAACTTTAGTCACAAAAATAGTCAACCTCATATCGTCACAGGCTTTAAATAAACGAAAGTTTGATGCTTTGTTGGATGAAGTCAATTCGGTGTATAATGGCTTAATAATGTATAACAATGTTCGCTGGTTGAGCCGCGGGAACGTACTTCAAAGATTTGTTGATTGCTTGGAAGAAATCAGACTGTTTCTACAAAATGAGAGCAAAATTGAACAATACCCTCAGTTGATAGATATTATGTGGCTTTTAAAATTGATGTTTTTTACAGACATATGCCAACATTTCAATCAATTGAACATAAAGCTTCAAGGCCCGAATAAAACAGTTATCGTCATATGGATCTCATTCGCGCTTTTGAAGCTAAACTATATGTTTTCAGAAACGACATTATTGCAAAAAACTACAAGTACTTCCCAAACTTGAAAAAAAAAATATCAAAGATTTAGATGCCCATGTGAAAAGAGGTGAAGAAACAGTTATTGATGAATTTATTTCCCTAATTGATTCTTTAATTAAAGAATTTTCAGCGAGATTTTCTCAGTTCAAGGTATTATCGGAAACGTTCAAATTTATTATGTACCCTGATGTGATTTCGTTTGATAAACTGAACTTGTCTCAATTCGATTGGTTGGAAATTGAAGAACTTGAAATGCAACTGATTGATTTCCAGTCTAGTTCAACATGGACTCAAAAGTTTATTGAAACAAGGAAAAAGTTGAAATTGATTGAAGCAGAAAGATTGACAAGCAATATAAGTAAAAATACCAATAACGAAATTTTGGAAACATGGAATTCGATTCCAGACGCATTTAACTGCTTGAAGAAGTTGGTGTATGCTATTTTAAGTATATTTTCATCTACCTATGCCTGCGAGTCATTATTTTCAGAGATAAAAATAACATCAAAGACTCGCTTAAAAACCGTTTAACAGACGACTCTAATTCAGCATGCATTCTACTAAAAGTAACATCTTATAATCCCGATATAAGTTATTTGTCATCTAATCTACAACAGCAGAAATCACACTAATGTTATTTTAATTTAAATTACAAGTATAACTAAAACATTTACTACTATACAGTGCAAAATGTATTTTTTCGTATTAAATAAAGAGTTTTGATTTGTTCGTATTTAGTTTTATTAGTTCTTCAATAATCACAAGTCAAAATGATTTGATGGCACGCCTATAACTCATTAAACGTTTTTTTAGAAAAAATGGCACGTTGACCCAAAAGGTTCGCCACCCCTGGTCTAGTCTATGTTGCTCTCTATCATATCCATCACATCTGGCATTATCGGGAACGTTTGCGTGAGTCTGGGCAACCTTTCGGACGCCTGCGCAAACCATGTAAAAATGCTTTTCCTCGTACAATTCCAGTCAGTTTTGGTCGACTTGATACTTCTATAGCTACCGAATCTTGCTTGAATGTACATTTTTTAATTTGCACATTAATTGTAATTTCACGGTAATTAAGTATTTACGGCGTTAGATAAAAAAATCATAGATACATTTTTCAGTCGTAAGCAAACATTCGACGATAATAAAGGATCAACAAGTACACAGACGAACATGGTTCTGAAAATTAAATCAAGGCAATATTCTCAAAAATACATAAACTTTGGATTTACCACTACTGAAGTAAATGATGGGAAATAAAGCCCCTGCTCGTTTTGTGTTAAAACTTACAAGTCTGAAGAACAATATGTGAAAGTTATTTTTAAAATCATGTAAAATCATTTAGCCATCTGTGCAAAGAATTTAAAAAAATATTTTTGTATGAGGACAAATTGGTAGCAAGTTACGAGTGGATCAGAGATTTATTTCAAGATACTCCAGAATGGCTCTCAACTTCCGAGCTGGATGTGAAATCTTCATAGATTTCAAATCCAGTGAAAAATTTAAAGGTAATTTTGTAATAAATTGCTCTTTGAATTTTGGGTAGAGGTGGATGATGAATTTTCTGTACTGAAAACAAAAGCACTTCGAATACTACTACCATTTTCAACATCTTACCTTTGTTAATCCGAATTTTTTGCGGTGGCTGTTTTGAAGACAAAATATAGATCGCAGCTAAATATTAAAAATTAACTCAGAGAGTCAATTTCTGATATTAAACCTTCCTTTGAAAAACTTTCCTCTACAATACAAGCCCATGGAAGTCCCTAATAATTATTAAACTTGATCTTAATTTAGTATTAAGAATTTATTTATAAAATACCTTCTTCAGTACTGCTACATTATACGTATACTGGCTGAAACACCGGCTCTTCCCACGAGTTCATTTTTTTTAAAAAATAATACATTCTTGATATAATAGCTGGACTGTAAGGAAAGTAAAACTGCGTGCAAGACATTGTATACAAAAATGTAAAATGATTTTTTTTAAATAAATGTTATCATTGTAAATAACTGTTTAAAAGAGAGCTGTAACTTTAAACCTCACAGAATTAGCATTTAGAATTAATGTTAAATAATGAAAAATAATGTAAAATTTCGATGAAGAATAATTGTGTTATTTTTTAATATTTAAAGCGAGAAGAATTCGAAATGTCTTAACCCGGGAGCAGGCGTGCCCTCGATACTAACGCTAATGGTATTGCGGGGGGACTAAGTCACCCCAATAATTTGTTTATAGTTATTTTTACTGTACACGATACAAATCGAATTTTAGTAAATAATTTAATTAAGAGAAAATATACTTACCCCGGTTTTCAATCACTATGCTATTTTTCTCTGATGATTTGAGAAAAAACCAATAAAACTGAACTGAAATGATTCAAAAGTGCAAAACCTTAATAAAGGACGCAAATCAGAGACACTTTTCACTAATACTACAGAAATGTTATTTGCTGGCAAATCTGTGGTATTTTGTTCCAAGTTATTTTAGTTTTAATGAACTTTCATGAATGAGAGTGAGTGAATATTAACTTCGAACTGTTCAGCTACACGAGGGCTTTTGGAGACGGACCTCGTAATTTTGAGCCATGGTCAAGTGACGAGGACGATATTTGAGCTGCCCTCTTTTAATTACCAAACCACTCCAAGAAGAGGACGTTTGAGTTCTCGACAGATTTAACGTGTATCTTTCCCCTACACGGCGTGTCTTTAGTGGTACTGGGCTCGAATACTTGGCACCTTTGGTGATCAACAAATAGAAAGCTGAACTTTATCTTTCTTGTGTCTTTTTGACACGGCGAACTGAACCTTGTGGTAAATTTATGGCTTCATATTTTAAGTTGATGGAGTTCTTTAGGAAGCATTTAAAAATTTTCTTTTCGTTTCGTTTTCATCGCGTTGCATTCTTTCAGCAGGTTCTTCTTTTGCTTGATCAGTTTCAACTTCCTTCAATAGAGCTCACAAATACCCTGCGCCACCGATCCCGGGTTAAAAGTGTATTCAGAAAAAAATACGGATGATCTAAACGTTTTCACTATGCTTTATATGTTTGAAAATACTCATAAAAATATAAATCTTGGCCAAATAATCCTTCAAATCAATGAATTCTTTTCCAAATATCGTAAAACTCTTTATTATTTACAATTTCCCTAAGCGAAAAACAAACTCATAAAAGAGGAGAACTAATGTAGAACTAAAAATACCAATAAGTTTGAAGGTCAATCAAATGATCAGCAAACGTATTATGCAGCCTGGCTGAAAAGTGAATCGTGTCTTCCTTTTATTTTTCTACAACTTATGTACGTTATTTCAATAATAATTACAGTGATGAATTGTTTATCTTAGAATTTTTCTCAGTGTCAGGGTTTCGTTTTTCTTTAAACGAGTAATATTTTATGTTAAAACGTAATAAAAAAAATCTCTCATTGCGGAAATACAGCAAATGAAACAAAATGTGTTTTTTTAATTTGGTTTTGGGATCAAAGATAGCTATTTGATGAAGGAAAAACGCCAGATGATAAACATAAATTATATCAGTGTTGTGTATTTTTTGATTATGGAAGAAAGTATTTTGTTTTGCTTCTCTTTCCAGTTATTTTTTTTAAAACATTCTTTAAATTTTCGATATTCACGCGCCCCCTTGTAGGGTTATCGTTCCCCGAGGGGGGTGCGCCCCACACTTTGAGAAACACTGCAGTAAGGTGACCAAACGTCCTCATTTTATAGCTTCTGTCTTTCTTTGAAAAATGTCCTCCTTTTCAATATTTTAAAACCGATTTGTTAATCTCTGTATTCAGAGATGAACCAAACATATTCCCAATATGTCGAAGACTGGTCTGAAACAAATATCATAGAAAATAACAGTTTTCCATGGTGTTTGTTGACTTCATAGCAAATAAAGTGGGCAATTATAGAAAACTGTGTTGAGTTTTTATCGACAGAAATGTCTATGATCTGTTTGGCAATGACAATGGTCTGTTTGAAGACGACTAAACGCATATTTAAATTTTAATACATTACAAAAATTAGAAAATCCATGTGCTGAAATTGATTAAATATGGGTGAAAAAACTTTACCATTTCAAAAATTAGCACATTTCATAGGGAAATTTAGTTATTCTTGTTGAATTTACGTTGTGCTGCCCTGGAACTAATGCAGCAGTTGAAGGAGTTTTTTCAGTTAGTAATGATTTTTGGACAAATGAAAAATCAAGATTGAATGTTAGTATATTAGCTACAGAGTTTACCGTAAAATTCAGTATGAACGATATTTTTAGCTCCAAAATTTCCAATATATTAGAAAATGATATGTAGACAAAAAAAATTCAATGGAAAAATACTCTTTAAAGTAAATAATTAAAAGCTTAATTAGCGTATTTTTGTTTGAATTAATAAGATGTATCGTATATTTATGTTGTAATTTTTTCTTAAATTTTTCGTCAACTTTTTCGTTGTAAAAAAACTGGTGTTCTTAATAACAGACAACATTGGAGTAGCAACAGTTTTATGGATGGAACTATTTTTAGCAATATTTCAAAACTTGCAAGCGAAAAATATTCGAGCGATTTGAAGGTTGACTGCTTTGTAGTGAAAAACAAACATGGACCAGTACTTATTTGATTTGTCACGAAAGTCCTTTATTTACAAAATCTCAATTATCAGGAATCATTCAATCACTTTTCATCCAATACCTCTTTCAAGAGGTGATAAATAGGTTTTAGTGAATATTCTTTGAAACAGCAACAAAGTGTTTTGTCAGTGGTAATGTTACAGCAGTAACCAAATACATCCTATGAAGTTTTTTTATATTTTTGATAATCATATGAAACCGTTTAATGATGCAAAAACTGTGAATAAGTGTTTCTTAAATTCTTTTAATTTAGTGTTCGTGACAAAAATAAAAAAAAATAATAGATAAAAAATGCAAAACATAATATTTTGATAATGCATGTCATAATATTTTGATCAATTTTTCACATTTTAAATTTTGCAATGTTCTTGGTTCTAAAGCATTTCTGGCCCCCACCCATTTAGTATCATGAAATAGCTAACATATATATGCGGCCTGCGTGAAATGGCTGACATATGTATGCGGCCCAGCAGAAAAAAAGGTTGAGCACCCCTGGTGTAGAATGTTGTAGGACTGGTGTGACGATCGACAGTATGAATTAAATGAAGATGTTTCTCAAGAATCCACCACACCTGTACATGCCTATCATTTTGACATAAATAAAACTGGATTCATCTAAAAACAGTATCCGTTGCCATTCGATTGTCCAGTGGTGAAGACGTCGACATCAAGTGATCGTTCAGTCTTGTGCTGATGGCTTAAAATAACTCCAGAGGCAGGCTGTCGAGCATGCAGCCGTTCTTCATGTAACTTGATATGACTTTTTACAGATGCATCAACGGACGATGGTAAGTAGCTTTGAAGATGAAGTGGTATGAGCCTTGACAAAGAAGCTTCAATTAGGCATTAGGCGAATATGCTTGACAGTACGGTCTGTTGAACGCATGTGCTATCCATTGCTGCCTGCACCCATATGCTACAACCTCCGCTTCCATCTTGCCAAGCATTCCTGGATTGTATTCGCATCTGACTCAACACGAGTGGTTGGCGTGACTTTCAGAAGATTTTACGATCTAGCTCCTGAACGAAATGTTACAAGATTACGTTTCTCAGAAGTTTCAGTTTGCTTAACCGAATCTCGCGTATTATTTTATTGGATCATGTAACTCAATCTATGCTGTCATCTGCTGTGTCTGCTAACTGTCTGAAGTTTAAAAATAGCGTGGAAAACCATAAGTCTTCTTGATTTTAATTTCTTAAGAGCTCCATCCAGACACATTATCGATCGAAACAATCTGACATTTATACAGTATATGAAAAGAATATTTGGACCTTTTTTATTAAAAAGGGGAATCCTTTGTAAAACGTTTTGATTATACAATTAGTCAGCAAGTTTTCCTTCTTCACATAAGACGATAACCACTCCTTACGCATAGCTTGGCCACGTATTATGTCACAAGGCGTTAAAAATTATCGCTTCAGTCATTACATAAATAGTTGATATTAAAATCACACACTTTCTAGTTGGATTATTGAGTTTTATTTGAAAAATCGATCGCGATCGACTTAATGCCTACCCCGGTCTTAGTGGAATACGAAAGTATATGAAATCTAATGTAATACGAAATGAAAAACAAATGTTTTATTGCATAAAAGTCTTATAAGATTAGTATTAATTTATGTATGTTAAACGATTCATGTCTCGAACAGATAAGGAAATGATAAGTATCTATGGAAGGAAGATTTTAAGAATTATTTGTGGAGGAATTCAAGAAAATGGCCCATGACGAAGAAGATCAAATCTAGAACTCTATCACTCACATTAAGAACATGACATCGTTAACTTCATCAGAGTACAACGAATTAAATTGTTAGACCACTTTGTCAGAATGGACGAAGACCGCGTCACTAAAAATTCTTCAATGTCCAACCATTTAACACAAGGAAAGACAGGTCAAATATAAGATGGATTGACGGCCTAGAAAAATATCTTCTAATTTTGAGAATTAAAAATTGGAGAACATTAGCAGGAAGAAGCCAGGGCTGTCGAGCCACTGAAGAAGGAAATTACCGTTACATAGCACAACTTTAAAATATATTTTTTGAGTTCATATATTAAGGCAATACGTGTTCATTAATACTAACTTGTATACAAAATATTATTTAAAACGCATTATCAAATATAAATCTTTTCAAACTTAACACTATTTCGTTACATATTTAATCTGAAAGATAAAAAATTCTATGTACACTTCTGTAAAAATCCTTACTAATTAATATTTTATTTTTTTAAACAATAAAACAGTTCTTTTGCTGTTCAATTTTAATTTACAGAAATTTTAATGAGTTTAAGATTGATAGTAATAGAATGAACATGAAAAGAATGCAAATTTGACTAATTAATAAAAAATTAACATGTCAGACAAGAAAATTTATATAATGATCATAAGTTAAATTATAAATGACTGCATTGTACAGATTAGAGTTAATTATTCTTAAAACACGTTTTCTGTTCATGACTTACTTAAACACATGCCATTGCTCAAGAAAAATAATTAAAATAAATTAATCCTACGTAAACTGTAAAAATATCTAATTAAGGTATTCTAGATATTATCTTTAGGTTCTTTTTTCTCCGTACATATAAAATGGAATTTGTGCTGAAGTAAGTTCACATGCATAGCAAAAAAAAGCAATATAAGTACAACAAAAAAGGATATTCACACCGAATTTGAAAAAGTACTGAACAGATTTTATCAATAGCGTTAAAAGTAGATAATATTGATTCGCTGTCATAGACATAGTAAGAATTCAAACAACAGTAGTTTATTTCTATTTGTTAAATATCCCTTGTGAATATACACTACTGCAGTGTTTCTCAAACTTTCAATACTGGCGACCCAATTTTAAATCATAATTTTTGTCGCCCCCCCGGTACAACAATAATTTATTTACTGCAATAAAAATGCACTTTGAGAGAGAGAGACGCTAAAGTTACAATACGATCTTAATTATAAACCGTACAAATTAATACGATAAGTATATTAAATTTGGTATATGTAACTTTTAAAGTAATATATATTTTAAGAAAATTACTTAAAATAAATATTACTTACTTATTTTTATGTTATTTTTTTTCTCTAATTTTTAAATTGGAACAAATCGCAAAATGATATAATTAATTAAAGCTTTATTTCCTGCAGCATACATTTCTAAAAGTGCAAATGACATTAGAAAAATAGTCTAGTCTATGATGCTCTCTATCATATTCATCACATCTGGCATTATAGGGTAGGTTTGCGTGAGTCTGGGCAAACTATCGGACGCCTGCGCAAAGCATGTAAAAATGCTTTACCTCGTACAATTCCAATCAGTTTTGGTCGACTTGATACTCCTAAAGCTACCGAATCTAGCTTGAATGCACATGTTTTTAATTTACACGTTAATTGTAATTCCCGGTAATTAAGTATTTACGGCGGTAGATAAAAACAAATCATACATACATTTTTAAGTCGTAAGCAAACATTCGACGATAATAAAGGATCAGCAAGTACACAGAAGAGCAAGGTTCCGAAAATTAAATCAAAGCGATATTCTCAGAAATACATAAATTTTGGATTTACCACTACCGAAGTAAATGATGGGGGGAAAATGCCCCAGCTAGTTATGTGTTAAAACTTACAAATCTGAAGAACAACATGTGAAAGTTGTTTTTAAAACCATGTAAAATCATTTAGCCATGTTGGCAAAGAATTTTAAAAAGTATTTTCTGGATGAGGAAAACTTGGTAGCAAGTTACGAGTCGTTTAGGATCTATTTCAAGGTACTCCAGAAGGGCTCTCAACTTCCGAAGAAGAAATATTCATAGATTTTACATCGAGTGAAAAATTAAAAGACAATTTTGTAATAAATCACTCTTTGAATTTTGGGTAGAGGTGGATGAGGAATTCTCTGTACTGAAAACAAAAGCACTATTACCATTTTCAACATCCTACCTTTGTTAAATCGGATTTTCTGCAGTGGCTGCTTTGAAGATAAACTATAGATCTCATCTAAATAACTCAGAGTGTTAATTTCTGATATTAAACTTTCCTTTGAAAAAATTTGTTCTACAAGACAAGCACATGGAAGTCCCTAATAATTATTAAACTTGTTCTTAATTTAGTAATAAGAAATTATTTATAGAATACCTTCTTCAGTACTGATACATTAAACGTATACTGGCTGAAACACCGGCTCTCTTCGCACGAGTTTATTTTTTAAAAAAATAAAACATTATTCTTCATATAATAGATGAACTGTAAGGAGAGTAAAACTGCATGCACGACATTGTACACAAAAATGTAAAATGATTTTTTTTAGATAAATGCTATAATTGTAAATAATTGTTTAAAAGAATTGTAATTTTAACCTCACAGAATTAGCATTTAGAATTAATGTTAAATAATGAAAAATAATGTAAAATTTGGATGAAGAATAATTATGTTACTTTTTAAAATTTAAAGCGAAAAGACTTTAAAATGTTTTACCTCGGGAGTAGGCGCGCACTTGATACTAACTCTGTTGGTAGTGCGAGGGGCCTCAGTCACCCCCATTCATTTGTTTATAATTATTTTTACTGTACACGATACAAATCGGAATTCCAGTGAATAATTTAATTAAGAGAAAGTATACTTATCGGCTTTCAAGGTCTATTTAATTCTTTGATTGTTTGAGAAAAAATCCAATAAAACTGAACTAAAATGATTGAAAAGTGCAAGACCATAATAAAGGACCCAAATCAGAGACACTTTTCACTAATAGTACAGAAATGTTAAATCAATCAATTATTTTCCAAATATATTTAAACTCTTTATTATTTACAATTTCCATAAGCGAAAAGCAAACACATAAAAGATGGCACGGAACTAATATAGAACTAACCATACCATTACTTTGAAGGTCAATCAAATGATTAGCAAATGTATTATGCAGCCTGGCTGAAAAGTGAATCATGTCTTCCTTTTCTTTTTCTACAATTAATGAACAGTATTTAAATTATAATTACAGTGATGAATTGTATATCTTCTTAGAATTTTTCTCAGGGTCTGGGTTTCGTTTTTTCTTTTAACGAGTAATATTTTATGTTAAAACGTAATAAAAAATCTCTCATTAAGGAAATACAGAAAATTAAACAAAATGTTTTTTTTCTTTAATTTGAGCTATTTGATGACGGAAAAACGGCAGATGATAAACATAAATTATATCAGTGTTGTTGTGTATTTTTTTATTATGGAAGAAAGCATTTTGTTTTATTTCTCTTTCCGGTTATTTTTTTTAAAAAAAAGTCTTTAAATTTTTGATATGCTCGCGCCCCCAGGGGGTGCGCCCCTCACTTTGAGAAACACTGCACTACTGGACATTAAAATTGCTACACCAGGAAAAGACACAGAAAAGAAAATGATATTTATTGAACAAGCATATAATATTAGAAATAACAAGTGATTAAATTTTCAAGAAATTTGGGTTCATAGATCCTGAGAAATCAGCACCAAAAACAACCACCTCTGTCAGCAATAACAGATTTTTCTACGCCTGGACATTGAGTCAAACAGAGATTGGATGGTATGTCCAGATACAAATGACTATGCAGCTTCAACACAATGTCATAGTTCATCAACTGTAGTGACTGGCGTACGGTGACGAGCCAGTCACTCGGCAACCAAAGACAAGACGTTTTCTATTGGTGAAAAATCTTTTGAACGTGCAGGCCAAGGCAACAGCCGAATATTTTCCGCATGAAGGAAGGTCCCTTCAATACCGGCGTGCGATTCATTATTCCGCTGAAACGTATGGTTTCTCATGGATCAAATAAAGGGTAGAACCACGGGTCATAACGCACCATAAATGTAACGTGCACTGTTCAAAGTGCCGTCACTGCTAGCAAGAGGGGACCCAGACATGTATCCAATAGCACTCTATACCATCACGCCAGGTAATGGGCCAGTATGACGTTGACGAATGTGCGCTGCGAATATACGTTTACCACGATGCCCCCAAATACGGATTCAGCCATCTTGATGCTGTAAATAGAACCTGGATTAATCTGAAAAATGACTTCTCGACATTCGTGCACCAGGTTCATCGTTGACCACACCATTGAAGACGCTTCTGTCTGTGATGCAGCGTCAAAGGTCAGCCATGGTATCCAAGCTGAGAGTTCATGCAATATAGTGATACGATAAACCGCACAATTCCGGTACGCTACAATTCGACATTTATCAAAGTCAAAAATATGCTGGTACGCATTTCTGTTGCTAACATGATACATCACAACAACTTTTCATCAGGTAACAACATTCAAATGCAATTCGTGCATGAGAAACCGGCTGAACACAATTTCCTAATTTAAACGCATTGTAGGTGTCGCGATCGGTACCTGCTTTGTCCGAATGCGCTGAAAAGATAATCATTTTCACATCACATCACCTTCTTCCTGTCGTTTAAATGTCATGTCTATAACACGTTGGCTTCTTTGTGTAGCAATTATAATGGCCAGTAATGTACATAAAAAACGAAATAAAGAGGCTTACACAACACCGATTTTTTCCTTTTATAAATTAAAAGACTTGCATATATTTCTTATTAGTACAATTTACAAATCAATGTAATCAATTTCTTTTTAAAATATTTCTTGGCTCTATCAAAATGTATTTTAACAAACAATTTAAAAGTAAAAAAAATATATAAATAAAAAAAATAACGCTCAGCGACAAATAGAATCAATAAATATTCGCCTTTTTTATATTTCAACGTCCTCATTGCAAATATTGCTCCTATTAAAATATATTTCAGCTCGTTATTTTGTATTTCTTAAGAATCGATTGCTGGAATGTTTAACCGATAAATGTTTCTGTAACTGATTAATATAGAATTTGTGAAAAATAATATTTCTGTAAAGTTTAAACAGTTTCGTCTCGAAGCTTGTAGTATGAAAGTGTGATATATTTGCATTTTGTTTCAACAGTCTTTTTGATTCAATATTATGTTAAAGGAAATTCATATGGGGTTTTTATTTGATTTAAAGGCATTCTTAGATTATATTGAGATAGTTTTTAGCTCTGAATGTGGGTTTCTAATCTTCCCCTTTTTCAAGAGCCAGAGAACTATCAAAGAGAAGAAAAAAAAGTAATTCGATCTGTTAACACGGAATTCTTAAATGAAATAAAATAATTGTATAAAGTAATAGAGGTATATAAAAAGCGTAAACAACTTTAAATGATCATTTTTGTTCTTAAATATAGAAAAGTTAAGCATATCAAAAAAGCTGAATCCGGAAAATGAAACACCACTCTAAGTTAATGAAAATAGATAATAACAGAAGACCGTCAAAAAATATTTAGAAAATATTTGTTTTTGAAAACGAAAAGTAAAAATGAAGGGTACACATATAGATAAATCTAAATTTTCAATAAATGAAAAATAAATTAAATTCCTTAGAAATGGAACTATATAATTTTTTCAAAGTTTCTGCTTCTTGATTTGAATTCTAAGGTCAGTTTAATTTCAATATAAATACTAATACATTTCCTATTAATAAAGTTCTCTGTTTTAAATATTTTATTCTTCGAGAAAACACTTTAGCCTTAAATGTACACCCCACGCTTTTACAACAACGACATTAATTTTCTCGTTAATCATTTTCTTCTTATATTAAAAATTACTTTTTATAAAACTTTTTAGTTCGATTAAACATAAAAGCATGGTTTTTTAGTGTTTTTAAACTATAATTTATTTTTCCACAATAAAAGCATTCATTTTTAGTTTTTTAAGCTATTATTTATTCATTAATGAGTTAATCTTAAATGCGTCTTTTTTTAGAATTGGGAATATCTATTGGCATTCTATCAGTGCGTCGATACGTCCTGGTGTGCAAAATATAGGATCAGCCAACCGAAGGAAATCTGGAAGAGCTACGTTTGAAATATTTCATGCGAAAGAAGGTGTTAAGCCAGTGGTGTAAAAAAGAACATTTGCAACCCTCCCTGAAAAGTCAAGTTTTGGGCCTCCAAGTTGGATTTTACAAAGGGTAGACACTTGGCAGCAGTCAGGCTTTGGGCCCTCTAAAACCCTGCCACCCTTACCCATCCAGCGATTCGGGGTGTACGTTGGTAAAATTAAACAATGAATGATGCTTAATTCCACAGATCCGACAAGAGAATTTAGAAAAACAGAATTTATGTCTGAGTTTAACGATTAGAACAGTGCTTCTCTCGATCTTTCCATAATTGCAAATCCAATTTTCTGTCATAATTACTGTCGACGTTTTTTTTTGGTGCTGTAAGTGTACACCAGGCTTATGAAATATCTCCCGATGTTTTTCAGTTTTGGAAGTAAGGGGTTTTAACTTTCGAAAATTAAGATTGAATTCTCCTGAATACATGCAGTTTTGAACAAAATGAATGCAGTAATGAATGATAAATGAATGAAACTGAAAAAAGGAATGCAATATTTTATCTTTATAACAGAGCTTCTCAAACTTTCACTGTTGGCAACCCAATTTTCAATCATAATTTTTATCACGCCTCCCTTATAAAATGATAATGCTCTTTGGGGCGCTAAGGCTACAATACGATCTGAATTATAAACCGTACAAATTAACAAGATAAGTATCAAAATTTTGTATTTGTTACTTTTAAGTAACATTTATTTTAAGCAAATTACTTTTAAGTAGTAGGATACTTATTGTTATTTTTCTTTTCTCTAATTTTTAAATTGGAACAGATTGCAAAATATTTAATTAAACATTTATTTCCTCCATCGTCCATTTCTAAAAGTATAAATGTCATTCAAAAAATAGTCTAGTCTATGTTGATCTCCATCACATTTGGCATTAATATTTTTAGTGAGATTTCAAAATGTTTTAACTTGGGAGAGCTGGCGCGAAACTCGATACTAACGTTAATAGTCACGCAAGGTGACTGAATCACCACCAATGGTTTTTTTTCAATAACTTTTATTGCACACGATAAAAATCACAATTACAGTGAATAACTTAACTAAGAGAAAATATATTTACTTACTTTCAAGGACTTTTCCTTTTTTCTCTGATAATTTGAGAAAAAAAATTCATTAAAACTGAACTGAAATGTTTCAAAGGTGCGTAACCTTAAAAACGGACACAAACCAGACACTTTTCGCAACATTACAGGAATAATATTTGCAAGCAAAACTTTGTCCTTTGCCTGACTTTGAGCCCCGTGTGACCGCTGCCGGGTTAAAAGTATATTCAATAATAAAAAAAAATATGGATGTTAGTTCTAAAATAAGAATTGTGTAAAACGTGAATTTCCATCATGCTTTATATCTTTCAGAATACTTATAAAAATAAATTTCAGCCAAATAATTCTTCAAGGCAGAACAAACCATACCAATAAATTCTAAGGACAAACGATGAAAACGATGATGACTGACGCAAATCTGCTTCCTAGGTGAAAAGTGAATAAGTCTTCTTTTTCTTACTACAGTTAACAAACATCATTTCAGCAATAAAAAAAGTGCTGAGTTTGTTTATCTTCCAAGACTTTTTCTCTGGATCTGAGGTTTTTCTGAAAAAGTAGTATTTTAGGTTTAAAAAGAAAACGCAGGAAAAATTCTCATCGGGTGATTACAGCAAATCAAACAAAATGGTTTTTTATTTAGTTATAGGATCATATAGTTAATGAATGTATCAAAGTGAAAACTTTTATTTTTGATGAAGTAATCTCGCAGCTGATATATATAAATTACATCAGTGTAAACGCGTATTTTTTCTATATGTCAGAAAGTGTTTGTTTACTTCATTCCAGTACATTAATTTTTCAAATCTTTTATTTTCAATATGCTCGCGCACCTCTTGTAGGGTAGTCACGCCCCCCTTAGGGGGTGCGCCCTACAGCTTGAGAAATAATGCTTTAGAAGTGATATACCGGGTGTCCATAATTACACTTGAAATTTGCCAGCAGTCTGAAGCGAAAACTATACACCGGGATTGCATGGAAATTGGGTAATGGCAGAATGCAATGATGAGAATTTTATCAAGTGTAGAAAAAAAAATGAGTTTCAAAAACAACCACTAGATGGCGCATCATAGCTTTATTGAGAATATATAAATATTCTTCAAAAGTCTACAAAACATGCTCGATATGCTGTCGACCATTAGATGTTACTATCTGGAAGTGTAAAATAGTATATTCGACTGTTGTGTGTGTGAAAGAAGCATTGGCAGGGAAATGTTACACACAAGGCGTTCTATGCCTTCTTTAAGGTCGGATGGAAATGTGATGGGAGGGGATCACAGTAAAACATAGACTTGAGGTATCCTGACAGTCAAAAGTGGAAATTCGGGGATCTAGGAGACCAACCTGTAGGAAAATACCGGCTAAGGATTATGTCGTCACCGAAATGGCAGTGGAGAACTTGTTTCACACAACGGGTATTGTGTGGAGGAGCACCATCCAGCATGAATAGTTTGGTTGCATCACATCGCTTTGCCTGAAGAGCCGGAATAACGGATTACTCTATGCTTTCGACATTTGTATATGTTAATAGCTTGCATTGCACAACGTCATCTAGTGGTAGTTTTTGAAAATCATTCTTTTTTCCCCTCTTTAAAATTCCCTTAGTTTCATACTACCATTACCCAATTTTCATGCAAATCTGCTGCATAGTTTTTGCAACAGACTGCTTGCAAATTTCTAGTTTTATTATGGACATCCGGTATATATACAGAGCTCAAACACGATTAAAATTATATTTGAAAAGAATTTTATGGGTTACGAGTTATTAATTAAAAAAATTACCAAGGTTCGATTAAACAGAGCTGTATTTTTAAATTAAAATTAAAGTTTACTAACAGAATTTAGAGATTACATTGCAAATTAGCAAATTACAAGTTGGTCGGAAAGAGACGACGAAGAACAAAGAAGCATGGCTGTCCCTGGACTCAGGTACATAATTCCTTTGTGAGAGATATAAGAAGTGAAGGGTAATTTTCATCTAGGCTCAGTCTCTTAATTCGGAACGGATCGCCGTCAAATCCATCCACTTGTCTTTATTTTATGACTTTTTGAGTTATATAAACAATTGGTCACTATCTTTAACTTACTTAAGATTGTGTTTCTATACACATGGCTCAATAATCCCTAATCTTTTTTTTTTTGCATTCCCTGGCATTTCTGGAACTTTACCGTTTGCTGCTTTTGGGATAAATGTAAAACTACAGTATTCAACAGCACTGAATGCCATTACTCTTCAGAAAATATATCGTTTTTAAGTTTCAATTCATTAAAAAATTACTAAATGAGAAAAACTGAAAACTGGCTGCTATGATTTTATATATCCAATTATCGTTCGAATTCTCTTGTTATGCGAATCAAGTGTCCGCTGCCAGGAATTAGGATAAAAGGGATCAATTCGGATGTAGTTTTTGTTACCAAATAAAGTCTCAAGGTAAAATGGATAATATGTTATTCGGAAATAGAAGGATTAGGGGAATTAGAAATTGGGCGGAATTTGATTTTGGGTTTAATTGCCTGTCATTTTATTTCGGAGCTACGCGACGAGTATTAGTCTATTGGGATTTATTTATGGTAAATATGTGAATTGTGAAATGCATATATTTTGTATACCTGTTCCAATTCCAAATGAAATTGAAGATTAATTTCATAAACGAAATGATTTTAAAAATATCAGAGTAAAAAGCATTATGTCAAAAATAGATATTGCTCCTTTAAAAAACTTATTTTGCTGGTATATAATTTATAGCTGTTTTTGAAAGAGCTTATTTTGTAAAATAAATTAGTAATAAAATTTAAGAGATTCGCGAAAAATAAACATACGGCTCATTAGACAGATTAATGAATAGCTGCGTTTTTTGTTATGTTCAAATAATTCGTTTCTAATCGAATCGTGAAAATACAAGGAAAAATGAGATTCTGATTGATGTTTTTTACTGAAGGCTTGGTGATAATTCAGCAGATATGGTTGTAAAATGAATATCTACTGTAAATTTAATGGAATTTAAAGCACACACAAGAGGTGTGTTTACAGACTACACTGACAATGCACAATGGTGAGGAATTTGATCTAAGCAGCTGATTGGTTATGAAGTAGATAAGAATAATGCAGAAAAATAAGATAGCAGGAGTCTTTTGACAAAGATATACTTATTAAATTCGGTCTATTTGAGGAATTATTGCACATTTTTTTTACTTGCTTTAAGTTCTAGAGCAGGGATGTCCAACATGCGTCCCGCGGGCCGCATGTGACCCGCCAATACGTAAGTTGCGGCCCTCTGACTCTTTTTTTAAAAAAAATTTAATTCAGGTTTTTAAAGTTTTTTCATTTTGAAATTTATTTAATGGGAAATTTATTTTTTATATATATCTACAATGTATTTACCTGTTACCTGTTCTTGTTTTAAAATAAATCCTTTTTGATAATAGAAATGTCCTTTAGATTAAAATAGATTTACATTTTATGGAACAGTTACATTTGATTTTACTATAGTGAACTACTTTAATAAATTTCGAATTGCATTATGCATATCTTTTACTAGGGATAGTATATGATTCTCTTTGTGTGCGACTTTCGTTTCTCCTTCTCATTTTCTATTTGTAGTACCCAAAAAGCAAGAAGCAGTCAGTGATGTTTTTTAAAATTCAAAAAAAAAAAAAAATTCAGGATGGTAAAGATATAGAACAATGTATACTTAATCTCTTGCTACTGACAGCACTATCAAATTTCAATAATGAGTAACGCAAGATCAATTCAATAGGAACACCGTAATTTTCAAAAAAGTGGCAGGTGGCTATTTTAAACAGCATTTGATCATTGCATTATTATACTATATAAATTATCTATGTCTGCATACATGAAAAATAATGAAGACAATAATAATAATTCATTCTGCTTTGAATTTCCACTCCAATAAATGTTTTTTTTTGTTTCCAAATCTGATATAAAGGTACATATTTTAATGTGCGGCCCACGAGATTATAATGTTTTTGGAAGTGAGCCGCAAGGTCATTTGGGTTGTACACCCCTGTTCTAGAGTAATGGCTCCGGGCTTTAAAAATTTGCGTAAAATTGTGGACAATCTAAATTTTTAATACTAAACCAAGAAGTAAGTTTAATTCAGTAACACGACAGCCACGACCTACTGTGCCCAACTCAGTATACGTGACCTTGGGCCCTGAGGTACATGAGCAGATGTTCCGGCCAGGTGGTCAGTCTGACTCGAACCCCTCAGAGTTAAAGTCCCAAGAAAGCTTTGTACTCTTTTATCGACCCACTGAAGGGGTGAAAGGTTAAGTCCACCTTGCCCAGGCCAGGGTTTGAACCTCGGACCTGGGGCGTGGAAGCGCGTTGCACTAACCACTCTGCCACAGGGATTCAAGAAATAACCACGCAAGGTTATAAAGGCTGATAAATGGTATGGGTTTTGAGACGAAATATTCTAAATGACGAAATTTATAATTTTGAATTTAAGCTAGATATATCTATTTTTGAACAACGTTTGTTATTATGAAGTGGTGGGATAAGAAATAACGGCAATTTATTTGAAAATGTCAAATATCCAATTTAATTCCCAAAAAGTTCATGTTGCGATTAATTTCATTATGCAATACGTTAATATGGACTGTTTACATTTAGGATTTAAACTAAAAAAATCAGATATATGCGTCAAAAATATTGCGTTATTTACAACCCATAATTTGACTTTAGACATAAATGAAAAATAATTAGCTTTATATTTTGCAGAATGCTTAACAAATCATCATCAGCATCAAAAGGTTTGTGATTATTCACGGAACTTTAGGGGACATATTTCGATCCAATTGACAAAAATCAGTCGAAAATCAAAGGTAATTTTTGTAGCTTAAATTATCCTTTATATACTTTTTTATAATCCCACAAAATTTGAAAGTTCTAAATTTAAAAAGCGCAGAGTTATGTTAGCTTTTACATTCCTTTCTATTCACATACCAATGGTAAATCAAACCTTTATGGTATACGACTACCCAAAATCATGATTTTTTTCAAAAATTGACAATTTTTTTTATAGTTTTATTTTATGATCATCTTATTATCTTAATAAAAATACCAACTTCTTTGTTTTCCATTCACTAGATCAAAAACTATAAGTGTTTTAATAAAAGAAGATGCCATAACTTAACACAAGATGTTAAACTTTATAATGCATTGTACATGAAATGTGTTTTTTCCGAAAAACTCAAACGGGGACAGCAATTGTTCAAGAAGTTTTGAAAATAATTTGCTGACAGTTTTTGTGAATGTTTTGTTTAACAGGAGAAGTGTTTCGAATTTCAAATTTATCAATCACTTTTATTTCAAAATTTACAGTCCTTTTATATGAATATAATCACTGTTTTTTAAGCAATTTCATGTAGTCACCAAGATAGAGTGCTCTCTCTCTCTCTCTCTCTCTCTATATATATATATATAAATAGTTTTTGTAAAAATTAAAATATCTACTATCCTGAAGGTCATTTCAAACATGAATAACAAGGTTACACATTAAAATTGAAAAATTGAGAATTTGTTCAAAAAGTTTTCATGCAGAGCGGGCCCCGTTTACGTAATTTTTTGTACATTTCCAACAGTTTTTTCCCCTTTTAATAATAATAATAATTTTCTGTTTTCAATTTTACGAGATTTTTTCTTTAAAATATAATAAATAAATCCTAACATCACAAAAAATACCCAGATCTCTATTCTTTCAAAAAACAGTTGTCGCAAGTATTCGGACACCTTAAACTAATTTATCTCAGAAGGACAAAATAACTAGTTTGTCTTTATTCAAAATGCTAAGTCTTTTCCTCTATTAAACCAAATGCTTTAATATGTATCTGAACTATTGCTTATAATACATGTAACAAAGGTTGGTATGCATTTTAAATAAAATCAATACTACTTTTTTTTAAAAAAAATAATTGAACTTAGAATTTATGCATTTTTAAGGAACTTTCAATAAAGATTTAAAGAAAGAGGAATTGAAAAAATTCTAATTATGTCATCACAAAACCCCTGGCAACTTTTGTTCTACATAGTTTGATGTACTTGTAAATCATATTTTATGTGTGTATCTATGTCAATTTTTGTGGAACTAGTAGCATTTTAAAATCAATTCATAACTCTTTTTTTTGCCTTAAAAAATAAATGGGTAGGTTTTCTGAAATTTTGAGCACAAAAATCTGTTTTATATAATACGCACATATAGGGGCAACAAAAATATTTTTGAAAAAAGATTAAAATATAAAAAAAATTATGTGAATCGTGTTATGTCCCCAAAAGAAAATTTCTTCACATCATTCCTTTTTTCGTTTGTTTGTTGTGTTTACATTATTGGGAATGCAATGATTAGAGTTTTTTCATCTCTTTACGAAACTAGGAATATATGTTGAGAAATTTTAAATTTTTGTGAACAGAATCTAATGAAAAGTTACAAAATGTTAATACATGAAATATATATATTTCATGCATGAAACTAAGCTAACTTTGGCATTTTTAGTAAGATATACCGAACAATATGTCTCATTAATGTTAAATAAAATGCATTTTATTCATGAGATTTTGTGATCGTTATTACTGAATACCTTATGTGAAATATTATCTGTCAACTTATCAATATTATTACCGTATTAAGAAGTACAACAGATTTGCTGAGCTATCAGTGTAATCTAATGTCCATTTTTTAAAAAATATTTTCAGCAACAAGCAAATATTTCTATTGCAATTCATGTCACATGACTTAAAATTGTTTTATTTGAAAATAAATGAATGTCATCCTATAAAAATAGGTTGAAATAAATGGAATTCAATAAAATGGAATGGAATAAAAAAGAGAAATATAAGTTCGAATATTAACAATCAAATTGAATTAAAAAAAAATCTTGTTGATTTTTTTTAGATCTTATAATTTAAGATCTGTGTTCAAGTGAAATCGTATTCAAAAAGTATCATGCAAATTACAGGATAGGAGTTCCCTAAGTCTAAAAATATTAAACTTTGAATATACTTAATTTATTCAAATAATTAACTGTTAAGTCAAAAATTAATTGAGCCAAATTTAATTTATTTCCCATTTCAGCTGACTATTATTATTACTTGGAAGTCGATAGAAATTCAAGATTTCTTTTACTATATTCTCAAGGTGAGAGTGTTAGAGATTAAATTTTTAAAAAAGAAATACAATTACCTATTTTATTTTTCTCATACAGGGATAACCAGCCATAACGCAAAAACGCTCATGGCGAGATATCGGTTACACTAAATGAAAATCACTTAACGCGAAAAGATTTCCCTTCTGGGAATGAACAGAATACGGAAAACACCAGTCACGCAGGTTCATCATCGGAAGAATTTGTTGCCGTTGGTGATGACAATGTGTGAACAGTCACAATTATGGCAATTAAAGACATTTTACAGTTTGTTCAAATTTCAAAGAATATCATTGGTGCAGATTACGATGACGAAAATGAAATGAATAACGTGTCTCCTGTTCCCTTGTCATCCGAAATGAGGAATATCATGAAAGTAAGCGCAGTTATTTCGACTCACATTCCAGTGGTGAAAGAAGAACAAAATGGACGACGTATAACAATTTGAAGCTAAAAACGACAATGCCCAAATATATATATATCAGATTATTTTCCAAAAACTCAATAAATGCTTTGTTTTTTCAAAACATTAAAAGTTTGCATTATATTTCGTATTGAATATTTTTGTGCCATGGAATTTTATAACATACATGTATATATCTATATTTATGTTTATAAAATGTACTTTAATAAACTTCATTTTGTTAAATATGTAATTTTCTTTTTACGATATCTGTTAACACGAAAAAATATTTCAGTCTACCTCAGTTTCGTACTAAACGATTTTCAATATATATTAATTCAAAATTTCAGCGTTTTATAATCAATGAATTATTTTTCTGTAGGAAAAATTAATTGCTTGAGATTGAATTCATATGCTAATTTGCTTAACAATATGCACAGACACGTTAAACATATAAAATATCTTATTAAAAGAAATAAAAAGCTACAAGGAAATGCATGCTATTAATATATTGTTCGAATATATCTATACTTTCATGTCTGTTTAGAAATAGCAAGATATAGTCTAAAACACACAATTATTTAATTCATTGATGAAATTTATTCTAGACATTTTAATCCATGATAAATAAAAACTGTTCATTATACAATATCTTAAAAAATTCAAACAGTAAATATAACTGACATTTCTTGGGTAGATTAGATGATGCCACAAGACAACGGTCGTTCTTTTATTTGCAATTGATAATAAATTTTCATTTAATGTTCAAAATAGATTCAATGATACGCGTTTTGCTTAATAAATCGAGTAATGAGATCTAGAGCAGCTCTTGGTTGATCATGTGGTACAAGATGACCCGCATTTCTCACTAACACTTCGTGGAAATCACCAACAGTGTGAACGAATCCTGCGATTTCGTTTGTACCTTCGATCTTCCAAACATACCTTTCAGCATCTTTGTAAGCAGTGGCATTTTTCCATTTAATACTGTGTAGGAAATTTAAGGAAAGAGGATATGGTACAAGAAGGTCTAATTGTCCACTGTAGAAAAGAACTTTATAATTGTTCATCAAGACTGTAAATTGAGGTTTCACGGACTGCATAATGTCAATTAACAAGCTTTTCTGAGCCATTGATCCATCATTGAATGTTAAGTTTCCAACATGGATAGCTTTTTTGAACTCTGGAGATTTGACGTATTTAAAATAATACCCATAGTCGTCTGGCCAGTTCGTAACTAAGAAGTTATACGTAAAATCGTAATCGGTGTAGTTAGAGAAGTAGCTTTTATATGGTAATGTATGAAGCTGCAGCATAAGTTGATCAAATCCAACTAGAGCTTCATAATATTCTTTGCGGCGAATGTTCTGTCTTACGGTATTGGAAACATTGCGCATGACACTGGCTTGCTTTCTGTCAATAAGACCCAACTCATATAAATAAGAACTGTAGTCCAGCATTGTTTCTGGGTCGATAAATCCATTACCTATCATGATCCCTTTTAAATTAATTTTCGCTGCAGCTCCTTCTGTATGAATCATGTATCCTAAATAGGTAGCATGTTTCCCTGAAACAAAAAAAGATATTCGACAGTATAAATAACATGGAAAATTTTAGAAATGTCTGAATATACATATATGTGTGTGAGTGTGTATACATATACCACGTTACCTCGAAAATAAGTTGTTTCATAGTTATAAATTGTATTTAAATAAAGTATAACTTTCTGAATTTACTCTATTTTTTGTCTACCAACAATAGTCCGTTGTAAAACCATAATAAAGTCACAATATTCCGACCTATATTTATATCCATATTTCAATAGATTCTTATCTTAGATAAAACTTTAATTTTGATATTATTCACGATGTATTTATTCGCATTTTTGACATGATGTATGCTATTCAAATAATTATTATTACAACCAAGGCATTTTATCTCTATAAATTGGGTCGGAATAATGAATGTTTAGATATTAAGAGTATCACTCGAAATATGTAGCTCAAGGAACCCTACTAGTAGAACAGTTGCCCCTGTATTTATTGGGACACAAACCTGGATAAGTGTCTACCGAAAACCATTATATCTAGAATAATGAAATCAATGATTTCGAATAGCGTTTTGTACAGAGGCTCAACTAGAATTTTTGAAATATATTACTTAGAAGTGGGTTTATCCATATTTTACGACAACATAGGAGGGGAGCAATTTTAAGAAAAAAAAGCCAATAATTATTTCAATTGGTGATGACTCTGAAAATAATGTGAATTTTTCAAAACTTCTAGTTGAGCCTTTGTAGAGAGGTGTGAGCTATATGCAGGCAAAATATTACTATAATAGAAGCATTTTTCACAAAAGAACATTTGGGAAAAAGATTATTCTAAGTAAATCTTTTGCCAAAATATTGTATTTAAATACCTTTTTTTGTTAAAATGTCCTGATAACAATTTTATACATGTATTATAATCTGAGTGACATTAAATATCATGAAAATTATCCATTTATACGCTTTTTTAAAATCACGGTTCCGAACGTATTCGGAAAACTTAAAATGTAATCTAGATTTTAATTACTGCTACAACTTACTTTGGAGATTGTAGTCTTTTTACAATTAGTGAAAGCTGCGTACAACTTAAAGTAAGATTATAATGCAATCTGACAAAAATCAAACAAACTCCATGTGAACTGAAGACTTTTCTCTAAATAAGACCCCCCCTCACCCACCGTTCTGGAATAGAACATCAGTATATCAGTAAGTTGGTCTTTCTAGTTAAATGTCAGCATTCTCGAATGCCTGAATTAAATTACGGTCATTGCATATGGTAACAAGATCTGGGATGTAACAGGATGTATTGAATGGATGTATTGAATTGACACTTTCATTGAAGTCAGATATAGTTTATGATTACATAGATGAAAAAAATGATACATTTTAAAAATGACAAATTCAGTGACTTAAAATTTTAATTTTTTTCTTTGTTATATACTTTAAGCTCATGTGTTTGGCGCAATTTAGCCGTAGTTTACTGTTGCCCATAGCTATCCCTCTCTAATCACTTGCAGCTTAAAGTAGTAAAATTTATTAATATAAAATTTTAAAATAAAATATATAATAATATGAATTTGTATAAAAAAATTAAAGAGTTTAAAATTTTAATAGGAAAATCAGATTAAACTTCTATTTTAAAAATGTATGGGAAAGATATTTCATAAATTATAGATTACCTCCGTATGATTCTCCAGCTAAATACAAATCATTTTTCTTATATTCAGGGAACATAGTATAGAACTGTCGCAGGAACTCAAATAAATCTGTCGCTACATCTAATTCATTAATACAGTAGCCCCCTTTAGTCTTGGTAAAGCTGAAGCCGGCTCCCACTGGATTGTCCACGTATATGACATTAAATGACTCTGCCCAATTGTACGGCCTTATCTTTGCACTCATATTTGCTTGCAAGACAAACGGCCCGTTCTCAATAAACAGTCCAAAAAGCCCAGTTGTTCCTGGTCCACCTTGAAGCCACAAAATGATTGGAGCATTATGGTCATTGTTCTATAATAAAAAATACATATATATATAAACAATTTAATTTAAAACAAAACACTTAATAGTTGTAATTTTTTTTGACTAATCTCGGTACTGCCCAGCAGGGCTAGACAATCCCCATGAATCCGAAAATCTGTAAAAAATCTAAAAAACAGCAGTGGGTCGCAAAGGACCTCGTCCTTTTTAAAACCCAAACAAAGTAAAATATGATTAGGTGTGGCCTCTCCGGAAGAACACGAGTGGCATTCCGAAAAAGTCTTTTGTCCATTAGAGAACCTGAGAACTCTTGTGTGTCCACTCAAAAATCTAGAATAAGTAGATTGGAGAGGTCTACAAATGAGTCTAAAGGATTCGCCTGACATTTAGCAAAGTACCATGTATGACTGGGTGGAGTTTTAATTTGTCGGTTGAGCTCCAATTTAGAAATTGTGGAAATAGTTGTAACTAAAAATAGAAAGTAGTTTCCGACATATAAACTAATTCACATGCGAAGATATTGGAGAAAAATAAAATATTTCTGGTTATATCTATCCTGTTTACAATTAAAACAAAATTTCTAATAGTGTTTAAATGTGCTTCATTGAATCCAAACAAAAATATATTAATACTTAAGTTAATGTTACATAATACGATTTGAAACATTTTCTTTAATATAAACTGAAATTTTTGTACATTAAATAACTAGAAAATTTTGATGAATATTCGAAAATATTTAATGTACAAAACTGTTTTATTTAATTTTTACGGAGTATGATTAAAAATTCAATCGGGCAAAAATTTTAGCAACTATTTAATTAATGTATAACTATGTCATCTTAATTATATCACGTTGATAGCCATTCACGGGTATTTTAGTATACTAAATAAATTAGTTTTAGCGCACTTTGTCTTAATTTAAATTAAGAAAGTCTCATTTTTTTTGTTTTAAACATCCAGATTTCTTATTAGCTTTTTAAAAATCTCGTAAATAAATTGAAACAAATGCACATGGCATTAATATAATTGTTAATTTCAGAATGCTGAAATTCTAGGATATAACACTTATATCACAGCATTAAATAATAAACTGTTAAACATAACACACACACATAAAAGTACTTGAATTTATTTTTCTTACAAAGATAATATTTAATATAAACTATGTATTCTAATTAGATAATTTAAATACAGTATCAAACATTTTAAATAAATCTAACCAAGAAACAATTTTATCGTGATTTAGAATTTATGCATGTATTTTCGTGTACGTAAAAAATTCTAAAATTTTGTATTAAATGGTGGCAATAGCAACTGAGGAGGACGTAAAGACAGAAACGTGACTTTTGATTATTTTTAGTCCTAATAACCAAAACAAAAAATGGAACTTTTTCTACATTAAATAAAACTTTTTATATCTATTTCAAAGACGGCTAGAAGTTATTTCAAGAATGCTGAAAAATCGAAAATGAAGTTAACACATTAGCCATAACCTTATAGGATCCAACTCAAATTTTATTTTTAAAATTAAGATCGGTAACATTTTCATTTCAATGGTAACAAATGACATAAGATTATGTTCGACTACAATACGATACTAATAAAAAAAGTATTACCGTTATTTAAATATCTTTCATTTTAAGGATTGTGCATTCCAGAAACTGTAAAAATTAAACATTGGATTTGAATACTAAATTATGAAAAAGAAAAGACTAAAATATTCATTAATCAAAGAATGAAGAAAATCAAGTGTGACAAATATGCATAAAATGAGTAATATAATTTTGTTTGTTTGATATCTTACAGCAAACGAATTTAAGAATGAGGATATGCTTCAAACAATCGAACTTGCGACTTTTTCTACCTCTAGGGCAATTTTTATATAGAAAGTGTCTTTAAAATTAAAAATTTACTGAAAAATCACGTTTTTTTGGTGAAAGTGTTTTTTAAAAAAAATAACGAGCGTGGAGGATTATTTTATACGCGACGGAAGATTTGATGTTTAAAGTAACTGCCGAATAGACAGTTAATTGAACACACCTGCAAAAAGTATTTTGAATGAGATTCAAAAGTTATAAAACAGTTCATTCAGAGGACTAAAGAAAGCATTGAACATAAAATAATCTAAACTACAGAGGCTCTTTCATAGAATATAACAATTTAAAAACAGCCATTCAAGTAAGTATATAGTTTATTTTTAAGATATCCAACTTGTAAATTCTTGTAAGATTTATTGACTATGATTTAACAGTGTTTATGTCCAGGGTTAGAATTGAAAAGAATTTGACCCGAATTTATTGATGTTTAAATAAAAGTCTATAAATGAAGTGAAATTAGCAGTATTTAAGTACAGATCTAGAATTTAGGGGTGTTTGACTTTAATTTAAAGCGTTACAGCACACTACAGACTAAGGAAATGAAGTGTTTAATGTTTTTTTTTAAAATAAAATTGTTATTTTTAAAAATTATTATAAATATATAAGCTTACCATTGCTGGAAAGAACCAAAAGAATAAATTGTTGTTAAACGTTTGTTGCACTGTAAAAAGACCACTGTAGCTTGTGATGTTAGGTGCATTCGGTAATCCTCGGACAAGGCTCAAGTCTTTCGCTTTTTGAATTTGTCCAGACTGTAAATATGGTGTCAGAAAAAGAGGTGCGTTGTCATCTTTTAACTTAAAATGCGATTTTTTTTTAAAGCTGTCTAAAGGTTTATCCGATTTGTGCGCGAATACACAAAAGAGACTTATTAGAGTGTAAATAAAAAGTATCACTACCAATTTGTAGATCATTTTAAACTAAACTTGAATGGATAGCGAAATATAGTTACGATTGAATTTACGCAGCGTCTAATATGGTTGTAGACTAATTTAATATTTTTACCGCCTCACACCTATAAAATATGCAAGTCAAGGTCTTAGCTTGTCTGACTGGCTAGTCTTCAACAGTTTCTGGAAGCAGAAATCATTGAGGCCTTTTATCAATGCATCCTTTTGACAAGGTCACTGAATTAATTGAAAGTTTGTATCTGATATACATAGGAAACGTGGAAACGTTTTACCATAAGAAGACTCGTATTAATTATACAGTAATTAAAAACACGTTTTAATATTCAGTACATATATAATGCGTCTGTTGATCATGCTATTCTTTTTTCGATTTTTGAAGCTCAGCTTGTCGAATTTCGCAATCTTAATTGAAGATTTTGGGCCACTTATGTACAAAACAGCGTTTTTTTAAATAGTTTTTTTTAAAAAAAAGTAGTTTTAATAGCACTGCACAACAAACACAGTATTTTATTTTTCACTCAAAGAAATGTAGAAAAAATTATGTGTGTGAGTGTTCATAACTCCTACCTACATTAAATATTCTATTTTCTTTATTTAATTTTCTTTTCTTGGGGTTTGTAAAGATGGGTAAGAAAGCATTTAATTATATTTTAAGAAAATGGATACTTGCTAGAAATACATTAACGTGCTTTAATAAGACCCCAAAAATAAATATAAGAATAACAATACATGATTACTAGCACGGTACAAGCTTAACAAATGACAGGTCATTAGCGTCCTTTTATGAACATTAAGAGCAAAGAATATATTTTGTGTAAATATTAGATTACATATCCTATGAAGTGTGGTACAATTTTGGACTAAGTAGAGTTCTATCCTTTCAAATAAATAATTGGTTATTACCACCAGTAACCAATGAAACTGGCACTTATATAGCCAATTTTTATTTAATACTATAAATATTCAATTTGTTGTTATTTAAATAAGAGATTATCTATTAATACGCACAAATCTTTCACAGAACACGTACATTCCTGCAATATCCCATTAAAAGTTATGCCATTGTTATTGAAGTATTAAGTAAAGAAAATAGTTAATGGTTATATACACTGGTGTGCAAAAATTAAGGACGAATTCGAAAAATTAGCATATCAGCTGAACGAAGAGGCAGAGCGGACAGAAAGACCAATCAGGAGATTAAGTAAGGTGATGTACGGTAGCACATGCGCAGATATGCAGGTACACGTTATGGGGGAGTGTCTGAGTAGTATAAAGCATGTTGTCGGTGTAAGATCAGTATTTCTGGCAAAGAGATTGCACGCCGTATAGCAGTTAAAATCACACCGAGTTGCTGCCTCAGCAAAAAAAAAATAGCGAATAATCAATCTGTTAGACGACATCTGGATGCTTTTACCCGAGGTCGAATCATTGGGAAGTTGGAGGAAGGCCGCAGTGTGACAAGTGGGGCTGCAGAGTTCGGAATTGCTCACAGCATCGTTTCACGACTTTGGAGACAATTTCAAACTACAGTAACAGCTATCCGGGAGTTCAGTAGTGGTCGTCCACGAGGAACCACACCCGCAGATGACCGGTACATTGTCTTACAGGCCAGAAGAAACAGGCGGCAGACAGCGAGAGAAATCGCTAGACACACGACACAGGCGACTGGACGACCGATATCGCGTTTTACCGTGGCCAGAAGAGGGCACGGTGGTGGTCTGTTTGCACGACGCCCTGTACGGTGTGTACCTTTAACGCCTGCCCATCGGAGAAGGCGTTCTCTGTGGTGCCGGGAACACCGGAATTGGAGAGACAATGAATGGGGACGAGTACTCTTTACAGATGAGAGCAGATTCGGTTTGAGTAGCGATTCTCATCGCATACTCATATGGAGAGAGCGGGGAAGCCGCAATCATCCCTCGAACATCATTGAAAGGGACAGGTATGGAGGTCGCGGTGTTCTCGTTTGGGGTGGCATCATGCTTGGTAGTCGTACAGACCTTATAATCTACAGACCCAGTTATTGTAACGAGATTCTTCTTCCATATGTGCGCGTTTTTAGAGGCGCTATGGGTCTGCAGTTCCTTTTCATGGACGACAATGCACCATGTCATCGCACAGTAGCTGCCGAACAGCTCTTAGAGAGTGAGGATATTGAACGTATGGATTGGCCGGCACGATCTCCGGATCTCAATCCCATCAAGCATGTATGGGATTTTCTAGGCAGACGCTTGGCAGCTCGTACCTTACCACCAGTAACGATTCGGGAGCTTCGATTGGCGCTGCAAGACGAATGGGCAGCAATGCCTCAACAACTCATTGACACCCTCATTCTCAGAATGGGCAGACGCTGTGAAATCTGCCTAGCAGTCAGGGAAGATCATATCCCCTACTAAAAACCGGATGTTTCTTGCTGGACACCCATCACAGGGATGTTTCGGCCTTCAGTCGCATTGCGCTCCATGCTACTTTTTCAATACAGCTTCTTTTTATCCCTCTGATTTCTCTTTTAGTAAGTGTTGCTTACATTACACCAGTGTTTCTCAAAGTGTGGGGCGCGCCCCCCTGGGGGGGCGCAATGACTCTACAAGGGGGGCGCGAGCGTATCGAAAATTTAAAGATTTTTTTTAAAAAAAAATAACCGGAAAGAGAAGTAAAACAAAATGCTTTCTTCCATAATAAAAAAAACACGCAACAACACTGACATAATTTATGTTTATTATCTGGCTTTTTTCCGTCATCAAATAGCTATCTTTGATCCCAAAACCAAATTAAAGAAAAAAAAACATTTTGTTTTATTTGCTGTATTTCCTCGATGAGAGATTTTTTTTTACGTTTTAACATAAAATATTACTCGTTAAAAGAAAAAACTAAACCCAGACCCTGAGAAAAATTCTAAGAAGATAAACAATTCACCGCTGTAATTATTATTGAAATACTGTACATTAGTTGTAGAAAAAGAAAAGGAAGTCATGATTCACTTTTCAGCCAGGCTGCATAGTACGTTTGCTAATCATTTGATTGACCTTCAATCTTATGGTATGGTTATTATCAATATTAGTTCCCTCCCATCTTTTATGCGTTTGCTTTTCACTTAGGGAAATTGTAAATAATTGAGTTTTTTGCGATATTTGGAAAAGAATTAATTGGTTGGTTTAATATTTCTGTAGGATAATTGAAAAGTGTCTGATTTGCGTCCTTTATAATGGTCTTGTACTTTTGAATCATTTTAGTTCAGTTTTATCGGATTTTTTCTCAAATCATCAAAGAATTGAATATTCCTTGAAAGATAGTAAGTATACTTTCTATAAATTAAAATATTCACTAGAATTCCGATTTGTATCGTGTACAGTAAAAATAATTCTATACAAATGATTGGGGTGACTGAGTCCCCTCGCGCTACCATTAATGTTAGTATCGAGTATGCGCCTACTCCCGGGTTAAAACATTTTGAAGTCTTCTCGCTTTAAATGTTAAAAAGTAACACAATTATTCTTCATCGGAATTTTATATTCTTTTTCATAATTTAACAATAATTCTAAATGCTAATTGTGTGAGGTTTAAAATTACAGTTCTTTTAAACAGTTATTTACAATTATAGCATTTATCTAAAAAAAATCATTTTACATTTTTGTATACAATGTCGTGCACACAGTTTTACTCTCCTTACAATTCAGCTATTATATCAAGAATAATGTTTTATTTTTTTTTAAAAATGAACTCGTGCGAAGTGTCGGTGTTTCAGCCAGTATACGTTTGATGTATCAGTACTGAAGAAGGTATTTTATAAATAATTTCTTATTACTGAATTTGGCCGAGGTAGCCGAGTGGTATAGGTATCGGATCGTGGCTTGCCTTGTCACGAGTTCGAGTCCAGTACCACTAAAGACCCGCCGTGTAGGGCAGCGATGCACGTTAAATCTGTTGAGAGTTGAAACGTTTTCCCGTTGGTGTGGTGTGGTAGTTAGGAGAGAGGGGTGCCAGCTCAGGTGTCATCCACGTCACTTGACCATGGTTCAAAATTACGTGGTCCGTCGTCAAAAGCCCTCGTGCAGCTGAACAGTGCGACGTTAATATTCAATCAATCAATCTTATTACTAAATTAAGAACAAGTTTAATAATTATTAGGGCCTTCCACGGGCTTGTCTTGTAGAGGACAGTTTTTCAAAGGAAGGTTTAATATCAGAAATTGACACTTAAAGAGTTATTTTTCTATATTTAGCTGAGATCTATATTTTGTCTTCAAGGCATCCACTGCAGAAAATCCGGTTTGAAAAAGGTAGGATGTTGAAAATGGTAATAGTATACGAAGTGCTTTTGTTTTTCAGTACAGATAATTCCTCATCCACCTCTACCCCAAATTCAAAGAGCGATTTATTACAAAATTGCCTTTTTAGGTTTTCACTGGATGTGAAATGTATGAAGATTTCTTCTTCGGAAATTGAGAGTCCTTCTGGAATATCTTGAAATAGATCCCTAATCCACTCGTAACTTGCTACCAAGCTGTCCTCATCCAGAAAATACTTTTTAAAATTCTTTGCCAACATAGCTAAATGATTTTACATGTTTTAAAAACAACTTTCACATGTTGTTCTACAGATTTGTAAGTTTTAACACATATCGAGCTGGGGCTTTTTTTCCATCATTTACTTCAGTAGTGGTAAATCCAAAATTTAAGTATTTTTGAGAAGATCGCCTTGATTTAATTTTCGGAACCATGCTCGTTCGTCTGTGTACTTGTTGATTCTTTATTATGGTCGAATCTTTGCTTACGACTTAAAAATGTATGCATGATTTGTTTTAATCTACTGCCGTAAATACTTAATTACCGTGAATTACAATTAACGTGGAAATTAAAAAAATGTACATTCAAGCTAGATTCGGTAGCTATAGGAGTATCGAGTCGACCAAAACTGACTGGAATTGTACGAGGAAAAGCATTTTTACATGTTTTGCGCAGACGTCCGATAGGTTGCCCAGACTCACGCAAACGTACCCTATAATGCCATATGTGATGGATATGATAGAGAGCGACATTGACTAGACTATTTTTCTAATGACATTTGTACTTTGAGAACTGGATGCTGAAAGAAATAAATCTTTAATTAAATACATCATTTTGCGTTCTGTTCCAATTTAAAAATTAAAGAAAGAAAAATAACATAATTCTCTTAAGTAATATATATATTTTAAGTAATTTTCTTAAAATATATATATATTACTTAAAAGTTACATATACACAAAATTTAATATACTTATCGTATTAATTTGTACGGTTTATAATTAAGATCGTATTGTAACTTTAGCGTCTCTCTATCAAAGTGCATTTTTATTGCAGTAAATACACTATTGTTTTACAGGGGGGCGAGACAAAAATTATGATTGAAAATTGGGTCGCCAGTATTGAAAGTTTGAGAAACACTGCTTTTAATGTATGAGTGGTGCACAGAGTATTTTATGACTAATTAATTAATACTAAATTAAGAACAAATTTAATAATTATTAGCTACTTCCATGGGCTTGTCTTACAGAGCAAAGTTTTTGAAAGGAGTTTTAAGATAAGAAATTGACCCTCTGAGTTCATTTTCTATATTTAGCTGATATCTATATTTTGTCTTCTAAGCAACCACCGCATTTTGTAATATGTTCCAATTTAAAAATCAGAGAAATGAAAAATAACTTAGTAATTATCCTATTACTTAACTTTTTTTTGCTTAAAAGTAACATATACAAAATTTAATACTTTTGTCATGAATTTGTACGGTTTATAATAAATATTGTTGCTTTATCGTAAAAGTGCATTATTATGGCATTCAGTAAATTATTATGTATAAGGGGGGCACGATAAAAATTGTAATTGAAAAGGGGGGCGCCAGTATTGAAAGTTTGAGAAGCACTGCATTACACATGTCCTTACGTATTGGGGATCTTACGGTATTAAATGTGTTGATTTGGAAAGCTTTTGTACAAAGTTATATATTGAAAAAACCGTCTCGTCCTTAATTTTTGCACACCAGTGTATATATATATATATATATATATATATATATATATATATATATATATATATATATATATATATATATATACGTAGTATTATTTTTATATTATAATATTAGCCTTATTAAATATATATGTTTATGCATATATATTAATATGGTTATTAAAATTCTCCAACTTTACTATGAATTAATTAATTGATAAATCTGTCTAAAAATTACGCAACTCATTAAAGATACACTATAGCGACATTAACTATTAAACCCTTGCCATGTAACTGTAGAGCAGTGTTTCTCAAAGTGTGGGGTGCACCCCCTGAGGGGGCGCGAGCATATCGAAAATTTAAAGATTTTTTAAAAAAAATTCGTAAAGAAGTGAAACAAAATACTTTTTCCATAATAAAAAAAATGCACAACAACACTGATATAATTTATGTTTAGCATCTGGCGTTTTTCTTTTTTAACATAAAATATTACTCGTTAAAAGAAAAAACGAAACCCAGACCCTGAGAAAAATTCTAAGATAAACATTTCATCAGTGTAATTATTATTGAAATACTGTACATTAGTAGTAGAAAGAAAAGGAAGACATGATTCACTTTTCAGCCAGGCAGCATAATACATTTGGTGATCATTTGATTGACATTCAAACTTACTGGTATGGTTTCTACATTAGTTCCATCCCATCTTTTATGTATTTGTTTTTCGCTTACGGAAATTGTAAATAATGAAGAGTGTTACAATATTTGGAAAAGCATTGATTGATTTGAAGGATTATTTGGCTAAGATTTATTTTTAAGAGTAATCTGAAACATATGAAGAATAGTGAAAAACGTCATAATCCTTTTTAGAACATCCGTATTTTTTTTGAATACACTTTTTACCCGGGAGCGGTGGTGCGGGGCATCTGTGATCTCTATTGAATGAAGTTGAAACTGATCAAGCAAAATAATGCATATTATTCATGATTGAGAAACACGATGAACATGAAACGAAAGGAAAGTTTTCAAATACTTCATAAAGAACTCCATCAACCACAAGATTCAAGTGCACCACAAGATTCAGTTCGCGTTGTCAAAAAGAAACTAGAAAAAAGAAGTTCAACTTGATATTTGTTGATTCCCAAAGGTGACACGAGTTCGAGCCCAGTACCACTAAAGACCCGTTGTGTATGGGGGAGGTGCACGTTAAATCTGCCGAGAGCTCAAACGTTCTATTGTTGGAGTGGTGTGGTAGTTGAAAGAGGCCAGCTCAAGTATCGTCCTCGTCAACAATTGTTCAAAATTACGAGGTCTGTCTCTAAAAGCCCTCGTGTAGCTGAACAGTGCGACGTTAACATTCACTCACTCGATCATGAAAGCTCATTAAAACTACAATTACTTGAACAAAATATGACAGCTTTGCCAGTAAACATTTCTGTAACGTTAGTGAATTTCTGTAATTAACATTTCTGTAATGTTAGTGATTTTCTGTAATGTTAGTGAAAAGTGTCTCTGATTTGCGTCCTTTATTAAGGTATTGCACTTTTGAATCATTTTAGTTCAGTTTTATTGGGTTTTTTCTCAAATCATGAAAGAAAAATTGAACATTCCTTGAAAGCCGGTAAGTATACTTTCTCTTAATTAAATTATTCACTGGAATTTTTTCCAATTTGTATCGTGTAGAGTAAAAATAATTATAAACAAATGATTGGGATGACTGAGTCCCCCCCCCCGCACTACCATTAGCGTTAGTATCGAGTGCGCGCCTGCTCCCGGGTTAAAACATTTTGAAGTCTTCTCGCTTTAAATATTAAAAAGTAACACAATTATTCTTCATTGGAATTTTATGTTCTTTTTCATTATTTAACATTAATTCTAAATGCTAATTTTGTGAGATTTAAAATTACAGTTCTTTTTAACACACAGTTATTTACAATTATAGCATTTATCTAAAAAAAATCATTTTACATTTTTGTATACAATGTCGTGCACGCCGTTCTACTCTCTTTACAGTTCAGCTATTATATCAAGAATTATGTTATATTTTTTAAAAAATGGACTCGTACGAAGAGCCGGTGTTTCAGCCAGTATACGTTTAATGTATCAGTACCGAAGAAGGTTTTTTATAAATAATTACTTAATACTAAATTAAGAGCGAGTTTAATAATTATTAGTGACTTCCATTAGCTTGTCTTGTAGAGCAAAGTTTTTCAAAGGAAGGTTTAATATCAGAAATTGACACTCTGAGTTATTTTTTCTATATTTAGCTGAGATCTATATTTTGTCTTCAAAGCAGCCACTGCAGAAAATCCGGTTTACCAAAGGTAGGATTTTGAAAATGGTAATAGTATACGAAGTGCTTTTGTTTTCAGTACAGAGAATTCATCATCCTCCTCTACCCAAAATTCAAAGAGCGATTTATTACAAAATTGCATTTTAATTTTTCACTGGATGTGAATTATATGAAGATTTCTTCTTCGGAAGTTGAGAACCCTTCTGGAGTATCTCTAAATAGATCCGTAAACCACTCGTAACTTGCTACCAAGTTGTCCTCATCAAGAAAATACTTTTTAAAATTCTTTGCCAACATGGCTAAATGATTTTACATGGTTTTAAAAACAACTTTCACATGTTGTTCTTCAGATTTGTAAGTTTTAACACATAACTAGCTGGGGCATTTCTCCCCCATCATTTACTTCAGTAGTGGTAAATCCAAAATTTAAGTATTTTTGGACAATTTTTCTAATGACATTTGTACTTTGAGAAATGGATGCTGAAAGAAATATATCTTTGATTAAATATATCATTTTGCGATCTGTTCCAATTAAAAATTAGAGAAAAAAATAACACAATTTATATAAGTAAGTAATATGTATATTTTAAGTAATTTTCTTCAAATATATATATATATATATATATATATATATATATATATTATATTACTTAAAAGTAACATATACAAAATTTAATACTTATACAGTTTATAATTGAGATCGCATTGTAGATTTAGCGTAAAAGTGCATTTTTAGTGTAGTAAATACATTATTGCTGTACAGGAGGGGGGCGACAAAAATTATGATTGAAAATTGGGTCGCCAGTATTGAAAGTTTGAGAAACACTGCTGTAGAGAATACATGCTATGTATAGGGCAAAAAACTATTGTAACCTCATATGAATACATGCCTTCTGTAGGTATTAAGTACAGAAAGTATTATAAACCAGATTTTCTTTCATTGAATAGTAAGCAATTACCAGTAATAAGTTTCTGTTCCATTTCTTCATATTCTTCATTGCAAATAGATCCTTTAAGACTCACTGTCGTATTCATCAGTTTTCGACAGATATTCTCATTCAGTATCACTTCTGTTGAGATCATACGGCGATGCCCTATTGACAAGGAGAAGCAAAAATAAAAGCGACAATAGTTATAGTAACCTCAGAAAGCGAAACGAAATGAGAACGAACGTGAGCCTTAGCTTTAAAAGGAATAATGACATCTTGGATTTGCGAGTACGCTAGAAATCGTGATCTGTGGCTCAATGGGTAATGCACAAAAACAGTTTTTTAAATGCAAAAGGCAAAATTGGATTAATGAAATATTTTCTTAAGCTGTTGTTTACATTGAATTTAAAAATAATGGGTGTGCGGAAAGTATATGGCTACACTTTCGAATTTTTATTGCAAATAAACAAACAAAAATATCCCCTTGTGTTTTTTTTATATTCTATAAAGAATATACCAAAGTTTCTTTTTTTTACTATTGCGAGATTTCAATACGCACACCATTAGTCGCATACAACGCATAAAATCCATATTAGTAAAGTCATTCCAGCTACTGCTGGGGTCACCAGATTTCGTTTTTGACATTACGCTTCCTATCGTCATAAATATTTAAAACCACTTATAAATTGTGTATCCTTAAAGTAAACATCGTTCAGAGGGAGTCCGAAATTTACGCTGTACCTGTGTTGTAAATTTAAATAAGATAAACCATGCTGCAACTTGCTCTTTTTCTTGCCGGGAAGCTATTTTATAGCAAGAATGCAGCAAAACGTGGAAATAATTCTTTGTTAGTTTATTTTTAATTAATTTTTGAAACTGTAGCCATACTTTTTGGAAACATAATTTATATAATTATGTTCATTTTTTTTAATAATTGATTGAGAAGATATATTTATCCAAAATCCTCATTTTTATGTTTAATTAAATTTTTTCCAAACATAAGGTGAAACGTGGGAGCTTCCTGTTTTGAATAAGCTGCAGTGATGTCCATAGGGAGGGGTTCGGTGGGAGGTGTGGATTCGGATATTTGTATTCTCACCCCTCTCAATCTCAAACATGAACACGTTGTGGTCGAGGCAGCATTGGGCTTTTGCCGTGCAGGCGAATTTCTTTAAAGGTCTGTCCGAGATAACAGTGCAACGTGCCTTTCGCACTCATTTCGATATTCTTTCCTGAGGTTGTGTTTCTAATCGGAAATGCGTTTCAGTGTGAACGGATGCCTTCCGAGCCACGGGGAATGTCTTCAAAGAAAAGAAAGGATCCCCATAGACCGTTAGAACACCAGAAAAGGGGAAACAAATTCGTGCGTCAATTCAGACAAGTATGTGACAGTGATCCAACACAATTCTTCTTTCCTGCACTCAAAAAAATTAATCTTGATAACGCATGGTTACAACAAGATGGGGCTACGATCCACACCTCCAGGGTTTCCATGGGAGTTTTAAGGTATCGACTACGTTCAGAACCGTGATTTTGCAAAAGCGCATAAATGAATAATTTTCATGATATTTAGTGTCACTTAGATTAGAATGCACGTATGTAATTGTTTTAAGAACATTTTAACGAAAAATTATTTATATACAATATTTTGGCAAAAACGTAACTTAGAATAATCTTTTTTCCAAATGTTCTCCTTTTGTGAAAAATGCTTCTATTATAATAATATTTGGCCTGTATATAGCTCAGACCTCTATACAAAAGCTTAACTAGAATTTTTGAAATATATAACTTAAAAGTGGGTTTATCCATATTTTACGACAATAGAGGGGATCAATTTTAAGAAAAAAAACGCCAATAATTATTTCAGTTGGTAGTAACTCTGAAAATAATGAGAATTTTTCAAAAATTCTAGTTGAGCCTCTGTAGAGAGGTCTGAGCTATATACAGGCAAAATATCATTATAATGGAAGTATTTTTCACGAAAGGAGAACATTTTAAAGAAAGATTATTCTAAGTAAATTTTTTGCCAAAATATTGTATTTAAATAACTTTTTTTGTCAAAATGTCCTTAAAACAGTTTTGTGCATGTATTCTAATCTGAGTGACACTAAATATCATGAAAATAAATTATTCATTAATGCGCATTCTTAAAATCCCGGTTTCGAACGTAGTCAGATACCTTAAGAACAGCCTTCTTCAAATGACTGATCTTCCTGCGATGGGAAGTAAACTGGCCTGCGTACTCACCTGATTTATCCTTTGCTGATTATTTCTTGTGGGATTATCTCAAGTCCGTGATTTTCAAAGGTCGTACCAAGACCCTATAAGACCTACGAAGCAGCATCTCAGCCAAAATTGACACAATCCGGTCAATATGCTTGAAAAGGTAACTTAAATTTTCCAAAAGCGACTGCATCAGTGTATATTGATATTGAAGGGAGACATTTAGTGATATTCTATGTAAAACAGTATAAATTCAATGTTCCAGTGTTGTGTGGTAGGTGGAGAATAATAATGAAGTCGAGTAAAATATGTAGTGTGTTTTATAGATTTTCAAAACAGTAAGTCCCACCCCCGTATAATAATAATAATTGTGTTCGAAAACATAAAAAAACACAACATTTTTTTCTGTTATAAAAAAAGAAATACATATTTTTTGCTCTCATTTAACTGAAACTTTCTTTTACAGTATACATTTTCCCGTTTAGTTTTATATACGTATGCCTGCCTGAATCAGAATTCAATCTATTTTCGAGGTCAGAGAGAGAAAGGAGACATTTATTTTCTTAGAAGTAATTGTAAAATTTATTACTTTGAGAAAGTTGATTTCTCACAAAACATCTAGTTCCTCTACCGCTATCAAATAAAGTAGAATAAAGGAAAAAAGTGTTGAACTCATGGAGTTCGTGCTCTGAATATCAAATCACAAGCAAAACGAATACAAATGATATTAAGGAATGCAAGGACAGTTACATAATAATGGATTCAACATTTTTGAATTTATCATCACTTTAAAAGAAATAGATTGTATCTCTATCATGAATGTATCATTTCAAATTAAATTTATGGAAATAACGTAATGCTAAAATCCAAGTATGAAAAAATAAGAGTTTAAATATGTCATCATTTTTTCCGTTGCTTTTAATGAAATACTTAACAGCCAGTATTCAGAAGGGGTTGTAAATTAATTTTCCATAAACAAACAGTTGTTATAGCAAGTAATAATAAACACTATCCGTAGATTTGAAATAAAAAGCACAAAATAATTATTATGGCTAAGTGCCGATTCCACAAGAAAATTTCGAACACGTGCATAACGAAGCAGTGAGTGAAGGTTCGAGTTGTGTAGCACTCAAACAAAAGACGAATCGACGAGATTTGAAAATTGCTTAAGTCCGAGTTCTCTCTCGCACGCGCGTAAGCAGAGGTCTACTAAATGTATTTCGTGTTCCAAGTACCACTTTTTACGGATGGAAATCTGAGATCGATTAATCGAAGAATCGATTTCTCAGGTAAAAATATCGATTTTTTAAAATCAATATGTAGCACTGAATCGATATTTCATCCAGGAAAATCGACATTCGATTTTTTTTTTGTTTTGATAAAAACCATAAGATTATTTACAAGGATTAATTTACTGGCAAGAACAAAAAAACTGTATTTATCATCAAGTTCACTCAATAGCCATAATGTATATGAGCATCGTTGGATCATCTGTCCCTTGTGAGCGTCTCTTTCGATTGCCAGCATCATCGCAAGTAATAAGCGGAACTATTTAGATCGCAGTAGACTTGACACACTGTTGTTTTTAAATAGCTTTTATATTAAGCCGGTGCTTCTCAAACTTTCAATATTCGCGACCCATAATTCAATCATAATTCTCGTCATGTCCCACCCCTCCTCCATAGAATAACACGGTATTGAATTCAGTAGAACTATAATTTGACGCTAAAGCCACACTACGAATATGGCCAATATGGCGGCAATGGAGGATGACGTGTTTTTTGATGCTCTTCAAAAACACTGCAAGATTATTGAATCTGCGCTGATGTCGAAATGCAATATGAACAATCAGGTGCGTGAAGATGCCAGGCAAGCTTTGGGTGAGTTGAAAGCTTCTATTTATCAGAATTTCGAAAGAATTAAGTCTGCTAATTTTCTAAAAGCATGTAAAGAAAGTTTAAAGGAAGCCATTGCAAGCCAAGTTACGCCAAAGTGCAGTTACGCCAACGTCGTGGCGCCATCTGGTGTTACGGAAAATAAAGGAAAGTCTTCCGATTATTGTGTGGTTGTAGACTCGGATAATTGCTCCTCTGAGGATGTTAAGAAAATTATTAAAGCGAAAATAAACCCAGCGGAATCTAAATTAGGAGTTTGTGACTTGAAGAACATCAGAGGAAACAAATTGTTAGTTAAATGTGTCTCTGAAAATGATCGTGACCGGCTTTTAACAGAAATTCAGGAAAAATATCCAGAATTAAAGGCTTCCGTTCCCAAAAGGAGAAATCCAGCCATAATTATTAAAAATGTGCCAAATGAAGTAAAAAATGAAGATCTCTTAAAAGTGATTACTGAACAAAATCCTGAAATTGTTGTAGATGATGAAAGTATACGGCAGTGCAGAGTTCGCTTTACTTTGAAAACCTTTCAACATACAAGGCATGTTGTTATCGAAACTCACCCCACGGTTCGTAAATCCATCCTTCGACAAACAAGATTGAAAATTATTTGGAGTGCATGTGACGTAGATGATTTTCTTATTATCAATAGATGTTTTAACTGCCTTGGATACAATCATCGCGCTGACGAATGCAACAATGCACTAGCCTGCTTTCACTGTTCCGGAGAACACAAAGGGCAAGATTGTCCAAATAGGGATGCAGCGGCTTGTACAAACTGTATCCGTTTCAATCACAAAACAAAAAATATTCATAAAAAAGTGAATGTTAATCATAAACCCTTTTCCGAGTGCTGTTCTTGCCATATTTTTATGAAGAAGAATACCCATTCTAGAATTAACTATGATTAGGTCAGATAATCAAGTTCTAAAGTGTATGCAGTTAAATCTACACAAGTCTAAATCTGCGACACAGCAACTCATTTTAAACATGGAAGCAGATAACATTGATTGTGCGCTGGTTCAAGAACCTCATAGCTACATGAGTACTCTTCCGGGTTATCCTAGTACTTATCGACTTTTTATGATCCTAATTCTGACATTATTAAGGCAGCTATTATTGTTCGTTCTCGTCATCTTTCGACTTTTATTGATTATAAAAATTCTGATTATAATATGGTCACTTTAGAAGTTATCGCAGGCTCAACTGCGTTTACTCTTTTCTCTTACTATTTCGAGCCTTCAAAAAACATTGACTCGGATCTTCATAAAATCAGCCAAGTTTTTAGTAGCAAAAATCTCAATCGATTGGTTTGGAGCATGGACTCCAATAGCAAATCAGAATTATGGTTTAGTCCCTACTCAGATGCACGAGGAAATAAGTTAAGTGAGTTTATTTCTGCCAACAACTTATTTATTATCAATGAGGATTGTGGTCCTACTTTTCGTGCAACTCAGGGAACAAGCTATATTGATATTACAGTTGTTGGTTCGGATCTACTCGAGGACAACTCGAGTTGGTGTCTTTCTGAGAATGAATCCCTTTCTGATCACGTGATGATAGAATTTGAGTTTTGTCTTTCCACTGTCCTGCGAGATACATCAAGTGCTCCTTTTGTAATATTTAATACAAGAAAGCAAACTGGTGTCGCTTTCGGAAATTTTGTCTCTCTCGTATGACTCAGATATTTGATACTCTTAACAGTTGCACTAATAGTTCTTGCCTAAATACAGTCATTGAGGAACTTAGTTTTGTTATTCATCAGGCATGCTTGTACTCAATACCTATTAAGAAAACTAGCAAGCATAATGTGCCTTGGTGGTCTATCGAGATTGGTTGTGCGAGGAAGAGGCTTAATGCTTCTAGACGTAGATTTCAGCGTTGTAAAAATCCAACTGTTAGAGAATTGTATAAAAATAGTTATCTTGAATATAGAAAGGATTATAATCAAATGCTTATTAATGCAAAATCTGAGTCTTGGAAGAAATTTCTTTTGACCATTGATGCGCAAAATGTGTGGAAGAAGGTTTATACGTATGGCGTTAAAAAAGAATTCATGAAAAAAAATTGAAATAACTGGTATTAAGCTACCCACAGGAGAAACAACCACTTCTTTAGATGAGACAATTAATGCCGTGCTTCAGAAATCATTCCCATCTGATTCAGAGGAAAAGGACAATATCTTTCAGAAAGACTATCGTGATGCCGCGCGTACTGCTTACCCTTCCTTTTTTTATCCTTCTTTTTCCTATGATGAAGTTAATACAATGGTTTCTATGCTAAAGCTAAATAAATCACCTGGTCCGGATTCTATTTCAAATGAGATTATTAAACAGTTTCACTTAGCATTCCCCTCTTTTCTCCATAAGCTTTTTAATGTTTGCCTCGGTTTAGGTATCTTTCCTCGGATTTGGAAGCTTGCCCAGGTGATTCTCATCCCCAAAGTTAATGAGTTTAGAGTTCCCCATTTGGATAACCTTAGGTGCATAAGCTTACTTCCGGCTCTTGGTAAATGCTTAGAGAAACTTTTTGTTAACAGGATTTCCTGGTATCTGCGCCGTGGAGACTTTCTCTCTAGTGATCAATACGGTTTTACTCCTCATAAGAGTACTGAAGATGCTCTTTTACGTTTAAATGAGATTGGTAAGAGAGGCAAAAAGAAACATTTACATTCAATCTTGATATATCTTGATATAAAGGTGCTTTTGACAATGCATGGTGGCCTTGCATTCTGAATCTCCTTAAGAAAGCTGAAATTCCGATAAATATTTTTTCACTTGTTGCTGACTTTTTAAATGACAGAGTGGCCAAAATGCAACTGGGTTCGACGTCTGCTATCCGCTGCCTTGAAAGGGGTTGCCCTCAAGGATCAGTGTCTGGACCTATTTTTTGGAATATCATTATCAATGATCTCCTATCTAAACTTAATAATCTTGCCTGCTGTGAAATCATAGCTTTTGCTGATGACATTTTAGTTTGTTCCCAAGGTAGGGATATTTCTGAGACTTTCCTACATGCACAGGAAGCTTTGAACTTCGCTTCTGACTGGTCAAAAAGTTTTAAATTGGAATTTAATCCTGATAAAACCAGATTCATGGCTATTGAAAAACGAAACGTTTGCTATGATGCATTTCAGCTATATCTCGATGGAACTCCCTTGACTATGGTAAAGCAAATGAAGTATCTTGGGGTTCTTCTTGATACTAAATTTTCTTGGAAGCAACACTTAAGTTACATATCCGAGAAATGTGACAAATTACAGCGTGGATTAAATCGGATTGCTCGCAACACGTTCGGAATAAATTTCAATGTACATTCTCTCATTTATAAGCAAGGAATCGAGCCTTTCATTTTGTATGGCTCTAGAGTTTGGGGCGAGGCACTTAAAAGAAAGATGAATTCTAAGTATCTGCGACGCATACAAAGAAGGATACTTTTACGGGTCATATGTGGTTATCGCACAATAAGTTACGACTCAGTTTATGCTCTTTCTGGCTTCCCTCCAATCGACATTACTATTCTTCATAATATTGCTTTTAGAGAAAATCTCTCTGCTTCTTCCATCTCTAATTATGATTGTATTCTATCTCCATTTTTATCCCTCATCCTTCAGAGAGGAATGCCATCAATACTGTTCAATTTAGTGACAAGACCACAGAAGATTTCCCTGTTATTTGCTATACTGATGGCAGTAAAATTGATGGAAGAGTTGGTTTCGCATTTGTTGTGTTCAGGAGTGGTGTTGAATCCGAGAACTTTCAATTTAGAATTCGTGATGAATGCACAGTTTTTGTAGCTGAACTTTTATGTTTAAATTTCGCCGTTAAATGGATCACTGAGCAAAATAGTGTCATCTCAGAATACCTCATCTGTACTGACTCTCTTTCCTCCTTGGATTCTCTTAAATGTATTTCTTCATCTAACAATATAATCGTCGAGATCCAGAAGCAACTTAAAAGCCTAAGAGATAAAAACATCTCAATAGATTTTGCATTTGTTCGCGGACCCACCGGCGTTCTTGGAAATGAGCGAGCCGATTGGCTTGCAAAAGCTGCAACCAAGCGCAAAATTGACATTGACGTTAATATTCCTAAATCGTTTTACAAAGAAGATCACGAATGAAAGAATGATGAAGTCTTGGAACCAAGAATATCTCATTTCTAATAAGGGGAGCATAACAAAGAAATTTTTCCCACCATTAATAAGAGACTATCATGTCATCATTTTTACACTAACTACAAATTAACCCAATTTCTCACTGGTCACGGTAATTTCAAAAGCTACCTGAACAAATTTAATTTAGCTCCTTCATCTTTCTGTGACTGTAATATTGGTGGTGAGGAAAATGTAGAACATGTGATCCTTCTGTGTTCCAAGTATGTCAGAGAGAGAAAGATCATAAGACTGGCGTTCAAGAGACTCAACATTAATTGGCCACCGAATTTTCACCAATTTCTTTCCACCAGAAGTGCTTTCAATAATTTCTGTAAATTTGTTGCAACTGTTTGTAATCCTTCTTAACTTCTTTTTTTAATTGTTTATTTCCCTTGAATGTGTGTTTAAGACTTACTTCTGTAAGCCCCGTGTGATACTTTGTGGTGCACGGGGATTTTAAAATTGTTTTCAATAAAAAAAAAAAAAAAAAAAAAGCCACAATACGATTTTAACCTCAATACGATGTCACCGGCGTATATACGCATCTCGCTCAGCAAAAGCATTAATATTCTGGACGTATACACACTGCTTAAAACAATTAAAGTATATTGAAAGTTTTATATAAAATAAAGATATAACCGAATTTTTTTGCTGAAAATGGAAGAAGAGAATCACAAATGCAAATTTATTCTGATTTTCAAACTGTGGAGTATGCTAATTTTGAGTTCGACGTTAAAAACGTCGCTTCAGCGGCTGCGAATGAAATTTGACTTTCAATTGAATTGAAGACAAGGATGATCGGCATTCAGTGACTGCTTTGTTTCGATGAGTATGATATCTCAGCGAAGTCATTTAACTGATTCAGAAGCCTGGAGAGTTGCTGGCAGGTTAGAAGGGGGCCAAACTCAAGCCGAAGTAGCTCAAGCCATTGGAGTGTCACAAAGTGTGATTTTCAGCATCTGGAACCGTTTTTAGAGACTGGAAGTGCAGGCCGAAGACCAGGATAAGGTCGTAGATGGGCAACAAAGCCCAATGAAGATCGTTATTTAGTGTTAAAGTCTCGGAGACACTGAAATATGAACGCTACTCTTCTCCAACAATACCTTCGCTCGGCTACTGGCACCACGGTTTCAACTCAGACTGTCCGAAACCGGTTCCATGGTGTAGATCTGTATGCTCGCCGACCGATGGGATGTGTTAAACTAACATCAAGGCATCGTCACGACCACAGGGAGTGGGCAACAGAACATGTGAACTGGAGGAGAAATGAATGGAGCAATGTTCTTTTTTCTGACGAGTCCCATTTTTCTGTTCATCCGGATAATAGGCGTATTTTCATCTGCAGGGACCGTGGTAGTAGGAATAATCCTGCGTTCGTGCACGAAAGTGTCAGATTTGGGGGTGGGGGAGTGTTGGTGTATGGTGGCATCTCCATTGACGGGCGCACATACCTCTACATCATTCGAGATGGACCTCTGACTGCTCGCCGATATAGAGATGAGATCCTCAGACCTATTGTAGTCCAATACGCTGCAGCAATCGGAGATGACTTCATTTTAATGGGCGATAACTGCAGGCCACATCGTGCTAACCTGGTGGAGGATTTCTTTTTCGAGAAAGGAATCGTACGAATGGAATGGCCAGCATGTTCTCCAGACATGAATCCAATAGAGCACGTTTGGACGATCTAGGAAGACGAGTTGCTGGCCGAAAACCACCCCCACAAACTCTCCAGGAACTGGAAAGAGCTCTTCTGGAAGAGTGAGACAGAATACCCCAATCCGTGATTAATAGCCACATTGACTCCATGCCTCAAAGGTGCTCAATGTTGCTGGACGTCTGTGGAAACCATACCCCCTACTGAAAATGATTTCCTTTGAAGAAAACACCTTTTCTTATTCTTTTTTTCTCATATGCACAAATTGTGTTTTTTTCCTTTTGTACACAAATGCGCAATAAAATGCATTTTTTTCTGCCAAACATGTATAATTTATTCTCATATAACCTACTACGTCTGTCGACCATGTATTAATCAGTCGACCATGTATAAAAAGTTTCCCAGCCACAACATCCACCTAAAACCGCAATATCCTTTAATTATTTTGAGCAGTATATAAGTGTTTACGAAGTACGATCTTTTCTGTGCACTACTAGCCTTAAAATGATTTCGAAGGCTTCGGAATACAATAAAGGGACTTGACAGTGTTTGTGAAGGATTTTCTTACTTCAGAAAATCTACTTATATTCTCTCATTCATTTTCTCCTCCCCCCCCAAACATCACATACGAAAATCTACGTGGAAAACGGTGGCATTGGGGAGCAAATCGCGCAACTTTTAATAAGCAATTAAGGGGTTAATTAATAATGATGCAAATATTACAGGTGCATTTTAATACAAACCCCTAAAGTCACTGATAATTATCGAACCATTTCTTAACTTAGTATCGTTAAATTAATTATAAAAAAAACATTGTACGGACTGATACATTTTTATGTGTATTATATCGGCGAAAATGTGTGTTTTATTTTTTATTATGTCAGAATGTATTTTGTTTGTTTACTTACACTAAATTAATAATTTTTAAAAAAATAATATTTTGTTTTCGACTTTTCAATATACTCGCGCCCCCCACGTTGAGTTACCCCCCATATTTTGAGATACGCTGTATTAAGCATTGAGAACTATACGCTATAATATCTATTTCCTAAATGTTTTAATGTATATAACAAATACTTTCAGAATATGAATGTCTTCCTTTATACCTGATACATTGATATAGCAATAAAAATAATTTTAATTGTCGAATTGTCGAATACCCTGAACTAAAAAATTCTCCGATTTTACTGATAAGAGATCGTTTATTATGTTATCTTTCATGTTTTTCATAAAATTCATTTATATATACATTGTAAATGCAGATTTGAAAAAAAAATTGATTTTTTAGAAATCAATCTTTTAGACCTCGATTTTTTCGTCAATCGATTCATCAGGTTACGATTCGATTCGATTTAAAAATCGATCTTTTTCGGAAAGAATCGCCATTACTAGCATCTTCCCTTGCACATTTTCTAACAGAGACATATTTAGTACGTACATACGTATATGGTTTCAATTTTTTCAACATAAAAGAAAGGTTTTATGTATTCTGGATAATTCTGCTCACGTAAAAAAATAAATAACATGGGAATTAATTATCTTGCATTTATAAAACTTCTTATTTTCCCAGCATCATTTAAAACGTCTTTTAATGCATTATTTATTTTTTTACTACCGTGATACAATATTCTAAATAAGATTTTACAATTAAACTTCCTTTTTTCCCCTTCTCCATACTAATATAAGAATCACAAATGAGAAATTAACTCTCATGTTCAAGCAACACATATGATTCCAATAAAATATTAGATGCGATATCATTGTGTGTGTGACTTTGGGAAACAAAGTCTCAACTTTCTATTTCTTGGAATCGCACAAACTTATTTCTTGCAGAATGTCCTTTTAAACCAGCTGATCTGAGTACTTTTCTAGTAGTTTCAGGTGAAATTAAAGAGGAAAACTATTGATTGAATTTTATAGAAACTTATTCGTAGCTCAATCAGTGATCTTTTATTTGCATTTATTTTAACTATAAATCTTTTCTTTTTCTAGAGTTAGCTTTACCGAACAAATAATTTTATTCTTGTTATAAACTCTACTTTATTTTCTCAAGCACGCTATAAAAACAGTAAGCGATTCAGCTGGATGAAATTACTTATTTAGCCGGTTGGGTGGCGTAGTTGGTTTGTCGCTGGCCTTCTATAACCAAGGTTGCGGGTTCGACTCCGGTCAAATCGGTGAATTTTCCTGATGCAGAATATTGACAGCGACCTTGGCGTATGATTATACTGTTTGAAAAAGGTCCATTCAATGTCCGTTTGACTTGGTTGCTCTTTGCAAAATTAAATTCCTAAGTACAAATTTCGCATCGGCAGAGCTAAGGTGGAAGAAACTGGGTGTCTAAATTACTTACGGTAATTGGTATCGTCTAAATGGTGCCGCACTAAAGAGTGATACCGGCCCCTCAAGAATGTACTAGGTCTGCAAAGGTGGAACTACCAATACGCAGCTCCAATGCAGAAAAAAGAAATACCCATTTAGTCACTTATATAATAAAAAAAATCGAACATTATTTGTTGTTTCCTTACTTTATAAAAAAAAATATTTTCTCGACGTAAATGCATATAATTTCACCAAACGATACTTTACACATAACCGAAATGGAAAAATAATAAAAAAATTGTTTAATATTCTAATATTTGATAAATTTATTCAAAAGCATAACAATCAAAATTCGAAAATTCGGCGTTCGATTATCTTAGGTTACATTCACAGCAACCCTTAAGGTGTTTGCCTTTTACTCCATGACATCGGCAGAATCGTCTGATGTGGCATCGCAGCCGATCTTCATGGTTGTCATTGGACTGGCCTAACATAGTGTTCAATGATATATCTCGCTTTACTCTTGAGGCAAATGATCATCGTCTTCGTTTTTAAAAGGGCGAGGCCAATGGTCTCAATCATCCTTTGTTTTACACAGGTATACATCCATAACCCCTGTTGTGAGGATATGGGGTGTTATGTCATACGGCTGCAGATCATCTCTAGTTATCCTCCATACATATTTAACCACTCACCGGTATGTTGATACCATCCTGTTGCCGGTTGTATTATCCTTCATGGTACGTCATCTGAGGGGCAGTTTTCAACAAGATCAGGCCCTATACCGCTCACATATCCCTGGACTACCATCTTCATATTAATACTATTTCTTGAGTGAGTTAGTGAGTGAATATTATCGTGTCACACTATTCAGCTTCACGAGGGCTTTTGGCGACGGACCTCGTAATTTTATATCATGTTTAAGAGACGAGAACAACACCAGAGCTAGCACACCTCTCTCCCCACTACCACACCACACCACGCCAACAAGAGGACGTTAGAACTATACCATTTTTTGCGTACATCGCTCCCCTATACGGTGGGTCTTGAGTGGTACTGAGTACAAACTCTTGACACGCCAGCCACGAGTCCGTTACTCTTCCTTGACCAGCAAGTTCACCAGACCTTTCACAAATCAAACATGTTTCGGAAATGATTGGATTCCAAATGCAGGCTCCCTAAAATATCGCAGATTTGGGGCAACAACTGATGAATGCTTGTCAGAATGTATCGTAGGATGCCATTTGGAACCTCTTTCTTGTATACCGAGTCGTATAAAAGCATGTATCACCACCAACGGGCGGTTTCCCCAACTACTGATTTGAACTTTGAAGCTATAATCGTGAGTCATGGAAGGATCCTATGTCTCGATATTTTTATCATCTTATTATCTGTTTATGAGCTGTACACATATTTAATTTCTGTAAAAAAACTACTTCCTTCATAGTGCTTCATTTTTTTTGCAAGAGTATATATATATATATATATATATATATATATATATATATATAAATTCAATATATAATAATTCAAGAGCTATTACAGATTATCGGAATTATTACACACACACACACACACACATATATATATATATATGTGTGTGTGTGTGTGTGTAATAATTCCGATAATCTGTAATAGCTCTTGAATTATTAATATCCAGTCCTTCTGGACAACCATGTAATTATTTTAATTGGTTACCCGCCTACCGGGGACTTATGAAACTATCTTCATCCACCTCCTAAAATCCCATGATGTCATGTTGCCCATAAATACCGAGATCTGGAAATCGCGTGATCTCTTTTTTTCTGCTCTCGCTTCTCTGCAATCATGTAACCAGTCGGCTGTTGCGCGTTCTGTGTTTGTCTTTGTCTGTGTTTGTGCCATGATGTTTGCTTCTTGTTATGCGTAATGCCATCCCTACTTGATCTTTATGTGCTTCCAGTTGTGAATAAACTGGATTATTGATTTACATGACTGCCTAATCAATCCCATCATAGAAAATGCATCAACCTACAGTATCATTCATCACACCACCGTCCACGCCCTACCTTTGGTTCGTCATGTTTAAAATCTACCACTCGCCACGACCTAGTATGCACTGCTAAAGCTTTTTCATTATATATATATATATATATATATATATATATATATATATATATATGTATATAATAATAATAATTTCAATAATTTAATCTGTAATAGCTCTTGAATTATTTAAGGCACAGTCTTTCAGGACAACCCTGTAATTATTTTAATTGGTTACCCGCCTACCGGAGACTTTTGAAACTATATCCATTCACCTCCAAAATCACGTGATGTCCCGCTGCATATAAATAGCGAGACTCTGGAAAGCCCGCTCTCTTCTCTCTGTAAACACGTAGCCAGCCGGCTGTCGCACGTATTGTGTTTGTTTACTGTCTTTGCTATGTGTAGTGTCGTCCATGTATTATGTTTAAGAGTTTCAAGATGTGAATAAACTGGATTTACAATTTACAAAACTGCCTCGTCAATCTCTACATAGAAAATGCATCAACATACAGTATCATTACCTCACTATTGGCCACGCCTTATCCTTTGGTTCGCTACATGAACATCATCCACTCGCCACGTACTACAGTTATATTACAATTCTCCTGAATTATATATATTAGTTTTTCAGAGAGAGTATTCTAATTGAACTGTTGAAAACGTAAACAATTTTTAAGTATTGATGTGCGATTCGCACACATATTATTTCTTTTCATAAACATCCCTTGAAATATTAATAAAGTAAACTTAAAGATTAGTTTAAGTGATTACTGTGTTTTGAAATCAAATATTTAAAGCAATAACTTGACAAATAAAATAAAAAATCGGCTGAAGAGAAGATTTTTGACGAGTTTCGTCTTCAGAATCGTCAATTGTTGTCCGTGAATTATTGTTGAGCGGTTTTTAAATTGTATTTTGCATTTAAAACATATTATATCGGTTGTTGTCAAATTGTTGTAACTCATTTAGTATTTACCATTCCAGAGAAGCAACGAATGAAAATAATATTTTTCTCGAAAAAAAAAGAAATACTTGAAACATTTTCTATACGTAAACATTAGGAAGAGTTTCACTCTTTCTAATGCTCGAATAACTTGTTAAGACGTATTTTCTATGTTTATTTAACTATAAGAGAATCCGCTCTTCGAACTGTACATAGAAAAGAATATGACTAAAATAATTTTTTTTCCTTAAGAAAATTGAATCATTTTGCTGAAATTTTGAAAACGTTTCTAAAAGCCTTAAGGACTGACTTTCTAAGAACTTAAATGTCTTGAAGAATAAGGTTTTTCCAAGTAAACATATTGTACGACCATGCAATTTTTTAAAAATAAAAATCAGATTTATACTTGACGAGTAACACTAAGAAGATATAAAGAAAAATGTTTTCCTCATGTGTATTCAAAACAAATAATACATAATTAAGTTCATAGATAGCTAGTTTGAACAAATTTCACGATACACTTGTGAATACAATGTAAATAACCTTTAATTGAATTATTTGAACTCATTACTAATTAATATAGAAAATGACTTTATTTGTAATAAAAGTTCTGAAGTTTTTTAAATATATATAACAGTAAGTGCAATTTTGTTTCTTCGAACTTCTTACTTGTTTGAATAAAGTGGTGCACAAAACTCGGCAAAAGTGACTGCTGAGTCTGTAAAGAGCTTTAACATATATATATATATATATATATATATATATATATATATATATATATATATATATATATATATATATATATATATATATTTAAAGAATAATTTTTATCTTTAAAGTAGTGTGGAGAGTTTCGTTTATTTGTTATTTTTCTTGTGAGTTGCGGTTGGTTTGAATTAGTGTTGCTTAGAACTACACTATTATTAACACCAGTAGAAATTAAGCATTTGAATCATGATTAAGATACGACTTACGGAGATACCTAAATTTGTATCTCACAATCCTAACTTTCAAAATACGCTACTTTATAATTTTGAGTTCACTTCAGTTTCATTGAATGTAAATTCCATTAATCTGTACGACGGCGTATTTACAGAATGAAGAGATTCAAAGTATATTAACATTAATGTTGTTAACGTTAGTGTACTACTTATATAGTATGGTACAACTCTCATTATACTGCACGACGAGGTTTTTATTGGATATATTAAAAAATCAAGAGGCTAAAACATTGATTATCAACATTTTTCTGTTGTTGCTGCTGTACACTTTTAAGAATTTCAAAATTTGTCGACATATTGACAAGAAAATAAGCTCAATAGAGTTTTGCTTGTCTATAAAACTCTATTCAAATATGATAATAATTTTCATTGTTAAATAAAATAATATGTACGACAAAGACAACAAAACGTTTGTTGAGTAATTAATTAAATTAATTATAAGAATATATTTAATACGAAATTTGAACTTGATGAGTTTTGATAATTTCGCTGATATTTGGGACTAGAAATATTATTGCAATTCTTGCGTCGTTTGAGATAAATAACGATAGCATGATATTGATCAGTTTAAACATTTAGTTTATTTCCGTCACGGTTATTATTTACAGATTATACATTGAAGTTATTAAACATATTAAATATTATTATAGCTCAAATTATGTGGTTTGTGAGAGGGGAATTCTCTTTCTGACTCCGCTTACTCCGAAGGTTTCAAAACACACATCTCTGGTTCACCCTTTCACTCTTCTCTCACTTCGGGGATCAAGGTCCGACGCCATTTCAGCATCCAGTTACATCCTGCTATTGTAGGGAAATGATCCCTCTGGTGTCAAAAGGTTGCGGGGGTGGTCCAAGGTGAGACCAAGCAATGACTTTCGAGATGCAGCTGCAAAAATGCACGCATGGTGATTATTTCAACAAAGAAGTCGACTCACAGCTGGGTGGCGGGAATCGTTACACTCTCACTCCGTCATCTTCATGCAAAAGTTTCGACATTTTTTTTTTCAATTTTATATTTGAAAATACTGAAAATCCGAATTTACACTTATAAGATGTTAGAAAATTATAACAATATTTTTAAAGGTGTTTGGGCTATTATGCTTAATAGCTTTAAATGTTAATCCAAAATGAACTAATTAATTCTTCCGACTACTTTTGAAATTAAATCTCTATTACTATAGAGCGAAATTATAGTTCTTCCTCTTCAATGTTAACCCCTATACTGATGATCCGTATCACAAATAGATTGAAAACCCAATAATCTTTTTTTATATCTAAATTTTAGAAGTAATGAATAACTCTTCCCTCTAGTGTTGTCAAATGGTTGATAACAATTTTATGAATTGTTTATTTCTATAAAATAAGTGATTGATGTGGTTCTGGATTTTTTTTTCTGAGAGTTGTTGTTGTTACTGATGCTGCCTGATCGGCAAAGGCCAGATCGAGGCCCACGAAATTAATCATGAAAAAGGGCTAAGTGACACCTGTCGTTAGCCGTAGTTTTGAGTATCATACATGTGACAGTATGGTTTGGCTCGTTCCCACCCTGATTTTGAGGGAGGACATCTGAGTTAGGTTAACACAAACATTCCCAATGTTGGTTATTTAATATGGTACAAGTATCTATTATTCAGCACGCCTGAACTATGAGTTGAAGATTGGAAATCAATACTTAAAACGAGCATTCTGAACGTTGGTGTATTCAGTACCGATTTAAGATCATTTTGGACTGTAGTCACAGAAGATCTACAGTTCCCCTTGGCACTGACAGATCGAAATTTATAACTAGAAAATCCAGTTAAGTCCAGCTCATCTGGGCCCTTCTGGGCCTCTGGGTGACCCCGCAAGCTTATTCGTGCTACATTCTCACTCTCTATTTTCTTGGAGAGGATTTGGGAAATGAGTATTCGAAACCATAACAACAAATTCAACACAAATGTTGTCAAAATTGGCTACTTAATATGGTACAGATCCAATTATTTTCTATGATAAGGGTTAAGAATATGAAAATTCGAATCACTCAGTACGAATGTGTTAGCTAGCACAGGAGTAAAACGGAACCTTGTAAACTTTGGGAAAGTATTAGAGTAGAAGTATTCTCACATAGAACTTTAAGGTTTATATGTAATATTCAAGTACAGGAAGTTTTTTTTTGCTGCAAAACTGAAGTAATTTTCTCTACTAGAAATTATATTTAATTTTCTACAGATTTTATTTTTCTTATACTCTAAGTGAATTTACTGAGGAGCTTAAATTCCGATAGAACAACATAATATTCTAATTACGATGCAAAAGAAAACACTTTTCCTAGTGAATATTGTCAAAATATATATTTCTTTACTTGAATTTTTAAAGTATTATTGTTGCGAATTCGAACTTAATGAAATTTCAATCTAAATTACACGGTGTAACAGAAAGAAACGAAGCACCAAGAAGGAGTTGCTCGATTATATTGAAATTTCGTATGCAAAGACATTTGTATCGAACATGTAAATGAATAAATTTTGGTCAGTAATGAAAATGAATAGCGGGAACTACTGGCATCGGAACTGTTCACTCAGCATGTGTCTATAAGAAGAGATTCTCAATCTGATGGTCCGATTTTCTGTTGCATTGCAATTTAGGATACCTTTCAACGACTGAAAAAAAGGCTCGCCGCAGAATGCAAGCTCATCACCAGCAACTGTCAGAGTTTGAAAGAGGTCGTATCATTGTATTGAAAGAGGCCGCTTGGGCAAAACGGAGAATCAATCGTCATATGGGTCAAAGCGTGCGGCTATTAGAAGATGCTGGCAAGATCGAGTGGACGAATACAGGTTGCCACGTCATGATGGTAGTGGTCGAATTAGGGCCACAGCAGATCAAGAGGATAGATTGACTGTCAGATCTGCTGTCACAGTGCCTAATCCATCGTTATCAACCATCAGGTGTGCGACCTGCACATGAGTGTTCACCGTGAATATTCACAGACGGCTGATAGAATAAAATTTGCGCTCGTACTGACTATTACATCACTTTTCATTTACGCCTACACAATGTCGAGCCAGATTACAGTGGTACTTGGCTCCATTAGGTTGGAATCATGCTGAATGGGGACTTATAGTGTTTAGCGATGAATTCGCTTCCAACTGTGTCCTGAAGATTGCCCAGGGCAGCGTGCTGATTCTGCTTTCACAATTGCACTCCAAATAGGACCTCAACCAGGAGTTATGGTCTGGGGGGCCATTTCCTTTGACAGCTGGACCCCTTTGGTCTTCATTAGAGTGACACTTGCAGCATAACGATGCATCGATGACATTCTGAGAACTGTTTTGCCATTGTACCTTTTGCTGTACCCTGGACTTAGTTTTCAGCAAGATAATGTCAGACCACATAAGGCACGTGTTTCTATAAACTATTATATACTCGTCAAACACCTCTTTGGTCAGCTCCATCGCCAGATCTCTCTCCAATCGAGCATGTATAAGATTTAATATGAAAGCGACTGCATCTGCCAGGGAATGTTGATGACCTGTCCCAACAATTGAAGCAAATTTAGCAAGAAATACCGCAAAAAACCGTCAGGGTGGTTTATTAATGTATGCCTCGTCGTGTGGCAACTTCAATCTAGGCTACAGGTGGGTCAACACCGTATTGAGCTCGCTAATTTGCAACTATATAACTTTGAAATAAATCATTAAATTTTTCTGAATTTTTAATCAATGTCTATTCTGTACATTATCTTTCTACCCACCAATTTTTGTCTCTGTTAGACAACTCGTTCTTGGTGCGGTGTTTTTTATGTGTACTAGTTCACATTTTGGAATCAATTTTATTTCGACATGAAATAAAAAAAATCACTAACAGAAAAATCCTAACCGATCGATAAAATAAAAAATAAAAATGGGATAATAAAATCAAATAAAAAATGTGAACTAGTTTAAAATCATTATTTTCTCAATGAATTATATTACGTAATTATTATGTATGCATGTACTAAGTAGACAAAAAAACTCATTTTTATCACCACTTAAGATAACGGATCGGATTCGGCAATCTTACACAATAAGTGTTTTTTTTTAAAAAGCCACTGCGGAGTCCCTATTTATTCTAACAATTTTTTTGGCGCAATAAGAAAAGCTGACTTATCAAAATATAACGTCCCGAAGCAAACGAAAGAAGATTGACGGCGATATAATGTAATAGAGTTTATTTTCAAAATAAAATAGCGGGGGACGGAGGATTAGAAGGATGACATAGCGTGTGTGTAGATAATCCTAGAAAAAGTATTTGTCTGTCTGGTTTGTTTCTGCTGAAAGTATTGAAGGCATATGATGACTGTTGCTATTACATATCACATGTCTTAAGATTGCAAAGTGTGTAAGGGATAAAATCCACACACATACGGAGAATTGTACATGAAATAAAATGGGTACTATAATATTGAAAATTAAACATTTGTCAAATATCACATAGGTTATTTTTAATTGGGAAAGGACAATTTGGAAAAGTTTTAAAGGAAAAGTTGGAAAACCCAATTGATCGAGAATTAGCATAGGGGATAATTCGAGCTCAGATTTTTCATTTCGTGTTGTGATATGAAAAACAAGCAATACAGAAAATTTTTTAAGTCAATTCCTACTTAGATCAACAAAGAATTTTTTTTATTTTAACTACTTTTTAGTAAATAGTTACAGTTAATATAAATATGTATGTACATAGGACAGAACCACAACATTAAGTGGTAATTAATATTTTTATTAATTATCATTGAAGTATCGTATTTTCATCCAAAACAATCGTGTATATAAAATTTCAGTTCAACGGAATGCTTTAAAACGTAAGAAAAACACCGTTACAAGTTTTGACACTAGTCGCCAAAAATGATGCCAAAGTGGCTACATTTGTAATTCTTTAAATAATTAGTTTTAATCAATTAATTTTTATTAATTATAATTAAATTATTGTATTGACATCCAAAATAATCATGTATATAAAATTTCAGCTTAATTGAGCGCTTTAAAATGTATTTTATTAACGATTGAAAATTCCACTAGGATAAATAAATAAATATAGAGATAGTGTGAGCTAATAGTAGGAATTGAAAAAAAAGATGAAACGATGTACTTGCGTACCTATTATAGAAAATTAAATAAGAATATAATCAGGGATAAGTATGCTCACGCTTTTTGTTATTGAAAGGGTATTAGATAAATCAGAAATTGAGAGGGTATTCACGACTCTCTCTCTCATCTGAATAATGCTTTTTCCACGTAGATGCTGAAAATATACGGCGTTTATAATAGAAACAGGTCGGTGCGATTTCTTAAAAATGCTATTTGGTTTACCCATTAGCAGTAATTAACTCTTAAGATAAATTAATTAGGTATTCAGAGACTTATTAAGCGTGACGGTACTTTAAATATTTATTTAAATGACACCAGTGTTTAAGTTATTGGGGGGAAAAAGCTCGTGGTAAATTGATGAATGTTTTAACAATGGTTTTCAAATACTGTCTTGAGATGAATCTGAAGTAATTATTTTTTCAGAAGCAAAATTAGTTTTTTAGTCCATATAATTCAAAAAGGCACCATTCTATTATCGTTGAATAAAACAGAAGCCATCCGCAACCTTCCTGAACCTAAGAATAATAAGGATGTACAGAGTTTCCTGAGAATAATATGATACATATTTTAGAAAATATGCCATAATAGTAAGGGATCTGTGTTTTTTACAATCGAAAGAAAGACAAAAAATTTTAATATATGAAACGTTTAATTAATTCAAAGAAAAATACGCTAATTACCCTTACAATCTTTTTAATTATTATTTAAAAAGAGTATTTTTCCATTGGAAGAATTTTTTCTTTGTAAACATATCCTTTTCTAGCATATCGAAAATTTCGGGCAAAAAATATCCTTCATTCATATGAATTTTACGGTAAGCACTGTAGCTAAAATATTAACAATCAATTTTGTGATTTCTCACTAGTCACTTCACAAAAATCTTTACTAATTGAAAAAATATTATTTCAACTGCTATATAGGTTCCAGGGAAGCACAATGTAAATTAATTCAACAAGAATAATTACATTTTCATATGGAATGTGTTCATTTTTGAAATGGTTTATTTCTCGGCATGTTGATTTTCTAATTGTTAAAATTTATTAGAATTTAAATATACATTCAGTCATCTTTCTTCTTCAAACAGACAATTGTCATCTATTTTGATATCAGCCATTTCTTTGGATAAAAACTCAGCGAAATTTTATGTATCTGCCCTCTTTACTTGAGACCAAGGCCAAAAATACCATTGAAAACTGTTATTTCCTGTGATATTTGTTTCAGATCATTCTTCAACATATTGGAAACATGTTTGGTTCGTATCTGAATACAGAGATTAACAGATCAGTATTAAAATATTGAAAAGGATGACAAGTAGGAGGACACTTTTTGAGGAAGGACAAAACCTATAAAAGGAGGACAGTTGGTCACCTTACATAATAGCAAGATAGCTTTTGACTTAACGCGTGATGAAAAAATAGCTTTTTAAAAACTCGGGAGCACTTTGAAAAGTGAACTTTACTAAACATTTTAAAAATGATTCTAATTTACAGCTCCATACAGATGCATGCAAACTCGAGGTGGGTATTTTATGTTTTCAACAAGATTTTCATAGACATTTTTTTGTCTGATCCCTTACATGATCGAGAAGATTTCTGCTCTAGAAGAAACACTGTGCATCTACGATCTTACTGAATTTTCAAAAACTCTACGAGAATGAACATAACACCAAAGGTTGTAAGATGATGAATTTTTCTTAAATATATGAATTATATTAAAATATGCAAAGCATACAAGCATTAAGCAGATCTCCCGTTATGATGATCAACAGTGATGAAATGGAGAAAACTGTTAAGACTGAAGAAACTGGCGAAGGTATTAAAACCCTGAAAAAGGTATTACATGCTGACAAAATTTAGAATTAACCTTGAATTATAATGTCTAATATAAAATTAGGATTAAGAATTGTTGATTTTTTATGATATGATGCAAGTTCATTTTGTGAAGAATGCTCAGCCATTTGTGTGAATCCGTGGCTACTGTAGAGACCGAAAAGTCAGTAAAACGTAACTAATTTTCCCAATCATAAGAAATCATATTGATTATGTGTAAAATATTGTTTTGAAAGCATATTGGTAAGGTGACCAACTGTCCCCCTTTAGGGATGACAGTCCTCCTTTTATAGGTCCTGTCCTTCCTCAAAAAGAGTGTCCTCCTTTTCAATATTTTAAAAGAGATCTGTTAATCTCGGTATTTAGAGATGGACCAAACATGTTTCCAATCTGTCGAGGAATAGTTTGAAACAAATATCACAGGAAATAACAGTTTTCAATGGTGTTTTTTGACTTCATCACAAGTAAATTGGGCAGATATAGAACACTGTGTTGATTGTATATTAAAAGAAATGCCTGATATTAAAATCATTGACAGTAGTTTGTTTGAAGAAATTGGAAGGCTGAATATATTTTTAAATTAGAATAAAATTGAAATAATCAGAAAATCAACATGCTGCGAAATTGATAAGATGAGTTGAAATATTTAACCATTTCAAAAATGAACCCATTTCATATGAAAATTTAGTTATTCTTTTTGAATTTACGTTGTGCTGCCCTGGAACTAATGCACCAGTTGAAAGAGCTTTTTCAGTTGGTAATTTTTGGATCAGAGAGAAGTCAAGATTGAATGTTGATATTTTAGCTGCAGTACTCACAGCAAAGATGAAGGATATTTTTTTGCTCTGAAATTTCTGATATATTAGAAAGTAATATATTGACAAACAAAAAAACTTATTCAATGAGAAAAAAATCATGTAAGTAAATAATTAAAAGGGATGTAAGCCTAATTAGCGTATTTTTGTTTGAATTAATAAAATGTTTCATATATTTACGTTGTAACATTTTCTTAAATTTTTCGTCCTCCTATTCATTGTAAAAATATTGGTCACCTTAATATTGGTTGGTAAAGAGAGTAGAAAAGGAGAAGGCTTCTTAAATCTGATTTTTAAGTAGTTAAGATTTACTGTTATTAACATATTACGCAGATTTTTTTGGATTACTTACAACGTCCAATACAAATTATAAGCATATAATTACTCTTCTTGATGCATTGACGAATTTGCTTGGATTTATCTGATCAAGAATACCAGGAGGCTACTGAAAGATATAAATTTCAAAAGAAAACATTTCGAAGTTTTATACTTATAATTAGTGTTATAACAGGAACCTTCATACCTACGGAATTTGAAGACTATTGCATTAAGGAAAAAGTGAGTCAGCTGTAATTTACTACTGAAGTACCAAAATGAAATGGATACAAGTTGAAATCATATTCATGGAATCCTGATCTTAGTTTTAACGAAGACCCCACAAAATGGTTCCAGTATGTCAATTCCCTACAAATAATATTAAACAGAGTATACATCTACGCACTACAAAAGATTTCATGATTTTAATCTCCCCTAAGAATTAAAACGAAAAAAAGAAGAGTTAAGTGCTCATAAGAAATTTGCTTGAGATTGAGAATCTCAAGATCACCTTATCATATGAATATCGTGACAACATTAAGTGAGATGCGAAACAGAACATTTTGAAGGTTCAAAAAGAAAATCGTAGGAATAACAACAAAAAGCGTGAAGGAACTCCTCAGTTAAAGCAAAGGGAGTTTGTAGTCTTCATGATAATTCCTGTTAGAAACAAGTTGAAGCTCTTACTGAAGTATTTATAAATCTATAGAGCAACAATGTGTGTGTTCTTAAACTGTGGTTCGCGAACCTCTGGTGGTCCACAGCGCTACTATAGAAGAGTCCGTGGAGTCTCTCATGGGGTGTTGAGAATTTCCAGTTTTACAGACCTCGTGAAAAAATTCAAAGAAGTGCCATACTAGACTAGATTACTAAGTAGTCCCCAATGAAGAAACTCTGCTAGAACTTGTATTCTGATCAAAAATATTAAAAATGGGAGGGATGTTCAAAATATTGGGGGTCTACGATGTCACAATGATACATAAGGAAGGGGTAGTGGTGTTGAAAAGTTTAAAGAGCCGCTGCTATAGAGTAACTGAAGTTAAGCACAATGACCGTTATGATGCAGCCAAAATTGGAGAGCATGAGAGGTCAAATGTAAAATCATCATCAACTGACCATTTGAAGCCGTGTAATAAACGTTAAGTGGGAAGAGCAGAAAAATTTGAGTGCACTCTGTCATTAATGTCCTACAAATTCATTCGGAGAAATTTGAACACTATTATTCACTAATACCACTAGGAGAAAAAGATATAAAGTGAAGGTAGCGGACTGGAAGCCGACACGTGAGGTCGAATGTTTTTTTTTTCCGCTGTATTGTGGAAAAGTAATAGCAAAGAAAAGCAGACAAAGTTGGGCTATTTGTATTCTAGTAAGAACTGTCTTTAAAGTAAGATATTTAGATTTATTTGTAAAAGAAACATGTTATGTTTATATGTTTATGTTCATATGTGTATTCTTTTGTCACGTGTATAAAAAAATAAAAATGGTCTTTTCAAGAAATATTTGTCTTTCTTTAAATTACATTTCTAGATGCCACCCAAAGCCACGCAAACCCAGTAAATAAATGCTTAATGTTTGAGAATTTAGATACATTTGGGAAAATTACCTTACACATGTTGAACAAATTTTTGGAATCAAAATTAATTTCTTTTTCTCCTCTTTCTGATAAGAACTCAGCAACAATAATTAATTTAAAAAAGGTAAATGTAAAAGAAGTGCTTTCTAAAGCCACACTGTAAAACAACAGGAGGTTTAATAGCGACGGTTCTCGTAATTTTGTACCATGGCCAAGTGACAAAGACGACGCCTAAGCTAGCAACCAATCCCTCTTCGGACTTTCATATCACGCCAAAGGAGATGGAAGACACATGTAACGTGATCCACTTCACATCCCACCCTGATCGGTGGATATTCAATGGCAATTGGGCTCAAGTTCATGACACACTGGCCATGAGCTTTTTACCATAACCCAGTACTTCTCAAAATTTCAATATTTGTCACCCAATATTGAATTATAATTTTCATCGCGTCCCCTTCCTACATACAATAACAATGTATTGAATTCAATTATAATGTACTTTGACGCTAAATTTACAATACGACTTTAATCTCTTAAATGCCACTGACGTATATAAATGTTTTGTTCAGCCAGTGCATTAATTGCCCCAGTCGTATATATACGTCTTTCCGAAGTACGATCTTTTCTGTGAACTGTTATCCATAAAATTATTCCGAAGGCTTTGGAATGCAATAAAATGACCTTGACGGAGTATGCGAATAAATTATTTATTTCAAAGGATTTGCTTATTTATTCCTTTTCTACCCCACCTTTTATATACCACATACCCTAGCCTACGTGTTAAACCATGACATTAGGGAGCGAAGCGGTCAATTTTTAATCGGCGTTTAAGGGATTATTTGTAAAGCGTACAATTGATCACGGTAAGTGTTAATTTTTCCATATATTTTTATATATGATAATTTCATGGGTCATTATTCATAACTCAGTATTGTTAAACTAATTATAAAATACATTGCGCAGTACAGACGTATTTATACGTGTATTATATCCGTGTAAATGTGTACATTATTTTTTATGATGTCAGAATATATTTTTTGTTTGTTTACTTTTATTAAATTAATATCTTTTAAAAATAAACTTTTGTTTTCGACTTTTAATATGCTTGCGACACCCTTACAGGGTCATCATGTCCCCTAGGGAGGCGCACCCCAATGTTTGAGAAACACTGCCATAATCACTAGTTTATCGCAGTCAAGCAAATGTAATGTATGCTCTTGAAATAATTCATCACCACCATAAATTACGAGCATAAAAGCCTTTTTCTATTTATTAACAAATTGTATTACGTGTGAATACACCCATTTTTGAAGTATTTTAGAGTGCACTTGATATTGTGCGTCAAGAAGTGTCAAGGGTAAAAGATTTAACACTAGCATTACCCATATTTTAAATTCGAAAGTACTTGGAAAATTACATATTACATACAAACGTATCATTTAAATCCAGGGTGAGCATTAAGTTGTTCGCGATCGATTGGTGAACCACCAAGACATTTTTGGGTGACCGCCTTCACTAAGATCTAAGACATGCAAACTAAAAAAAACAACATATTTATGGTACACCGACACGAACTAGACTGGAGAATCACCTTTTAAAATCCATGCGACCATGTATAGACGTCTCGTGTACCATATTTGGAAGCACACGATGACGCTTAACACATTATGTGCCACTATAGGGGAAAAAGCGATCACCGAGATGGCAGCCTTAGAAATGAGTTTCTCCCCACACGCCAACTAAAGGGGGCTTTACGCGATAACACGGGATAGGATATTGAAACATCCCCCCCCCTCATTTTACGCTTCCGCGGGATTGGATTCTTATGTTTACGTTACGTCCTGCGATGGCGCAACGCTCAGCAGCGAACGTGTTACGTAAATACGTCGAAATCAGATTCATCGGTTTACGTTTGTTCGCTACTCGCTGCATTGAAAACGTTCACGGTCTAGCAGCCGCTCTCATAGTTGTTCAAACATTCAACTGGAAACTTTTGTACTACTTGTGTTTTGTAGCAAAAACAGTCCATTATATTTTAAAAGAAGTGTATAATGTCAAAAACAAGAAAAGAAAAACATACAATTTTAATTCAGAATGGGGAGAACAGTTTTTCTTTACAATGGTGAATGCAAAATGTGTGTGCTATATATTTCATGCAAGTGTGTTCTTTTCTGCTATGTAGATGGACGCAAGCAAGAAAGGTTTCTGAAATGTACTGATATCCATGATATTCTTTATATCTTAAGCTTATTTTACTGTTTGGCCGACAAACATCTTACCATATTTATTCAATTCTAAGTCACATCCCAAATTCTCAAATAAATTTTGTGAAAAATGAAAAATAGCGTTAAATATAGGAAGCCGAGATATCCAATTTTACAAAACCGAAATCATTTTAAACGAATTCAATGACTTTTTCTTATATTCTCTACACTACACCCGATTTTTAGTATTAACATTAAAAAAAATGCGGCTTACATTCGAATAAATACGGTAACGAATAATAAATATTGTATACCTTCTTTTAGCTCAGCAGACCTGTGGACTGCAACACCTATAAAAAGTTAAAAGTAGACCGCACCTTGTAAAAATCTGCCCACCCCTGATTTAAATATATTGTGGCGGTGTGATATTTATATGAACTTGTACCAACATCCCGCGAGGACGATCGTTTTGGCGTGATGGTTAGCGTACTTGCTTCATTCGTACGTTCGGAACGGAAGGTACTCAGATCGAATCTTCCCTCCGACATTGGTGACCCGGACGTCATATAATCCGCACCCTTCGCGCGCCGCAGTCGTGGTGCCATCTATCCATCGCAAAAGCAACCAAGCCGTCAAACATTGACGCAAATAAGCCGTGTACCAACATCCCGCGAGGACGATCGTTTTGGCGTGATGGTTAGCGTACTTGCTTCATTCGTACGTTCGGAACGGAAGGTACTCAGATCGAATCTTCCCTCCGACAATATGAATTTTAATTTGCTTAAATGCTTTTTAATGAATAACTATTTTCACATGTATTTAACTTAATTTAATTTTACTATTTCGCTTTATTATTTTTAATGTTTAAATTTTTTAATTAATGTAATTTTTTTAATGCTGAATTTTTTCCCTATTTTCTCATTTGATATATATATATATATATATATATATATATATATATATATATATATATATGTATATATATGAAAAAAAATATTGCAAATTACATACACACATGTTAATTTTTTTATTAATGTTATTAAGTTCAAACAAAAGTATAAGTATTTAAAAACTACTAAAATATTTAAAATAACTTTATTCCTTTCAAAAAAAAAATTCGAAAGTTGATTTTTGGTTTTCTTTTCACTCTGTTATCTCTTACTACGTTTAATTTTTCCTCAACAATGCAATCTTTTACAGCTGTAGGAGTTAAATTTTTGTACTTCGTTATGTCTTTTGTTCTCTCATAATTGCATAACACGCTTTGACACATGCAGAAAAAACTAATCCGCATTTTCCTGAAACTAATCTTTAAATTTATTTTCGAAATAAATTGAAACTTTTGACGTATTCTTTTATGCGTTTAAAAATTGATCGCTTAGTTTTCTAATCTCCCTTTAAAATTTTCTCTTTTTATTTTTGTCATTTTTTTAATTTGGAAAAAGTCATTCTAACGTTATATAAAAAAATAAGGTTCATAAAGATTGCTTTGTACGAAAACATTGACTGTTGTTTTAGTTTCGTTAAAATGCGTTTTTAATAGTTTGCGCTACGTTATCGGTATCGTACATCCGGTATAGTGGTTAGCGACGCTGACTGCTGTGCCGTTGGGACTGAGTTTGAATCCCGGAGAAAACATGGATATTTGTAAATGTATAGTGCCTTCGCAACATGGGTGTACTTTAAATAGCCGTCGAGTCACAAGTTCTCTCGTGAGGTTTGGGGAAGAGAGGTGAGATACCCCTGACGACCCCCCAGGGTGCTCTTCCACAAAATTGAGGTGAAACCGAAGTCCTTTCGTGTGGCTGGTGGAATGGGTAGACACGCCCTGACCACCCCCAGATGTCATCCCTCAAAATCGGTTAGGAAACAAGCCAAATCGTACTGTCACATGTATGATGCTCAAAGCTACGACTAACGACAGGCATCACTTAGCCTTTTGCCATGATGAATTTCGTGGGCCTTCGTCTGGCCTTTGCAGATCAGGTGGCATTAGTAACAACAACAACACGCTACGTTATAGATTTAACTATTTTTAGCTATAACCATCTTACTTTTTTCTTTCTTAAGTCTATACAAGAACAAATTTATGCTCTTATAAATCTAGTTGAATATTCACTTCCCACAGTTTTGAGTTCTGAAAATTCTTTCTAGATCCACTTATTTGCTAGATTTTATTAATAAATATGCGTAAGGCAAAGGAAAACGATGCAACTTGTGTTGATTAATAAATGTAAAGAAAAAAAAAATCGTACAAAGCCAAATATTGTGCACATATTTGTCATTGTTATTTCTTGCACTTTCCTTTTTTGTGGAAGAAAATTGATCTCACTTCATGCAAAATTATCATAATTAAAAATGAATTCTCGACTGCAATTTTCACATCGCAAAAGATTATGGCTGAAAGAGTCGTTCAACACACTAAACAAGCGATATTCAAGTGTCATTTAAAACAATAACAAGTAATATAAAAAAATGTCAATTCTTACTTAAATTAGCAAAGAAAAACTTTATTTTAGCTACTTTTGAACAATTAATATAAATATTTATACGCATATGACATAATCACATCATTAAGTGGTAATTAACTTTTATTAATCATCATTAAAGTATCGTATTGTCATCCAAAACAGTCGTGTTTATTAAATTTCAGTTAAAATGAATGCTATTAAACGTGAGAAAAAAAACCTTTTCAAGTTTTGACACAAGTTGCCAATAATGATGCCAACGTGGCTGTATTTGTAATTCTTTAAAAAAGTAGTTTTAATCAATTAATTTTAAAAAAATACTAAATTATTGTATTCTCATCCAAAACAATCATGTATATAAAATTTTAGACCAATTGAGCGCTTTAAAATGCATTTTATTAACGACTGAAAATTCCACCTAGTTAAATAAATAAATAAATAAAAAGAGAGTGTGAGCTTATAGTAGGGATTGAAAAAGGGTGGGGTAACTACCTCCCAACTAAACCATCATTTTCTTTTTTTTGTTTCTTTTTTTTTACGAATAATAACAGTTGAATGTGTGTGGTCTCACGTTAGCCTAATAAAATATTATGAATACCGTGCCACAAATCACGTAGGACCTTTTCGTTGCAAAATTGAAAGTAATATTGACAGAGAATTTTTGTACACTTTACGTAAGAGTATATAATAAACTTCCTATCTGTTGCCACAGAAAGCTAACTTGGAATCCAAATGACCAACTTTCTGATGAAATCTAAAACGGTCAGTTTTTATTCGATTGCTGTTTGGTGGACTTCAAACTTTTGAAGGATTCTGACACGATTGATTTCTAGCTGATCTTAGGGCTTGAACAAGAGGTATTGTCTCAACGAATGAAGTTTGCTCATATTTTGTCTGATCTCAATAGTTTTTGTTGCCTTTTCTGAGTTCCCAAATTATCGATGACTTGTGCTATCATCAACTTTATGTGCTCAGCATTTGTCAAACTCGTACAACGCATAATGTATCTCAAGTGCTTTGTCACCTGCCATGTTACACCATCTCATATATTTTTATCCTTCTTCCAAATTCTAAATTAACAGAAACATCGTGGACTCCTTTGCAAAGCTTTTTTTGCGCTTCGATTTCGATAGTCAGCTCGACAGCAAATTTGCTTCGCCTCAGATAATGAGAAGCTTGTGTGTAGTTTCTTATATTTTATATATTCATTATTTTTTGGTTTATTTTATACATTTTTTCCATTTTCTTATTTATTGAGAAGAAAAACTTTTTAAATAATCTATGCAAGTGAATACATTTTATTTACTTTTGTGAATACTTGCATTTTAAACAGCTCATATTTCTTTTTATGCGCACATTCGTTCGGTAAGTTCACCAATTATCGCTGAATATTTGCTGATACATTTTTTTTATCAGTACATATCAAATTCTCTAGGGTTGCAGATCTATATATTAATTATTCAATCTTATTTGACTAGATATATCAATATAGTTTTCTAAACAAGGTAAATATTACCTCCCTGCATTTTTATTGTTTTGATTTTTACCGAATGTGTAGCTTTTGAAAATAAATACGTATTTGTCAGCCATTACTGTCTTATGGATAGTTTAATTTTTATTTTTTCCTGGTAGTTGATAATTTTTTTTCTCTTTCTTTTAAAATCATTTTTAGTTTAAATAAATCTTTCAAACTTTTTATAAAACAATTACAGCCGAACCTCTATATTGTGAACTTTTTCCTGGAACATTAAACATTTCACAATTTTCTTCGTAAAATAACCTCTCTATAGTGAAGTGCATTTTCTATATAACGAACTTTTTCTTTTGTGATTCAGTTTTTGTTCTCTTTTTTCTTAAAGTACTTCTGAAAAAAATTCAAGTTATTCTCTCTTTAACACATTTTATGGTTGTCATAAAACTTGAACTCTTTTATTAGATCCGAGCTCGCTGAGAGCAATAGAGCTTTGAACGTTTCATCTAAGAAGTGCAACCCTTAACCCCCATTGTCCAGTTCACTAGAAATATCGATATCCTCTTTCACTCTCAGTGGAGTTGTTTCGTGTTCCGTGTTTATGTGACTTGTATGCTTTAAGTTAGAAAGTGTCCTTAAAATTCATTAATTTTAATATAAAACTAATTTCTTAATATTGAAAATACAATGGCACATCCGACAATGTTTTTTCTTGTTTTCCTTGTTTTTCTTTCTTTACTTTTTTTTATTAGTAATATGTATGAAATAAACATAATAATTTTAAAAAAGGTGGGAATAATAGCTTTTTTAAATATATAGTGTTTATGAATTCAAAACATTTGTTTTATGTGGTCTATAAAAATATTAAAGGGTGAACCTCTATGTAATGAATTTTTCCTATTATGAACTTTTTCTGGAGTATAGCGACTTTGTTATATAGTGGTCCGACTGTAATTGCGTTGGAGCTATTCATAACATCGCCATGATTTAAAATCGAGAATCAGTTTATTATAACCCCCCTCCACCCCATTTTCTTACATATGTGAGTTATAGTATAAAAAATTAGTATTAAAACAACACTGTGTATGGTTTTTTCATTAATTTTATAACTGAATTTTGAAGAAATTTCATATGGTTTCTTTGTTCTGTATATGTTGTGAATAATATATAATATTTGTTATTAAAGTTAATGGATTTTGTATGCATTAATAAATTACCTATTACTTTTTAAAGAAAAGTATTTTTCATGTTTAAAGACAAACACTATTTATTCGTAAAAGGCGTTTTTATGTAGATTCTGGATGAAAAAATCAAAGAAGTTTAAGAAAATAAGTCTAAAGCAACGTTTCTCAAACTGTAGGGCACGCCCCCCCAAGAGGGGCGTGATAACCCAACAAAGGGGGCGCGCGAGCATGTCGAAGATAATAATTTATTTAAAAATATTTTCAATTAAAACTGAAAGGAAACAAAACAAAATACTTTCTGACATAATAAAAAATAAAATGCATTTACTCTGATATAATATATTTATAAATACATCGGTACTGCACACTGTATATGATAATTAATTTAACCAATTTAAGAACAAGTTTAACAATTACTAGTGATCCAATGGGCTTGTCATACATAAAATTATACAACAAATTTAATAATTATCTGGATAATTTGTTTCTGTTTGTAATTAAATTCGTATTGTAGATTTACGACAAAGAGCATTGCTATTGAATTCAATACATTGGAGACATTACATGGGGGAGGGGGAGCGAAGAAAATTATGACTGAAAATTGAGTCGCAAGTGTTCAAAGTTTGAGAAGCACTGGTCTAAAGAAGAGTACTTATGATTGAGCATGCGTACTTTAGTTGCCGAGCAGTATATTGAAAAATACTATATATTCTTATGCCATTGACATTTGAAGACACAATTTAGAATTTTATAAAATATGTAAATACACTGCATGTTAAAGAACGTGTGAATAAAATACTTTAATTTCGATTTTTCTAACTATTTAGAAATTAATAATTTTAACGTTCTAAATTTTTAAGAGAATAAAAGTCTGAGAACATTTTTGTTTTAACATAAATAATTATTTCGAGCAGTTTTAAAGTGTTAAAAATACTTTTCCAATTTGTAAATTACTGAAAATCCTTTCAGGAATAGAAAATTTTAAGAAAGTTATAAATTGCAATAAATAAATAAATAAATAAAAATAATTGAAAACAGTATATTGCTCCAAACAATTCCGAAATCAATTTTTATTTCAAATATATTATTTGAGCCTCGCACGATTTTATAAATTGTAAAATCCATTTCATAAATTGAATAAGTATCTACTTTTATTTTTGAAGATGAGTCAACATTTGAAAGGGAAACGCTCTGATTTCCTTTTATAAATCGCTTAGTTGTCAGAATTTCTTTTTTTTTTTTATAAAAGCCAGTTTCCGTACTTAAGTTTTGACGGTTTTGAAAGATCAAAGAGAGTTTGTTAAAGCGTAAAATACACACTTCAAAATAAATATTCATTTTCACTCAATTCAAATCAGAATCTTGCCGGAAACATATTCTGTTCGATACATTAAATGCAATTCATCTTTTGTAGCGAGCATTCGTTCATTATTTGACCCTTAAAGCAATGCATTATGAGAGTTTGAATGCACACTTTTCACTAAAAAAAGCTATTAAAATATTTCAATTTTTTCCTGCAGAATAATTTTATAGATAGTAGTTGTATCAAAAGTACTTTTAAGGTTGGTTGTTTTTCAAATAAGGTATAATAATTTTAGCAATATATTAATAAATAAAATAAGATATCAAAATATTAGTTCATGTACTAATATTATATTGATTTCACCACTATTATATTTAAAATAGATAAAAAAGTAGTAAATAATACTATAATGGAGTTTTAAAGGGAAATAATTCGAGAAACAAATCACTCGTATTAAGTTTGGTTTAAAATATTCACGTGACAACATCTGAGAAAATAACCAAATTTTACTGTGGTGACAAAGTTGAATATTTAAAACTGAATTATTTTAATGGATTTGTATAATTGTTTTCACAAAGCTTAAGTTATGCAAAGTGTTTCGTTAAACAAAATGTGCCTGAGCAGGAAAAAAAAGTAAGCGTTTCAGCATTCGGAATAAAAATTGGTTCAGTACAATATTTTAATTAATTTTGAGTTTTTTTTCTTTTTTTAGCTATATTATTATACAATACCATTCTTTCGTTTAAAATCTGAAACAACTGTCTGCTTATAATTTAAATGTAAGTTTCAGAATTATGTAAGAATTCACACACACAAAATATTTGCATAATCAAATGTACTTCTGATAATAAATTGTGGAAATATCAGCAGTTGATCGAGAACAATTCATTTTTACAAACAGAAAATAAATGAAAACAAAAGCCACGTGTATTTTACGATGTCTGGAAAGAAGCTTTTCCTATCTTTTGCTCTATTTTAAACAAAGACACAACATTCTACAAGCGTGTCGGACATTAACATTTATTTCACGCTCAAGATGTTGAAGAGAATAAGAAGATATCAAAACTGATGATACTTATCGCAAAGACTTTAGAGCCCAGTTGGACTGAGTTACAAGGAGTTTGTATTATTATTGTACAAAATTATCTTTGCGAATAGATCTTAAATCCGTAACCTAACTTAAACATGGCCAGCTAGCCGCAGTAACCAAGTGATTAGAGCCTCGACATTGGGGACAGAGAAGTCTCTGTCTACATGCGTTGCGAATTCTGTGAACTCCCTTCAGATTCGTCGTGTAGAGAGGATGTATTGCTTTTTCGATCTTCCTCACTGAAAGTCCTTACGTTGGAATGCTTGCGGAGAATGGGTATATGAATTCGGCCGCATTTTCTAACCGCGCCTTAAAAATCGAAGACAGACCACAGACCTGAAGGAAGACGTCGAGAGATCAAGGACGCAGTCGAGGATATCTTGAATCTAAAAACTAACAATGTCTTACCACATTAATCTTAAACTGTGAATACTTTTTATAATTGAATGTTTTATTCGAAACATCTTTATTTGAAATAGATTTAAAAAAAATGATCAATAATGAGTAATTGCACCGTGTATTTTTACAGAAGATTAGTAAAAAAATGCACACAAAAACGCAACTTGAAAGTATGTTTTACAGAGGGAAGTAACAAACTACAAACATATGAAATTATTGGCAGAGATTGGACATTGCCAAAAGCTCTCTTATTGCTTTAGAGTTCGACATGAATAATTAGTTTAATTTGTTTCGTACTTGTCTCGATATTTCACAAAACAAAATAATTGCACAACATTTAAGAATACATCAATTTGAGAATGCTCAGTTTTGGTGTCTGTTAATCTTTATTTTTAGAAAGCATTTTATAAATTCTAGCGTTTATTTACAGCAAAATGAAAATATTGTTCACTGGCTATTTCTCTCAGAAGCCCAAACTGTCTTTAAAGTTTAATGACCAAATATGTAGTGTAAATTAATCAATACTTAATAAACGATGCCTGGGAAAGAATATTAATCATTGTACACTATTTCCAAGCTCTTACACATGTTTAGTAAAATCCCATTCCTGTAAAGAATTCTGTATAATTGAAAAGGTTCTTCTACAACGTCACATTAATCAAGATAAAATCCACCACATTTGTCTTATAGCAAGTAGAGCTTCATAATGCTAATGGATCGATATTATAGGGGGACTCAAATATTTTCGAATAAGTGTTTTTCTTTATTCTGAAAAATGTCATTTTCAAAACATTCTTTCAGTCGATCGAATACTATTAGTTACAAGCTGTTGCCATTCAGTTACGTTAACTGTTCAACCGAAATGCACTACACAAAATGTGTGGTTGATAAACTACTTAATAGAAAAAGAGAGAATGGAGTTGAAACGTAAAATAACTATTGTAGTCCATGAGTTTACATTAAATTATTTAATTCCTGTATTTTTTAATTTCATTAGCAATTTTGATGTATTTATACTTTTTAATTATGTAAATAGTGCATTTTCGTATTTTAGTTTTAGTTTTATTTGAAAATTTTATAAATATTCATTCAAACATAGTTACAAATATACCTTTTGTACGCATTCTTATCATGATTTTCTTAGTCAAATTTAAAATACATTAAAGGAAACATTCGTGGATTGTACGCGTTAAAATCTAAGGTTTCATTTATTTTCGAAAAAAAATATTAATGCAACAATATTACTATATATGATGAAACTATGTTTCTGAATGATCATTTACGAATTGTTTAAGCAATTGTACTACGTTTCACATAATATTCATCTAAATTAAGTATAATGAACTCCTTTTTTTACGCAGTGGATGTATTACTGAAAATACCACGTTAAAACCTAGAAAAAAAGAAAATCCTATCATTTATGTAGTAAATAGAGCTATGCTTTCCTTGAGAGACATCAGAGCTCCATTTAAGTTAAAACAAGGAGAGTAATTTAATGTGAGAAACCGAGTAAGCATAATTGAAAAATACATTGAATTGTTCGTAACACTCTACAATATCCATTTATATTTATTTATGTATAAATATAGGTACAATTAAGTTTCCGTCGTTTAACAAAAATGGCCTCACCAGTAATTATATTTAAAATTTTCAGATGTAAATCCTCATATTTAACGGTTAGACCTCTAGCTACAGCTCAACCTTGAAGCATTAGTGATTATATAACAGTATCATGTAATATTTTTGTGCGAACATGTCAAATTTTGAGCCAAGTGTCCTTAACGGGAACTTTTTATTTGCTTCTTTAATTTGAAGTAATCTGCAGCTGAAGAGCACACAAATTGCTTGCAGTAACATATGGTGAGACTACTCTTAGTGAGGCAAGTTGTCGTTAGTTATTTCAAAAGTTTAAAAACGGCGAGTTTGACGTCGAGTATAATGGAAGATTCTTGAAAGCAGACTCACACGTTAAACACATGATGAATTTGCTCTTACATTAAAAGTGACTCACAAGCAATTTCACATCTTTTAAAATCGTTGAGTAAGATTTGAAAGCAAGAAAATTCGGTTCCATATAATTTGAAATTGAGAAATTTTTAATGCCGATTTTGTGCATGTGAAAACTGCTTAACCGGCATAAATGAAATTTTTTTTCTCATCAAATTAGAGCCACTGAAAATGAAAAAAAGATCTACTACGATGGTTAAATGAAGAGGAAATTATGGGGATATCGTGGCCATGCTTCAACAGCCGAATACTCACGGGAAAAATATCATGCTGTGTATTTAGAGGAATCAGCTTAGTGCGTTCAATATGAGTTGCTCAAACCGAACGAAACCATTACTGGGGATTTGCACTGAACACAATTGTTGAGAAAGAACCAACTACTCAAGAAAAAAAAAAATGTGCCCTCTTCTCTCTCTCTATTCGAAATATACAAAATTACTCTCCTACATTGTCTACATGCCGCCGCGATAGTCAAAACCTACTTTGAAACAGTCATTTAGTAAGTCCTATATCACCCGCCGTATTCACAAGAAATTGCCTCTTCCTATAGATGATTTAAGATAAGAATATACATAAAATAAAATTATTCAATTGCAAATGAACCGTAAGCCGACAACCGTTATTTTTGTCTTAACGAAAACCGGAACTGAATCGACATATATTTTTAGTTGTTCCAGAAAGAAAAAAAATACGATTCGAAGTCCTGGTCACACCAATGTCAGAAATAAAGTTATAGGACATCACCGATGGTACAGGGTCAATGACAGTAAGGATGACGTCTTACGGTATCCGACTACCCTAAAATCATAATTTTTTTTGAAAAATGGAAAATTTTTCTATGAGTCTGTTTTATAGGCTATCTTATCAGTTTCATAAAAATAGCAAGGTGTTTATTTTCCATTCACTAGAACAAAAACTACAAGTGTTTTAGTAAAAGCAGTTGCCATAACTTTACGTAAGGTGGCAAACTTTAAAATGCGTTTTAATCGAAATGTGTTTTTTTCGAAAAACTCAAACGGGGACAGCGATTGCTAAAAAAGTTTTTAAAATAATTTGCTGAAATTTTTTGTGTATGTTTTGCAAAACAGTAGAAGTGTTTTAACCTTCAGAATCATCAATCACTGTTTTAAAATAAAATTTATAGTTCTTTATGTGAATATAACCACTTTTTTAAAGCAATTTCATGTAGTAACTAAAATAAAGTGTGTGTTCTAGTTTTTGTAAAAATTAAATATCTCTTATCCTGAAGGTCATTTCAAAAAGGAATAGCAAAGTAATACATCAAAATTGAAAATTGAGAATTTGTTTATTTACTATTCGTACAGAGCGGGCCCCATTTATGTCATTTTTTGTCTATTTTTACCCATTTTAGTAGTCATAATTTATTTTTCTCTTCTTAATTTTATCCATTTTTTCGTCTCCATATATCCATCGTTTTAAAAAAAAAAAAAGTTGTCGCAAGTAGTCGCATACCTTAAGGGGAGTTAGAAAACTTTCTCTCTCTCTATACTGACAATGTTAAATTGGCTGTTTTCGATGTACCTTTTCTCAAAATCTGTTTTATGTACATGCTTGAAATTTTTCATACTATTAAAGTACATCTCTCTCATTATACTAAAATGAGCTTTTAGCTAATTTGGAATTTTTAATAAATTAGGAAATATTTTATCAAACATTGCGAAATTTGACCCATTTTTTTACTTAAAAATTTGTAAAAATTAAATTTTGAGTTTTTTTACAAAAAGCTCAATTTAGTACATATTAGACATCATTATAAATAATTCATAAGAAACTTACATACCTGTGAACAGTAGTTTCTCAGAAAAGGTACATCGCACATTAAAATTTACATTTTGAGATAAATTGATTTTAATGTATACAGTGAGACATCTAATCGGCTAGGAAATTAAAAAATAAAAGGCTCAATTTAAAATAAAAGATACATGTTTTGGTTTATATCAGTAATTACACTTTTAAGCAAGAACAAAGTAATTCGTTTACAATTTTCGCCATTAAAATGGGCGTGGACCAAATTCAACGATTATTTAAAAATACGTTTTTAAGGGCTTCTAAATACCCTAGAGGTTAAAGTAAGGTATTTTTAGAAAGGCTAAAATCTGTACAATTTGAAAATGTAAAAATCTCAAATTATCAAAAAAAAAATAAGAATTCAGCTTTCCAACACCCTTTAAGGAATGGCTCTTTATTCCCTATCACCATTTGCCATCGTTCATCTTCTGAATGCGAGAGTGGTAGGGCATATAAGCGGCTTCCAATCACGTCCCGTGTTCTTTTAGTGATAGATCAGGTGACAATGATACCCAGGGAGCCATCTATTCCTCTTGCAGATTGCATTGGCTGATCGGTTGTTATTAAGCTGGTAAATAGTATTGAATCATTGAAAAATTAGGCGTGCCACACGCCGCAGCGAATCATTACGACTCGTTGGACTGACACAATGTTATGAATGTAAACCAGATGCAACATGTTGCCGTGCGCGATAGGACCACAAGCAATAATACCGAATTGTCAAGTGATGGGAGGTTACATAAGTGTGGAGTGGGTTGCACAGATCTTATTTAAACATTGTGTTGCATTCTATGTTTGTATCAATTACTTAAAAAGCATAAAAGGTTTTTTTTTCCCGATTTACATCAATTTTCGGGAAATAAAAATTTAAACCATCTTTAAACAACGATTTTAATTTGTATTGAACAATATTTGCCTTGTAAAATAAATAGATATAAAGGGTGTTTTTTTAGAGGTATAGAACTTTAAATTGCAATAAAACAACGATGTATTATTCGATTGGCATGAATTTATTTTTATTCGAAAGAAAATCTTGTGGCATTACATTTTAAATATGACCAAGCAAGGCGTAGATTCGTCGAATGGGCCCAAAACGAGATTGCCGTTGTTCCCGATATTCATAAGCGAATTCTGTTTAGCGATGAAGCGCACTTCTGGTTGAATGGCTACGTCAACAAACAAAACTGCCGCATTGGGAGTGCAGCTAATCCACAAGTGTACGTCAAAACACGGTTACATTTAGAAAAACTGACTGTTTGGTTTGCTTTATGGGCTGGTGGAATCCTTCTTCAAAAACGATGAAGGCCACAACGTTACAGTCAATGCTGATCGGTATAGAGCCATGATTACTAACTTTTTCATTCCTGAATTGAACAATCATGATGTCCAGGAGCTGTGTTTCCAACAAGATGGCGCAATAGTCACACAGCTCGTGCCACAATCGATTCATTGAAAGACACGTTTGGTAACCGCCTAATTTCCCGTTTTGGACCTGTGAATTGGCCTCCAAGATCTTGTGATTTAACACCGCTAGACTATTTTCTGTGGGGTTATGTAAAGCCATTGGTTTATGCGGATAAGCCACAAACGCTTGACCATTTGAAAGACAGCATTCGCCGTGTTATTGCCGATATACGGCCACAAATGTTGGAAAAAGTCATCGAAAATTGGACGTCGAGGTTGGACTACATCCGAGCCAGCCGTGGCAGTCATATGCCAGGAATCAAATTTAAAATGTAATGCCACAAGATTATCTTTCGAATAAAAAAAAATTCATGTCAATCGAATAATACATCGTTGTTATATTGCAATTTAAAGTTCTATACCTCTAAAAAAACCCTTTATAAAAGAAAAAAAAAAACATTTCGAGGCCTTTTTTTTGCTATGATATTGCCAAAAAAAAATCTGAAAATAAGTTGTGTATAAGTTGTAAAAAATGTTACATACGTCAGACACACGATAACAATTTTTTATTCAAGATTTTTCTAAAATGTTCATAACAATCGGTATATATTATCATTCAGTTCTAACAACATAAAACGTAATAAAAGAATTGCTGTGTTTAAAAACATGAACAATTAACTACAAGGACGAAAAGCTATTAAAACCAGAGTTTCAGGTATAGCATTTATTCTGTCCTGAAAACACACATTTTAAAGTTAATTCAATTATTTAAAAAGTTTTGGAAAATATCTAAGCTTTTATTCGTGAAATTTATAATCTGTTATTTAAGTACCAAGGAATAATAGACGAATTAGTCCCGAATTTTCATATTTCCTGTTTTTAAATGAACAAGTTGATATTCAAAAGTTATAATTACACCCAAAAATGCAGGCATATATTTAAATAGGATATACAATTCTCTTTTTGTACTTAAGAGGGTTTTTTGTATTTTTTATAAGTATTTTACGGAATGATAAGTATAAATAGAAGAATTAGAAAGATCTTTCAAAAATTATAAACGAACGTTACTTTTTTTTTAATATCACGTATTTGAGATTTTTATTAGTTTTTTTAAATTGAAGACAACTATAGATAAAATCATATTAAAGTATTCGAGTTTTCATCCACGCCTCTTGACAAAGGTTTAAAATTACGAGATTGGCAATCGGTAGATCTCCAATAAGTTCAAAGTGAGTCGCTTATGAACAATCAACTCAATCACTGAGTATTCGGTCTTTATTTTTTCAAGAATCAAAACACTACCACCATTGGGCCTGTTACATTAACTATTTTAATTGATTATTCATACTTATCGTAAATATCTACGTTCGAAAATGCAATATATTATGTTACAGTAAAGAGCAGAAATCAGTTAATCTACGCATTGACTAGGGCAGATAGGGCACACCAGTGGCCCGCGTGCCATTAATGGCATGCGACACAATATTTTGGGCCCACCACCGATCAAAACGGTTTGTATTTTAGCTCAAAATAACGAAGTTCAGAATGAAGCATTACGAACAAACGCGAGTGATCTGTCGTGGTGCTCGAGGCGGTGAGGAGGACACTTGTTTGTTATTATCTTACAATCCTAACACATCTGTGATGCAATCTGAAATAACAGAAGTTACACTAATTAATTAAGAAGTTAATTTGAATCACACGTACAACTAAAACTTTCACAACAATGCATTACAAAATGTATTTTTAGTCATTAATAACACAGAGAGATTGAGTTGTTACTATTTAGTTTTATTATTTTCTCATCAAGTTTGATGGCATGCCTATACTTCATTAAACAGTCCTTCAGAAAAAAAAATGACACTTTGATCGATAAAGTTTCACCACCCCTAGACTAGAGTTATCTGCTAAAGGGCAGATATTATTATTTCATTTCTCAAATTACCTTGATACCTTGATCAAAATACCTAGTTACAAGGCACTCGTCAAAGTAAGATAAAATAAAATGTGGAACAGCGCAAAGTTTCTTACAAAATTAATTTAAATATTGTTTACTATCTGGTATAACCGCTGTTCGCACGGGTAAATTGAAAAAATTAAACAATACAGATTGAATGATAAAGATGTTTCTAATGAGTTAATTTTACGTGGAATGCAAATTAGACAAAAAAAAAACTTTTTGCAAATCTCAGCTGAAAAAAAACATATTTGTTAAATTTTATGTCTGTAGATCTAAAAGCTGATAAAAGGGATTTTTATTTCTTTAAAGCTCCCCGTAACTCTTTTGTCAGTCGATATTTGAAAACATCTTCCCAAGCTAATCTCTGTTCAGCAAAAGTAACACATTGCTACAAATGTTGTGTAATGAACGCTTATAATAGCGTAAATAGTTTATATCTGGAAGGCTAATACGTTAATATTACTTTCTGTTGTATTTATTTTATGTTAAAATCTTGCCACCACCTCTCCGTCGTAATGAAATATCTTGTAGAAATTAATCTAAAAAATCTTATAGAATACATTTACTGTATCTACTACTCTGTTTCTAAACGTTTAGAATAAATTTTTCTGGGATGAGTCAACGTTCAATCAAAATTCCTAACAGGAAGAATATGAGAGAAACAAACTTTTGAACTTTAACGATAAGGAAACCACTAATGTGAAGATTACTTTATTAAAGAGCGGAAAACTCTTGATTCTGCACTTTAACGGAAGAGATAAGTTAATCTGCAAATAGGTTATCTGCACAATAATGACTTTAGAGCTTTATTACGGTAGCATACACATTAAATTTGTTAGTGTATTACAGTTTCTAAATATCAACATTTGAAATTTATGTCTCAAAATATTTATTTGTAATTCCTTTTTTTTAACTGTGAATCAAATAATAATTATCATTAATAAATTTTCACTATTTGTTGAATAGACTATTTTAAACAACCATCATCACTATTTAAAGTAAGAAATTGAATAATAAATGTTATTTTTCGAAACACGAATTAGATAGTTCTTAAAGTTACTACCGCTTACCTATTATTACAGTCTCCAAATTAATAGTTCACATGATCAGAAATTTAGATTAAATTTCTGCTGATGAAGCTTGCAACCTGCGTAGTTATTGCCCGGGAATTAATCATTAAATGGGTAAACTGATATTTGAATATTTCTCGATACTCCATCCGAGTTTTAATTAATTGAATGCTATCCAAGGAAATTACTTATTAAAAATACTTGGTTGTTGAACGTTATTTAAATAACTCAACTGTTATCAATATTTGAAATTAGAATTGCTTTCCTTCATCAAACACTTAAATACTGAAAAATTATTTCTTTAAGTGGTATTTGTTGTGCAGTGATCTATTAAATTTATTTACTTTACTTATATAATCACAGCTAAATATTTGACAATTACGTGTGTGTTTTGACTGCAACAACAGATTATAAATATCTGAGAGGATAATCCTATTTGTTGCAAATATTTTTTTTAAAAAAAGATTTATATATTGATTTATGCATTATAAAATTTGAATAATCAAACTAAAGAAGAAAGTTTTAGAACAACTATTTGAACTCTTATTTAATGGTTTAAAAAATTGATTTATAATTGTTATAGTTTAAAAAATAAACAATTTATGTTGCATGCAAATATTATATGAAATACCTATAACTATAAATGAAATTCTATTCTGAGGGGGAAAAAAGCTGATGTTTTATTTGTTTTGCTATCAAATTTAAAAGGAATAAAATTTTTATCTAAAACATGTGTATTTTGTTACCTTTTTTACTTGAGTCTTCAAATAGTAGCTAAAATTATTCAAAAAAAATTTCAATGTGCTTCAAAGGAATAATTTTATTTAAAACTGGTTAACATTTTTATAGTTAAAATGTTATAGAACAGAAACATTGAGTTCCACAAGTATCTTATGATTAGGGAAATGTCATGAGAATCCAGTTTAGATTACATCATCCTTGTTATATTATTACTATTTTTATTATTACGGATATTTTAGTTTTTGCATATGCTCACTAACTAATATAAGTTGCACACAACTAATTCTATCAAAAATTTATATTTATTTAAAATTCTTAAATTAGTAAACATTTTAAAATTTGCTCTTCAAAATGAGTATGCATAGTTTAAAAAGTTTTAAGTGATGTATAATTTTGAAAGGAAAATAAAAAAAAAATTACCTTTGCATACACATAATGTGTTTCAGAAAAAAATAATCACATATTTTTTTCCTTTAAAAAAGAAATATTTCACATAATTGCATTTAAAATTCTTTTGTATAATATTTCTTTTCCTTTTTTTTGTTTTCTTTATTATCATCTTTTAATATATCATCATGTATATCAAAATTTCTTAACAACTGATTCAGAAAAAATGAATTTGTACCAGAAAAAGAAGTATATTTTACTAGAAAAAAATAAAAATCATAAAAAGTTATCCTATATATTATTCACTATAAAAAATAAAAATTCGACTTTTTTTATTCATATTTCGTCTACCATTCACAAAATTTAGATTAAAAGTAACTAAATATTCTAAATATAGATGGCGCTACATTTTCTCTTAAAATAAAAAGAAAAATAAATTCATTTTTTTTTAAATTAACTGTGACACATCATACAAATAAATGATTTATAGAATGATCTTGCATTTTTTAAAATTCTAATTTTTATTTTTAAGCAGTTAATTCCTAGAAATTACAGTTTTAAAGTACTGAGAGATGTGTTTTGAAAATCAACACATTCCTTATCTTATATATAATAACAATATGATAACACGAAACTCTATAGGAGAGTTTTAAGGGGAAAAATAAGAAAATAAAATTGCATCATGACCTTTTTACTATTTTTTTTTACGATTACGTTCAAAATTACTGCCATTTTTTTTATCATGTAATGATCATTAATTAGAATTTATTTTAATCGATACCACTTTGAAAAACTCCAAATAAATTTGAAACATATTTTTTTTAAGAATATATACTATACAGCAGATATAAGAAGCATATATGTGACTTCATGCAAATAGTCTCCGCAACCTTTTTATCGCTGCGGACCGATCAACGTTTGATAATTTTATCGCGGCCCGCTGAGGGTGGGACACGTTGATTGTTTATGCTTTAGATTGTTTTGATTTAATAATTTTAATTTAGTTACATCCAAATATGCCTTCAGAATAAAATATAATTACACCAAAAATGAATATAAGTGATTTAACGTGGAATATAAAGTGATTTCCGTGGAAAGTTGCGCAAATCCGAGAGAAATGTACCACTTTAAATAAAAATTGCTCTTTAGGCGGCACGGCACCATTTCATCCACGGACCGGGGGTTGCGGATCACTGATTTATATGACTAATGATAATTTTAATGAAGCAATTATGTTTTACTTAGCGATAGAATCCTTGCATAAGTGTCACCCGGTTCAGGATTTGCTTATGATACAAAAAAATCTTCCCCTTTTAAATGACATGAATTGTTACGTGTTAAATGTTTTTTTTATTTCTAATAGGCTCCTGATTAGTTTTTTACCATTGCAGAGCTAGTACATTCCCCGGAAACTGGTACCTTTTTTTAGTGTGGAACCATACAAGCGAATACCAATCGCTCGAGTAATTTTGACGCCCAGTTTCCACCCCAGAGGGAGGCACCTAAGCTCTTGGCGATGCGAAACTGTAACAGGATTTAATTTTGCTGTGATCACCCTAGCCAAATAGACACTCTAGGGATCTTTAACATGCCCTGTCATCTACATGTTTAATGTATTTTAATGATATTTGAATAAAATATTCTTCCACTTGTTTTCACTTGAATATTTTGGAACTTTGAGATATAAATACAAATATTTTTATATACTTAGATATTTAAAGTATCATTTCAAATTTAGATACCTTACACATAGCCGTTGCATATACTTAGAATACTGTTACAGTAAATTTTTCATAGATTTTAATTTTTTAGACACAGTTTAATTTAAGTGGCATTACGTCAAAAACAACATATTAAAATACAGCTTTCGTGGGTATCAAATCTTATTCTATTTAATAACATTTATAAAATGTTCATTGACTTATTAATTGTTAAGGCAAGTTGAAATAAGACAAAATACCCCTCAAATCAACAAGTGGAAAACATTTAAATGAGTATTATATCTGAGATATTAAACATTATATATGAAGGGTAAAGGAAAGGTAAAAACGGTCACAAAAACAGTATCTTCCTCCCAGTTTTTGAGTTTGTTTCCGATACATGCATGAACTACATAACCATGAAGATGGATTCAAATTGAGCGTGCTATATATTTGGAGGGATAGCGAGCAGCTGCGGTTACAGTTTCTTTCGTTGGAAGTTCAATTGGGAGTCAATATGCTTCTTGCGTGTCCAGAATAAACATGGTTTAAAATGACAATAAGAAAATAACTTGATGTTTTCACGAAGATCTATGTCCTTTTGGCACTTTCTCTATCAATCCCCTCGAATTATCGAATATATAAAGTTTTCAGTTTTTCCTTGAGATACTCATGCAAGTAATTAGTGTTATAAAAGTTTTATTGCTTATATATATATATATATATATATATATATATATATATATATATATATGTATATATAATATAATATAATATAATATATATATAACTGAACAACCGAAACAACATAAAAGAATAGAGGATAAATCAATGTCTTGTTTTATTTTAACTTATTTTCGGTATTAGTGTAGATCTAAATTATTAAATTATAAATTACTCAATGTTTTCCTTTATAAGTTGCATTTAGATTTACATTTATTAAATAATATTTCAAAGACTTTCACACTATTTCCTCTGCTCTTGCAATAAAAGGTAGACTCTAAACTACAATAATAAAAATTCTCTAAAATATTTTTTATGTATTTTATTAAAATGATGTTTATGTATTTTTTTTTTCTATTGCCCCATCAGTCATGGGTGGGCCAAGGCGTTCTCAAGAACCCTCTTCCATTCCGATCTCTGGCTTGCAACTCTGTCCAATTAATTATTCTTAAAACTTTACAATCGTCCTGCGCACAATGAGCCCATCTCGATTTTGGTTAATCCATGGTTCTAGTTCCAGAAAAATAGAAATGCTATCATTTTATGTATGTCCAAATGCTCAACAAGCACTTGGAGAGCCTTGCTTCTGTGAAGCGATAAAACATTCCAGCAGCCAAATCACAGGCCTTTAACATGTTTCTTAAGTCGTCTCTGGGAGATCAGCCCAGTTTCTGTTCCTTGGATTTCAAGACGGGATTAATTCTACCAGGAACATCTTAAGGCATGGGTCAACTGGGTCCGGGCCTAGGGCCTCACCCTTGGTGGAGGCCTCGTTTCTTTCTTGATACTGTCTTAATGAGATTATGACCCGGATATATATATATAATTTTTTTAAATGGTCAAATATAGTTTCCGTACATATTATCCGAAGAACAGGGAATTTCATAATGCATGTCATCTAGCTACAGTGGTAAGACTGTATTATTATGCGATGGCCGTTGTCCATGTCTAGGCTAAGCCTAATGCCATAAGCAATCATTCTACTCATTAAGTCGAAATGCGGCTATCGGTAGAGCCGGTTTGAGATAAGGTTTTTGAGATTTGAGTCGTGCACATTTATTTGTTTCAAATTACCGTTTGAACGAGTATTTGACAATTAATGATGCCTACCGTCTTCTTTTAAAGATCTCAAGTACGGTCTACTTTTACATAGGGTCCCAAGACCTTACAAATCTTAAGATTTCTATGGGCCCAAGGCTTCAAACAGTCGTGAGACTTCCCTGGATTTTACAAAGGTAGAGTGGTAAGCCCCATGCCCATTCCCCGACATGGAAGATCAGGGCATTGCTCTTCGTCTGCGTCTCTCCTCGTGACCTATTCGGCTTGGATGACTTTGCCAGTAGGATAACTGTATGTACTGTACGTAATTAGCAAAAATGACTCCAATTAGGCTTAATGTTCGAAAAGTTGGCTGTATTAATTCGTCAATGAAGTTTAAATCCATAGAAATTCATAAGTGAAACCTATTAACAGTATCTAAAAGGATTCCTAAAATTAATAAAATGGCTTTAATTCTTGCTGTTAAGTGAACATACATCTAAACTTTTAATACCAGTTAAAATTTTTTTAATTTTTTATGCAAAAACTTTAAATGAAATGAAAACCAGAAATAATAACAGTTATCCGGTGCTTATACTATTCCATAGACTCAAGTTGAAATATTGTGCAAATCAGTCAAAAAGGGCAGTATAGTTTTTCAGGAGCGATGGGAATTTATTGTCAAACACAATCCTTGAAATACAGGTTACACTACTCAAATTTGCCGAGTAAATCTCAGCAGGCCTTCACATCGTCTACGGTTCTCAGATACAGCTATTATTGTCTGAAAGACATGCATATAAAAGATTATTCACAAGCATTCACTCGTCCAACACAACAGCCGCAGTAATAACTAATCGCTGGTTGACTCTTCACGATCAAATCGATACTACTCCATAAAGGTCAAAACAAGACTAACTAATCGCTAGTCAAAACAATACTGACTATCTTTTGGTGAACGACTCCCAATTTATAGGTACACCTCATGGAATTTTCGAGAATAACCCACTTTTGTCACAGATCGTGACATTAGTAGATTTCTTTACTAATTTCCAGAAAAATCCATAGGATCACAAACTCGACATAAATGGTCTCCAACAGGGTTGCCAAGCCACCAAAATGGTCTTTAAAAATATGATGGCCCAGATTTCGCCAAGTTCCCATTGAATCACCAGTATAATTTAAGGAATGACGTTACTTGCGAATATTACAATTTTGATGTAAAATAGGTACAATATACAGTAATAAACGAATTACACATCCAGATATAAATTATTTACACTATTTTATAAATTCATTACACAAAATTCGTAACAGTGTATTTAGTTTTATTTCTGAAAGGATCGTGTCGAATGAGAAACATGTAAGTTATGAATGTATCCTTTTGTTTCTAATTTCATAATTATTTCTGAATATTAATGCTGATTTTGTGTAAGAGATTTTAGTTACCTTTACTTTATAATAAGATTATATCTTAACATAAAAAGTGTATAATTTTAAAATATTTTAATTCATTACACTTCGTTTTTACTTAAATATTTTTCTGATTTATATATGCTATATTTTCAAGTAAAAACCTCTTGAACTTTAACACTTGTACCATTTATTACAGTATTCTAGGATACTAAATATTACCATGACTGTTTCCACAAACAAATCCAAAGTAGTTACTGAGGTTGATATACGTCATGGAAAGATTGATATAGATCAGCGCTTCGCAAACTTTCAATATTTGCGACCCGATATTCAATCATGATTTTCATCGCACTTCTCTTCCTGCATACAATAACAATGTATTGAATTCAATTATACTATACTTTGACGCTAAACCTACAACACGACTTTACTCTCTTAAATGCCACTGGCGTATGAATATAAATGTCTCGTTCAGCCAGTGCATTAATTGCCCCAGTCGAATATATACGTTTTTCCGAAGTATCCGAAGTTCTTTTCTGTGAACTGCTATCCATAAAATTATTCCGAAGGCTTTGGAATGCAATAAATGAGCTTGATAGAGTTTGTGAAGAATTTATTTATTTCGAAGGATTTGCTTATTTATTCCTTGTCTACCCTTCCCCCTTATACACCACATACACTCGCCTATGTGTTAGACCGTGGGATTAGAGAGCGAGGCGAGCAATTTTTAATCATCCTTTAAGTGATTATTTATAAAGCGTACAAATAATTCAGGTAAGGGTTAATTTTTGCATAAATTTTTATATATGACAATCCCAGGGGGTCATGGTTCTTAACTTAGTATTGTTAAACTAATTATAAAATACATTGCACAGTACAGATATATTTATAGGTGTATTATATCCGAGTAAATGTGTACATTACTTTTTATTATATCAGAATATATTTTGTCTATTTACTTTTAGTAAATTAATATTTTTTTTCAAAATAAACTTTTGTTTTCGACTTTCAATATGCTCGCCTTCTCCCCTTATAGGGTCATCACGCCTCGATAGGGAGACTCGCCCTACAGTTAGATAAACACTGCTGTAGATCAAGGAAAAACAATCAAATAAAAACACTGGATAGTTACATATATAACGTTGGCATCAATGGCAAATTAAAAACTAATTTTTTTTAGAGTTTAAAAAAGTATCAGTATAGATTAGAAAAACTCTTATCTACAACTTTAAATTTTATCCTATACTCAATTTATTATTATTAACCTCACAAATAATATGAGGGCTATTGGTTATGAATCTCGTATTTTCGAACTACGATCAAGTGATTAAACCGACACCTGAGTTTGCTCCCCATTCTCCAAACTTCCACACCGACCAACGTAAGGATTTTAAACCCTGACACTTTTAACATGCATCATTCCCTTTACCCAGCAGGCCCTTAATGTCTTCAGAGCTTGAACCTTCTCTTCGAAACAGCAAAACCGGTTCAGAATATTCCTTAGCAACCTTTCGCCTTTTCCCTAATCTGTTGTAAAATTAAATAAAATCCTTTTACCAATATTAATTTTTTGAAAAATGAAATTAATAAATTTGAAAATTAAATCATTACAATTAGAAATATAATCATTTTAATGATTTCCTTTTTTTGAAAAATCAAAACAAAATTTCTTTTTTGGGCGTATATTATTGTGTAGATTTTAAACATATAAAATAGTTTCGAAAGGTGTTCAAGCAGATTATGTATGCATTAAAATGAAATCAAAAGAAGTTGCAGCTAATGAATAATCAGCTGAATTCGAGATTAGTTGCGTAATTTGAATGTTCGCCTTTCTTCCATTGAAAAATTGGAGCAGTAGCATTATCAGTAAGTTATTTAAATGAGTATCGCTGTTGAATATCAATTGTTCCCAACAATTTGGCTGAGGGATTACATTTGCATTGCGCTTACTTTAAGTTAATACTTACAAGTGAATTGTCTTCGGATGCAAAGATTGGAGCATTGGATATTACTCTTAAATTTCATTTAAAAAATTGAATCTTAAACTTGTGATGTCTTGAATTCAAGGAAAAAAATAAGCACCTAAATTTGGGGAAAAAAGGGTCAATATTGAAACATTTTATCATTAATTTTATATATTTCTCAGCATTTTGTATTTCTGTTAAGGAAATAAATGCAATACATATTTCTTGTATATTTCTAGCAGCCGAACCAGATGAAAACCTCATTCGTTGGAGTGAAAACACATGGATTTACAACAAATAAACAAAGCATCAAAATACATAAAGGTAATCAAAAACACAGTCAAAAAGTCAGTCAGATTGCAGAACTTGTAACTGCTTTCTGGCAACCTATAAGTATTTATCCTAAATGTTTCAGAGACAGAAGGGCAAAATTCCAGGTGCTAAGCATTCATTAGGGAATTCTCTCAGCAGAAAACACAGTTTAGAGAAGGAAGGACCATTAGTCTATGTAATTGGCCGTCTTGCCCTGTTTCCAGTCTGAAATCAGCCATGCTGTTTCGGGTGATCTGGGATCTCATCAGTGGCGTAACGTACGCCACCGCATTGTGGGGGCCCAAAGTCAGACTGCCGTTAAGTACCTACCCTTTGTAAAATCTAACTTGGGTGCCCAAAAGTTCTCCGTTACGCCACTACATGCCATTTAGCGTCTTCCTCCAAGACTTATGCTCTGTATTAATTGTTATAATTTCTTACCAGTTCTCTATTTCGAAATACTGAGTTAGTGTAAAAAAGTAGTACAAAACACACACACACACACCACGCTTTTACAACAATGGCATTAATTTTCTCGTTAATCTTTTTATTCTTATAATAAGAATTATTATTTTTTTTTACTTTTTAATTCGATTCACTAAAAAAACGTGTTTTTTTTTTTAAAAACTATAATTTATTTTTCATTTTTTAGCTCGATCTACAATAAAAGCTTGTTTTTTAATTTTTAAGTCTGTCATTTATTCTTTGTTGAATTTATCCTTGAGTTTGATATTTAGAGCCGGAATTAGTCTTACTCTTCGCTGGATATTAATTAATGGGTCTGAAGGGTATTTATTCTCTCCGTTTAGGGGGCCTCGGATGAGTCCCATGACATAATATACTGCTGGACAATTGCTAAGGACGGATCACAAATTGCTATGTAGCATAACATTAAGCGAGACATGAGGCCTAGTAGGATAAAATATAGTTGCCACACTGTTCAGACATTAGAATAAAGAATATTTATTGTTCTGGAAAGTACAAAAGCTGTGAAACATCTGAAAGAAAAAAAATGTTCATTTGAACTGCGTACGGAGAATAGGAACAATGCATCTAAAATTCAGCAGGCACCGTAAAGAAAGGTATCAGTACGGGATATGTCCACCGTGGAGTGTGATGCAACATTCCACACGTCGTACCATACTTTACACAACATTATCCAGCAGCTGTTGAGGCAATTTAACCCATTCCTCTGTGAGTGCACGGATGAAGGTGTTCTTGTTTGTCGGAGGATAGTTTCGACCAGCAACTTGCCTCCACAAAGCATCCCACACATTTTCAATGGGCTTTAGATCTGGAGAACGCGCTAACCATATGAGATGTTGAATACCCTCGCTGTCTAGACAATCCTGAACAGCGAGTGTTCGATGACATGTTGCGTTTTCGTCCATAAAAACAAATTTATCACCGACAGCACCACGGAAAAGACGAACATGAGGAAGTAGAACTTCATCAATGTATCGTTGGCCCGTCATAGTCCCATTCGCAACTACATGTAGGCGCGTGCGGTCATTGATCATGATGCCGGCCACACCATGATACTGCATGTCGGATATCGGTCCTTTTCCTGGATATTTTCTGGACGATAAGCAGTACCGCTCTCGCGCCAGATCAGTTGACGTCTACAATCCGATGACAGACTGAACCTACTCTCATCTGAGAGTAGTACGCATGCCCAATCCTATTCAGTCCAATTGTGATGTTCACGACACCATTGCAAACGGGCAGTACAGTGATTTCTGGTCAATGGGGCACACACAACAGGTCTGCGTGCGTATAGTCCTCCTCCCCTCAAACGTCTGGCAACAGTTTTTCGGGAGATCTGCTTTCCTGAGGCAGCAAGAAACTGATTTGCCACCTGCTGAGCTGTGGTGCGCCTGTTCCTTTTTGCTGATAGGATGATATATCGCTCTTTTGCAGGCGTCGTACTTCTAACACGACCTCCCCCGTGCCGTCTACTACACATTCCAGTAGTTTTAAATGACTTCCACAGCCGTGAAACAACGCTGTGAGCGATGTCGAACTCCCTGGCAACATCTGTCATTTTTCGCCCTTCTTCGATCTTTCAATAATTCGGCCACGCATAAAATCATCTATGTGATGTCGGGAAGAGATGCCAAAAATTTTAAGTTCGTCTGTTAAATCTTTCCTGTATAACTTTGACTTGAAACAACAACTGTCCACACGCGTCAAAACCTTTAAAGCTCTTATGAGCACTATCACGTGATGAACAGACGTGGAAAAAAAATTTGCATACTCATACTTCTTCTTACTAATATCCCGCACTTATTCTTATTTTCCACATTTTGCTTCCTTTCATTTTGTGGTTGCTATGGATGATAGTGTTATCCGTCCTTAGCAATTGTCCAGCAGTGTATTTCAAAGATTACGTCTCTATAGATACAGGTCTAATTAATAAAAGTGTGTTAAGAGGAAATATTAAATGTCAATCGTATTTTCACCTTTTAAACGTATTGATATAATGCTAATTCGTAGCATCACTTTTAAACATATCTTTATCAAAATCAAAAAAAAAATATTTAGCAGTTAAAACAAATTTATCACCGTTTAAACGTATTGCTATAATGTTTATTTGTGTTATCACTTCTGAACGTACCGCTTTATAAAAAATATAAATATTTAGCAGTTAGAACATAAATTATTTTTATTCACAGGCACGAGTCATTTTTTTAAATTTCCATTTTCAGAAAAACTACGCACCCATCCTACCCTTTTTCACCTAAAGAACACTTTTTTGTTTTATTTGTATTAACCACAAGCCTATTTGCAGTTTTTAGGGTTGCTCCTTAATCTTTTAGTCGCTAAATCGGGAAATGGCATTTGGAATTAGTCGCCAAATTTGAAAATGATTCATGTAATTAGTTGCCTAATTTGGAAAGGATATAATGAATTAGTTGCCAAATCTCAAAATCCTTAAAATCCTTGTTTATGAGGATCCTGATCAGGAAAATGAAACAAAATTATGAAATTATTGTATTGTCGTCGGTCCTTGATAAGTGTGCAAAATTTCGAATTAGTCTGCCCTTTTAAAGTGAGTAAAAATCGAGTTCAAAGATTCCATTACATACAATTGAAACTTATAAAAGCGTGTTAAAAAACAATTATAATGAGTGAAAATTTTTATGGTTTCCCTTTCTCTTTTTTTCTTTTTCACTGTGAATCGGAAAAATTTACCTACATTTAGAAATTCATTTGAATGGTTGATTGGCATTTGGACAGTTACTTCTGTGTTAATTTGTTTTCCATGAACAAAGTTTGTTATAAGGAATGTTCTTTATGATTAAAGTCAAAATTATTGGTAAAGTGCTTACTCCTTAAATTGATTCCCAACAAGTTTAACGTACTATTTGTTAACGTCAGTTCGGGATTACCCAAGAAATGGACTAGAGATACACTTAAGCACCGACAGAAGTTATAAAACACTTTCCTTATTTTATGACATGCTTAAGTGCTACTAAAAGGATTGTTGAAATGACTCTTGCGACAATCACACTTAGTTGATGTAAGAGCTTTGTTTACTGTACTTTTAAATCGGCCATTTCTTCCTTACCTTTTACTATTTCATACTTTTCAAGATGCAAAAAATTATTACATTTTAAATTTTCGTATTCTTTTGTATTTACTTGAGATTTTAAATGGAACACAAATATTTTTATCATATTAAGATACGCATAAAATATTTTGTTAATTTTTTTTTAAAAAAAGAAGGCAAAAATATTATTTTGTTTAATAAATTGTATATATATATATATATTTATATATATATATAATTTTTCTTTCTCTTAAAAATACGAAGTTACCTTAAAACTTTTGTTAATATATATATATATATATATATATATATATATATATATATATATATATATATATATATATATAGGTTATACAGCTGTAGACATTGTAGGTTATACAACTTTTTTACTTGGTATCTTACTTTATTTTATTATGCTATATATATATATATATATATATATATATATATATATATATATATATATATATGTAAGGATAATTAAATTAAATTAAAAATTAAATTCAGTATCTAGCACTTGACTCATCTTTCTCAGTTCACATCTTCAAGTATTAATCTAATCACCCATTTATTTCTTCCGAACATATGGCCTAGCCAATAAACATGTCTAATTCCAGATCGTTAGATTTTTTTGCCTTTCAAATACCCTCTTCAAATCCGCGATACTTACCACATGTTTTTCAAGTGTTATCCAATTTAACCGATAATCGTGACGTGCCTTTTTACTCCCTGCTCTTAGCGTCAGAAGAGATGTAGAAATGATTGAATAAAGATCTCCTTTTTTAAACTTTAATCTGATTCTGTCTTAAAAATCATGACATATATATATATATATATATATATATATATATATATATATGATATCTTATACATGATATAAAATATGACATTTCATGCAGATATTTTTCAAATTATATGTAAATTTCGCTAACGAAGTAAAGTAGGTTTTTTGTAACATGATATATATATATATATATATATGAAAGAAATATGTATTATATATCAAAAACAAGAAATAATACATAATGAACATAACAAGAAATAGCGTAATAAAAATATAAAAGCTGAACATGAAGAACAAAATTATAGAGAAATAAAAAAAACTACAAAAAAGAAGAACCTAGCGAGTCAGAAAGCAATTTCGGACTTAGGACCGAATAAGTGGGGTTAAACTAGTTTGAAGGCGCCAACCTTCCCCCTTTGCAACTCGGTAGGAAAAACCAAATAAAATAAAATAAACAAAAATTCAGAGTATGGAAAACTCAGAGAGTATGATAAAACCACTCAGTACTATTATGTAACAAACTCTCCCAAACTCTTAATGCAGAAAAATCGCAAAATAATTACGTAAGAAAAGTAGAAAAATCCTATATAAAACAATTATATAAGAAAAGTATTTTTCAAAAATAATTTAACAAAATTTCTTTACTCACAGAGCTTTTACGAAGAGAATCAAGCGTCTTGACATCAATGAAAATCAATTATTCACCAAGTTAAAAAATTCGAATATACATAAACACATCTTTTGAACTGACTTTTAAACCAGCCAGCAAAGATAGATATAAAAAAAGACGACAATCAAATATGGTAGAATTTGAATTGGTTGATTGTCAAAAATGTAAATTTGCTAGGCTCTAATTTGGTTGGTTGTCAACAATGTGTAAGATGTTCAAGATGTGTGTGGAAAAAATGTAAACTGTGATATGAGTGTTATGATATAATCTTCACAGCAAGACCACTAACATGCTGACTTTGAAATCCTATTGTTGTGTGGTGGTTTTGGAATTCGAAGTAGCAAGACGGTTAATGTATTTGTAATGAATATAAGTTCTTAAGAAATTAAAAGGGTATTCATGATCTAAACAACATTGAATTTTTTTTGATATTATTGTATTTATATATTTTGTGGGTAGTTAAGTTATCATTTCTAAATAAAAAAAAATTCAAAATGATATTTCTGTAAATTGATATATGCAAGTTACTATTCCATACAGGAATTTTAATTATATGGAACTTAAATGAATCTCTTTTGTCAAAAATGTTACTGACTACATTATTGTTAATAAGATGCAAGTCTAAATCCAAAAATTCCACCATATTAGAGTTGAAGTTAGTTTTAAGGAGCTTGAGATAATCAGAGTAGAACGTAATATTTGGTTTGTATTCACTATTTTTACCAAAAATTATTAAATCATCTATATATAACGATAAATCAAGTAAGAATCATTTACAACATGATCAATTTCAAAAAAATGTAAATATAGGTTCTCTAAACAATTACTAGCTGGACCACCCTGAGGTAATCCTATGATCTGTTTATAAAGATTTTGATCAAATGCAATGAAATTTTCTTTTAATACGAGGTTAACAAGAATATCAAATTTTTCTTTTTTCATTGAAGTATATAATTGATATTTATCATAAATTAACTGTAGAACCTTAATCATATCGTCAATATCTATAGAATTAAAAAGGTCTTCAAACTCAAAGCCATGCATGGAAAAAATTAACATATCCTTAGTAACTCTAGCAATCTCTAAGCTATTTTTAATTATTGCCGTGTTTTGTAAGTTATCAATTAGATTTTGAAGAAGAGATTGTAAGATCTTCCCAGACTTCGTGATATATGTATTGTATTCATTAGTGATACTACGGAATTTTATAGGGCTTTTATGAAATTTTGGTGTTAAAAAAATATGTGGATATGTAATATTATTTAGATGAATATTCAGTCTAAGTTCAGTATTTATTACATTAAGTTCAGTAATATTCAGTCTTGGTTCAAAGCTAAAAGACGATTATCATCTTCTCTATTATTGTGAATTGGTTTTTGAAATGAATTATTATTTAAAATGTGGTTACTTAATATTTTACTGTAAAAGTATTTACAAATTATGGCATAATTAGCAGAGACCTTATCAACATATGTAAGTACGAAGTCATTTTGGATATTTTCTATTGATGATTTAAGATCTTTATACATGATTTCATTTTCAACAGTGAAATCTAATTCCCGATTTTATGTTGCTACATAAGATCTAAATTGATTGAAAGCTTCAATCGGCATTCCGTATTTAATTGCAATTTTAAGGTAGAATTTATCTAAATCTTTTATGATTTGTTTCATAACGTTAGATTTATTTTTTGTGATCATCAGTCTAAAACCGGTACCTTTTTCCATAAAATTTCTCAACAAATCATCTTTCACGATGCCAAGGTCTACTGTGACAACGCGCTGATGATAATCATCAATATAGTCTCGATATAGATTACATTTACATGATTATGAACTTAGGAGCTACGAGACCTGATTATAATTAAATATAAATCTACCAAGTTTCTTGTTGTATTTGAAAGCCTTTTTAATAATAATATTTTTAATAGGAAAAAAAGATTGATATTTTTGAAATATATTTAAAAAATTAATTTTGTTAAAGAACTTATTCATAAATATATAATATATAATAGTGTACAATATTCTGTAGAGTAATTTTCACTTGCATCTAATTTAATATTCATTTTTTGTACTAAATAGTTATTAAGGTCTCGAATCATATGCATACCATATGAATCCCGAAATTTATATATCTGCTTAAAATATCTGTCATAATTTTAATTTCAGTTTTATTCATGCCAAACATAAACGATTTAATTAAGCCTGTGTTGTAGTTATCATCAAATTTAACAGCTATTTCTAACATAGAATTCTTGAGGGTTGACATGTCTCTAGTAACTCTTTTTCTACGTTTAGCTCTTGAAATTCTTGCTAAACCAATTTTATTACTATTATCAATAGATTTATCAAAATTCGGAATATATAATGAATCCTCGGATTTGTGTTTAAAAGTTAGTAAGACACCTTCACCTTTCCGGATAACATTCAAACCATAAGAATAATATGATCTAAATGAACCTATAAAAAAGTTTTCGAACCATAATCTTTGTTTAATATTTGACACTATTCTAAGCATATGTTCAGTTATGTTATTGAATCCATGTTTATGAAAGTGTCCTATCTCAATCTTAGCCTGGTTTTTTTTGCAATCAAATTTCCTTGTATCAGACCTATGTTGGTTTAATCTAAGATTGATAGTGTTTGAAGTCTGACCTATATAAGCGAATTTACAAATGCTGCATGTTATTTTGTAAACACAGTTAAAAGTCTTACAAAATATATAACCTGCATCCATATCCAACTGTTTCCCACTCATCATGCCACACGCCTTGCATCTTTTATCAGTGCAAGATCTAAATTTTAGTTTTAAAACATGAAAATCTCTGAAAAGCCTAGTTTCCAATATGTTACTAAAACCCTTATCTCTTTGATTTTCATCTATACAATCGAAAACATTGAATATTTCGTTTTGCTATACGAGATAAATTCTTATATTTAGAGTTCCAAAAAATTCGAGTTTTAAAAATTCTAACATGAAAATGTTTAGAAACAGAAGGGTAAGCAAAAAAATTCTGATTATCAATACAATTTACACATTTTTTTGTATTTTTTAAAAATATATAGTTTTTTTATATGCCAAATCAGAACTTTTGTGACCATCTCCACAACTACCTAAAGCCATACTTAAATATATACCAAATCTTTATATAAGGGCTCATAAAATGGTAAATGGATGACGATGGTACAGATACCATTATACTGTACCAACGAGCAATGTCATACCCTGGTATAACAAATTGCCAGTCGCATAAAACTTGTTATTTTTCAAATTCATAGTTATTTAAAAGTTGAAGGTACATTGAAAAGACCCAAATAAAATATTAGCAAAAAATTTTTTCAATCACAATAATATAAAGTGAAACAATGAGCAATAACAATGTATGTATATATATATATATATATATATATATATATATATATATATATTTATATATATATATATATATATGTGTATATATATATGTATATATATATGTATATATATATGTATATATATATATATATATATATATATATATATATATATATATATATATATATATATATATATATATATATACATAAGGAACTAATTCCATATATACAAATATTAGCAACAACTTATAAGGATTAATTATTGGAAATCCTTGAAAAATCTAAGTATTTATAGTAAAAATGCCTTTTTACGGTAATAATATGACGTTTTCTAGAAGTTTGTTAACATATCGAAAAAAGGGGAAAATAACTGGAGGAGTGGGGGAGAGAAAGTTAGATTTTAAAATAAGAGAGCACATATTATTTTCCTACAATGTGCATACATTATTACAACACAAATAATTATCATTGGTGGGTTTGATTCCGTAAGTAATATATAAAAATAGCTATAACAGAAAAAATAATACATCTTGATTCTAAAAAAGTTTTGTTTTATTTTAATTATAATTCCAATGGTCATTAATAAAAGGTGTAAATTTTCGACAGTTTTATTAGAAAGTAAAAAGCAACATTTTTACATGTATTTCAATAGTTTTTATTACCCTAATATGTACCCTCAATTCATTTAAATATTCTTCAAATTCTAAATTGATGAATAATTTTATTTTAATTGCAATACAAGTTAATTTTTTCTCAGAAAATATTCATAAGCCTTATATTTCTTGACCATCAGGATATTCCTTAAATACATCTATGTTATATACTTCACATTATATCTTATTGCTTAGCTATTGCTTTGGCATTACCTCCATTATTGTTTCAGAAAACAGAGTTATGTCATATTTTTTATGGAATATATAATACAAATGAAACTATATTTAGTGCTCATTTATAGGTCAAATGATTATCTTCTGAATAATTTGAAAGATATCTATTACGAAAGCTATGCATCTTTTGTTGATAAAAAAGTATCATTTATTCTTATTCAATCTTACATTACTTTAGCTCATTCCAAAGGAAGACATTACTCTAAAATAATAAGAATATTTTGATTTATTTACGGCTACAATACGTAATCTGATCGTCAATTAAGATTATTTTTAAATACTCCATACATAAAACCAGTACTTTTATCAGTTGCATAAAGGAGAACATTTGGGCTTCCCTGCAAAGTCAGGTTTCGGGCCTCCAAGCTGGAGTTTACAAAGGGTAGGTACATGGAGGCAGTTAGGCTTTGGCCCCCCCCATAAACCTGACCCCACTTGCTAGGGTTGCAGGGTGTACGTCACGCCTCTGACTTTTATACCTAAAGCTCTAAAACAGTAATTCTCATAGTTGTCCATATCGATTCCCAGGGTCTACGACGTCGCGCAATGGGTCCCCGTTAGGGAAATAATCATTTGGGGCTCAATGAGGTTTAAATAGGAAGATGGTGGGGTTAAGGCAATGAATTATTCAGATAATGATTAAAATTTTTAAAAAAAAAACTTCATCAAATCGAAATCGTATTTTACCTATTTAGCAGATTTATGTGTACTAAATTTAATGAGGTTAATTTGCAGTTACTAAGTTGAAAAATGATTTGCTATGGTAATTACCACAGTAGGCAATGACTTCATTTGATCATAATGAAAAGAAAAATGTCACATTTCAAGAGGAACTGATCGGAATAGGTAGTAACGGAGATCTCTCTTTAAGTAAAGTTTAGAAATTGATGACAGCAATTCTGGCATTAAAAAGACATACCTGTTTTTTATCCCGAATTATGCAGTGTTGTGGGAAAACTTTTAATTGCTTTTCTTAGTGTAGAGCTTCAGCGTGTGGTTGTTAATCTCTAAAATAAAAAAAAAATAAAAATGAAAGAATGAATGAAAAAGACTGGACGATACTAACCGTAGAGATATAAGGTTGATTCTGACAGGACTGATGCCATGTTGAAACTTTGTTATTGAAGCGCCAAATTCATCATCCCATTATAAAAATTTGCTTATTGATCAGTTATATTATGCAATAATTAAATTTTAATTTAATTAACATGCGTCAAGTTTTAAGCCCTATATACTTCCCTACAGTTAAAATTTTAAATCTTTTTAAGTAAGTGACAGCTGTCAAAAAGACATAAAAGTTAACAAATTAGTATAAATTCAATATTATGTTAGCAGAGGTCTATCACAAACTGAAAAAGCCTGGCAAGGGGTCTACGAGATACAATGTTTGGGAACTTCAGCTCTAAAAAATTTATTTTCTTTCAAAATTCCAATGATCTTGAAGTTAATAAATTTTATAAGGAATATAAAATATATATTGAAAAAAAACGATAAAATTTCATAAAATATATTTATTTTCTTCACAGATTAGCGAATGATTTAGTGATAGTTCCACTCGCTCTTAAATTCAGGTAGAGGTAAATAAGGCAAAAGAAAAGTAGAGGAAAAAAAGCCGAAGTAAGAAGTACTAGACTCAAAATAGTAGGAAACGACTTCTGAAATTGCACGTTCCATATGCAAATTTATCTGTCCCCAAAGTGTTACTGATTGCATTTTTTTCTACTAATGAAATGCAAATTTAAGCGTATTCTACTGCCTCATTGGCATCATATAAAATAGTTAACACTGGCGAGTTCTTCCCATTTATCTCTACATTGGCGTTGCAAGTCTCTAAAGACATGCAACTAATATCATTACAGCACTCGTTTAAGGCCTTGCAGGAAATTGTTCAATTTAAAAAAAAGCTGAATGTTTGGCATTCTTGAAGCAGGTTGGCCGTACCAAGAAGCTATCGATTGGATGGAGTCTACAAAAATTGAAAGAAGATAGAGAAACAAAACATAGAGGAGCACATTGATCATAGTTTCTAATTTGTTCAATAATTACTTCTAATTGAAATATTACAAAATAAAACATGAATACATTTATTTAAAAGTCAAACTTATATTGATAAAACATTCATGTTACATTCTAAAAACTTTACTGAAAAAAAAGCAAATTAATTATTTTAAAAATCTTATCTTATTGCTAGTTCAGAATTTTTTCAATGATACATAGTTTAAGAAAAAATAAAAAGATTTCATTTATATGTTTATATTGTTTAATATCCTTAACAAATACTGAAAAATGAAAGATTTTGGTTATTATTATATTAAACAAAATATTATTATTGTTATATATTATTACTAGCTGGTATACCTGTTCTTTACACGGGTGAATTGAAAAATTAAACTATACAGATCGAAGGATTAAGAAGTTTTTAGTGAGTTAATTTTACGTGATTCGAAAATTAAAAAAAAAGCTTTTTACATATCTCAGCGGAACAAAAAAAAGTAATATAAAAAGATTAAGTCAATTCCTACTTATATCAAGAAAGAAAATTTTTATTTTAGCTACTTTTTATTAAAAAGTTACAATTAATATAAATATGTATATACGTATGATAGAATCGCAACATTAAGTGGTAATTAATTTTTATTAATAATCATTGGCGCGTATTCTATTGTCATCCAAAACAATCGTGTATATAAAATTTCAGTTCAACTAAATGCTTTAAAACGAAAAAAAAATATTTTTAAAGATTTGACCCAAGTCCCTAAAAATGAAACCAACACAGCTGTATCTGTAATTCTTTAAATCATTAGCTTTAGTCAATTAACTTTAATTAATTATAATCAAATCATCGTATTTTTACCCAACACAATAGTGCATAGAAAATTGCAGATCAAACAAACGTTTTAAACTGTGAGAAAAAAATGTTTTCGTGTTTTGACACAAGTCGCCAAAATGATGCTAAGTCACTAAAAATGATGCCAACGTGGCAGCATTTGCAATTGCTTGAATAATTAGTTTTAATTAACTACTTTTTAATAATTATAATTAAATTACTGTATTGTCAACAAAAACAATCATATATATAAAATGTCAGCTCAATTGATCGCTTTAAAATTAATTTCATTAACGATTGAAAATTCAACGAAGATAAATAAATAAATATATAGTCAGTGTGAGCTAATAGTAGGAATTGAAAAACATGTTTGGTTAATTTTAGGCGTGTAGATGTAACAGCTGATAAAAGGATTTTTTTATCTATAACTCCCCGTAACTCTCTTGTGTGCCGCGATTTTTGAAAACACCTTTTTAAGCTGATGTCTGCTCAGCAAAAATAACACATTGTTACAAATTTTTTGTAATGAACGCTGAAAATAGTGTAAATAATTTATATCTGGAAGTGTAATATATTAATATTACTATTTATTGTATTTATTTTATATTACAATTCTAATCTGCTTCACCTTCCGCCTGTTCAAGCCTACGCAGATCTTGGCACTTGGCGTAAGCAAAACAAAAAGGGGAAGTTTTGCTTTACACTTATCACGGGCTTTTTTGCAGATGGCAGAAATTTTTCTACTTACTTGAAAATTATCGGTTTTTTCTTTGGACACTTTACATAATATCTTTATAAATTATAGCCTATGTATTATTGTGATTTATAAGCTATATTATTGTAAAATTTCATTAAAAACCATTCAGTTGTTTTTTCGTGAAAGAATAACAGACATCTCTCTCTCTCCATACACTCAAACTTTCGCGTTTATAATATTAGTAATGATATTATTATTATTTATATTTTATAATTATGATATATTATTATTATTTATAATTTTCAAAGATTTATTGGAGACACAAATATAGAATTTCACATTAAAAATTGATTGTTAGCTTGCAAACGATACATTTTAATGTGTGAAGTTTGTTTGAATAGGAAGTTTAATTCAATACATTTTCGAATATTATAGTTCAAGTTTGAAAAACGTCATTAGAGAAACATTACAAAAATATAATTTAAAGCAAATCAATATATAAAGGTATACAATAAAATAAGAATTTTTTTTTATTTTATACACGTATATTGAAATACTTGATACTTCTTTATAATTTTTTAAAAAAAATATTTAACTATGTAGCAGGAATATATTTTAATATTCGAATTGGAAGATTTATATATATATATATATAATGTTTTTCAAGACAAAAACAATCTTTCTGAAAAATTTGCTGTAATATTCAGCAATTTTTAACAGCTTTCAGAGATTTTAGTACAGGGATGGGCAGACTTTTCCAGATTACGGGCTACTTTTGATTTTCTCAAGGTGTTGCTATCCACCTAGTGTTAGTTACTATTCGTGGCGCACACAAGGGCGGGGGAGGTTATCCACGGGTACGGACTCTCCCTCATAACCCTTAATTTTTTTTCTGATTCATTATAATCCAATGCATATAGTACTGATGGGAGACCAGGAATTGTCCATTGCCTTAGAAATTGTCCCTTGCTATCTAGAAATTTTTATGCGAATCCCCCTCTTACCGAATGTGGTGAAATTCCTTTGATGGAGAGAGTCAAAGTATTCCCGCGCTTTTCTGAGTTCAGTGAACGCATAAATTCCATGTCTTATAGAATTGAGTGGTGAGTTTGTCCAATCAGATGCGAAATTCAAAAGACGGCAAATAGTCCGGCTACAGGATTTTGGAGTGATGGTGTGCAGAATAAAAGGAAACGCACCCGAATTTTCAGGAGGGACTCTCTCCAAAAATTACAGCACACAGATGTGATCAGAGATAACACCAGGACTGCCCTGGTGCCAACTGACTCCTCTCCTCAAAGCTAAGTTCCTTTCATTAATCTTTTATTTATAAAACCTAAATTTTTACTTGTGCATAAAATAAATTTAACTTAAAAGTAAAGAATCGTTTCTTTAATTGAGAATTCTTTATTTTATTTAACTTTGGTCATGATGCGATTTACAATTATCGAACCTGGGTTACATTACCCATAATCAACGATATGTTTCGCATCAGTACGTAAAATGTAATTATTTGTTATCATTAATTTTTTTTAATTAATTAACGCTAATTATTTATGTGCTAATTTATTTTTTGCTATTTTTTTTCTGTTCCCGAGGATTGACAAAATAAGAAAACTATGCTTGGCTGCGTATTTGGGTATGATACAAAAATGGCAGATTCTCGACCCCCCTTCCCCTTGAATCATTTTTTGTGTGCCAATGTCTAATGTCTAAGATGTGGTGAGGTAAGGAATATATTATTATTGTAACTTAATAATAAATAAGGAATATGTACTTACCTACAGAACTAAAATAAGGAAAAACAACAATTTTAAAACATGTTTAAAGCAAAACTCAAAAATAATAGCCACAAATATAATTATATCAAATGATGCATTTATTAAGAAATAATTCAAAATACATTAAAAAATAAAATATTTTATCTAAAGTTAGTTTTCGTTGTTATAGTCAGTAGAAGACTTAGTCTGCGTACTGTCACCCAATATTGAATTTTCTGTTTATAATTACTATCTGCTAAGCTTTCAGGTGGTCATTGCGAAATGTCTTGGCGGTCCACCGGTTGATCGCAATCGACATAATGCCCAACCCGGTTTTAATATATTAAAAGTTTCTTTATCTTATTGGTTGAACTAATATTGGATCATTTATTAAAGCTGTAAAGTTTTATTCGAAAGTATTTCATTCTTATTTACTTTCTTGAAAATTGTTTTTTGTATTTACATGGCTGTATCTTTTAACACTCTAGTCTGAATCTATGAAATGTAGGTAACATTTAAAAAAAATACTATACCGTTCGATGGATTGTAAAAAAAAATCAAGCTTTTTTTCAAATAGAATTGCTTTTCAAAAACAAAACTCATAGCATATGCACTAAGACATAAACATTAAACGAAATTCTTCTAAAATTTTTGAATTAACCAAGGGAAAAGTTACAACACAAAAACAAAAATAAAACATTTTTCGAATTATAAATTTTTTTAGAAAATTCGCAAATTCTCAAAACTAATATGTATTTAACTTTATTTGATACAAAAAAATATTGCAGGTTTTACATGTATGTGTATATTTAGAAATGTAATTTCTTTTAAATGATGATTGAATGAATTGTTAAGTTAGTTTTTTATTTACAAATAAGGGGCACAAATACTGGATAAAAAAAGAAGATTTATATTTTAACGAGCAAACGGGTTACAGCCTCTTTATTGTAGTCATTGTTGAAACAACTTGCAATTGACAACAAATACTACTGATGAATAGGTTGGAACTTTTTCAACAATAGGAAAGGCGGTATATTTAAGTGCTATTTGGCAACGGCATTTATTTTCAAGACCTTCTGAGAAAATGAACGTCAAAAATAGGTGTTAATTTTTTGGCATCAAATTTTTTTTTGAGTTACAAATGTACATATATAAAAACATATATATATATATATATATATATATATATATATATATATATATATATATATATATATATATATATATATATATATATATATATATATATATATACATATATGTTACGGTTAAAGCGTATAATTTAGTTATTTCACAGAATAACTAGGTAATTCATGAAACTATATATAGACAAGACAGTTAAAGTATATAACAGATGAAAAATGTCATACTTTATTTAGTTATTCTATGAAATATCTAGGTATTCTATGGAAGAAACAAGAATAGAGCGTTCAAGAGAAAATAAACAATTTCAAAGATATTTTACATAGTAATTGATCATAGGTAGCTAAAATATCTCGAAAAATGTATTTTATCCCTTTTGCGTATGAATAATTCATAAATAATAAGGAAAAGCAGAAGATATAATTTATTATTGCTCATATTGCTAACATTAGTACAAAAGAAAATGAAAAAAAAAGATTATGTTGCTAAAATAGATTACATTTAAATATTCTCAACAAAAATACAAGCTAGGAAAACTATTGTTTCATAAAAACATTGTGTAAACTTTTTAATACAAAAATGTAAGAGAATATTAATTTAAATTTCATGAGATACCTTTATTTTACTTTTCATTATTTATTAGAGTAAGGATTGCTGTGATGAAACTTTGGATTGTAAAGTTTATTGTTTTTAAAACAAGTACATACTTTTTACTATTACACATTTTTTTACACGATCACTTTTTTCAATCCTTGTCCAGTACCACAAATTTAAACTGTTGCAACAGATCGAAGCTTTTTGTCAATATTTGGAATTTCTTCAAAAGAAATTAATTCTAGCTGACATACGTATACTGAATTGATATCCAGAGTTCAATTGTTTTATTCGGCTATTTTTAATTTCTAATCACAAAACTTCTTCCTCAAGCAGGTTGAACTGGTTAAAAGAACTTCATATCTTTTGACGATCAAGTAATCATTATTCTATAGAATACCTAGTTAAATCGTAGAATTCAATAATTTTATATACAATTTTTAAAAAAAATAAAGAAAGGAGCACAAAGAAGGAGTTGCCCGATTGTAATGAAATTCCGTAGGCAAAGACACTTCAACCGAATATGCAAATGAATAAAATTTGGTGTCCAATCAATGATAAGCGGGAGCTGCAGCGCATCGGAACTGCGCACTCTACAGGTGTCTACAAAAAGCGATTCTCAATCTGATGGTCAAAATTTCTGTTGCATTGCGCTTTAGGAAAACTTTCGAATGAAAAAATGCCCCGCTGCAGGATTTGAGCTCATTACGAGCAACTGTCAGAGTTTGAAATAGGTCGTATCATTGGACTGAAAGAGGGAGTTTTTGGGCAAATCAGAGAATCGCTCGTCATATGGGCCGAAGCGATGCGGCCATTAGAAGATAATGGCAAGATGGGTGGGCAATGGCAGATTTCAGCGTCATGATGGTAGCGGTTAACCTAGGGTCACAGCTGAGCGGAATGACAGATTTACTGTCGCATTAACTATCACAGCACATGATTCATCGTTATCAACCATCAGACGTGCGACCCGCACACGAGTGTCCACCATGGCCCCTCTCAGGTGGCTGATAAAGTGAAAGTTACGCTCGTACCGAACTCTACGCCACCTGCTATTCACGCCTACACACTGTTGAGCGAGATTACAGTGGTGTTTGAATCGATCAGGTTGGAATCAGGCTGACTGGGAACGTATAGCGTTTAGCGATGAATCCGGTTTCCACCTGTGTCCTGACGAGCATCGAAGACGTGTCTGGAGACGGCCATTGCAGCATCCCGATCCTGTTTTCAATATTGTACGGAACACAGGCCTTCAAACAGGAGTTATGGTTTGGGTGTCATTCATTGTGACAGCTGGGCCCCCTTGGGTGACATTAGAGACACACTTACAGACAGTGGTACGTCGACAAAATTTTGAGAACTGTTTTGATACCGTTCCTTTTGCAGTACTCTGGCCTTATATTTCAACCAGATAATGCCAAACCACATACAGCACGTGCTGACATGAACTGTCTTACAGCTTACCAAACACTTTCTTGGAGATCTATATCTCCAGATCCATCTCCAATAGAGCATGTCTGGGATATGACGGGAAGTTGACTTTATCTACCACGGAATGAGGATAATGTGGCTTAAGAATTTGAGCAATTTTAGCAAGAAATACCGCAGGAGACCCATAGGGTGCTTTATCACTCTATGCCAAGTCGTGTGGCAGCTTGCATGCAGGCTAGAGGTAGGTCAACACTTTATTGAGCTTGTTGCTTTGTAACTATGTAACTCTGAAATAAATCATTCAATTTTTCTGAAATTTTAGTCATTTTCTATTCCGTTAATAATCTTTCTACACACACTAATTTGTGTCACTATAGGTCAACTCGTCCTTGGTGCGTCGCTTTTTTTGTTATAGAGTGTACTTTAACAGAGACGTTTAATTATTTCTTGAAATACCTTGTAGATCTATGAAATAACTGATTTCACACTTTAATGGTAATATATGTTTATACATATATATGTAATAATTCCAATAATTTAATCGTTTATAGATTTTGAATTATTTAATGTTCAGTCCTTCAGGACAACCATGTAATTATTTTAATTGGTTACCTGCCTACTGAGGACTTTTGAAACTATCTCCATCCATCTCCTAAATCACGTGATGTCTCGCTACTTATAAATACCGAGATCTGGAAATTGCGTGCTCTCTTCTCTTCTGCTCTCACCTTTCTGCTCTTCTCTGCAATCATGTAGCTAACCGACTACGCGCTTTTGAGTGTTGTCTTTGTCTGTCATGTTCCGTCCAGTCTTTGTTGCATCTAAGATGCATATGTGATTCAAGAAGTGAAATAAATTGCATTAACTTTCAAGACTGCTTCAACAATTCCATAAAATATGTGTGATCAACCTTGCCGTAATACAGTATCATTCATTCATTACCGAACAAGCCCCACCTTTGGTTCGCCATGTTAAAATAAACCCCTCGCCACACGACAAATTTTGTCACACAATAAGTTTTATCGTTATAAATATTTATATGCGTGGGTAAGTATACTTTTGATAAAGAGTTCTCGAATGGCTGCAATAGCAAAGTAGTTCTGATCGCGAGCAAAAGGCCGGCGATGTCAAATCATGGTTTAGAGTTCTGGTGCCCCTGAGGACCCGCCGGGTAAAGGTGTTGAAGCACATCAAGTATGTCGAAGTTGAAATTTGGAGAATAGCAGCACAGGTATCCTCCTTGACACTTGGCCCAGGTTTAGCACCAGAAGCCTTCAAGTTGAGCTACAGCGAAATGTTAATAAAAGAATGTCAAATCAAATTAGAAAAAAAAATATTCAAAATAGTTCTTAAGTAGAACTGTGCAGGTGTTATAGAAGCTCTGTATTTTTATTATTTTTAGTTGAACCGCGTACGCTAAACTTCTACTATTTATAAGATTCCTAATTTGAATATCACTCTTCTCGAGTTGGTTGGAAAGAATTACCATTCTCACCCCAAAGAAACACTAGATGATAATTAGTTGAAATCGCGATGAGCCCGTTACACACCTACACAAATATTTAAGTAGTATGATTTTCTTTCATCGCTTTACACATGTATCTGTGAAGTACCTTTTTAATATTTGGACATAACGTTCAAGACACCCCCATCACCCAGAGACACTATATGCTGACTACATTCCCCCAACAGAGTAGAAAACTAATTCAACCGGAACGTATATTATTTGATTCTCAAAGAGACAGTAAATGGAAAAAGGTAGGAATAGGAACAACATTCTTCTGTTCACGGAGGGCAATGCTGGAATATGTGCAGTACTGTGTTTCAAATTTATCATTCACGATTAAATTTTGACAAATAATTTCATAATAGTTTATGTAAATGAAAATTCTGTAAATAAAAGTTGTAATTCAAAATAAAAAACTAGGTATTCCATATAGCGATATTCTAGGTAGCGATATTTATTGCTAGTCTGGATTGCATCCAAAATCTAAGGATTTCTGCCATATACAAAGCCACGTTTAAAGATATATTATTCATTTATTTAAATATACTTTTTTACATTAATTTTTAGAAATTTCATATGTGAATGTTACTATTATGTTTAAAAAATAAATATGTTTGAAAATAAGCATTTAAAACTGGCATTTTTTATCCATAATCTAGAAATAAAATGAACCTGGAAGGTGCTAAATTATGCTATATAGTAGAACATTCAACTTATCTATATGTTTATCGAAAATAAAGTGTAATCAAGTAGTTACGGACTGGTGGCTGAGATGTGTCCCGAATTTTATCATTAGTGACACTGTGACACACCGTTTAGAATGTCTGATGAACGTTAAATCTTTACAAAGGGTGCTTTTTTTAGAGGTATAGAACTTTAAATTGCAATAAAACAACGATGTATTATTCGATTGACATGAATTTTTTTATTCGAAAGATAATCTTGTGGCATTACATTTTAAATGTGATTTCTGGCATATGACTGTCACGGCTGGCTCGGATGTAGTCCAACCTGGACGTCCAATTTTCGATAACTTTTTCCAACATTTGTGGCCGTATATCGGCAATAACACGGCGAATGTTGTCTTCCAAATGGTAAAGCGTTTGCGGCTTATCCGCATAGACCAATGGCTTTACATAGCCCCACAGAAAATAGTCTAGCGGTGTTAAATCTCAAGATCTTGGAGGCCAATTCACAGGTCCAAAACGTGAAATTAGGTGGTCACCAAACCTGTCTTTCAATAAATCGATTGTGGCACGAGCTGTGTGACATGTTGCGCCGTCTTGTTGGAACCACAGCTCCAGGACATCATGATTGTTCAATTCAGGAATGAAAACGTTAGTACTCATGGCTCTATACCGATCACCATTGACTGTATTGTTGTGGCCTTCATCGGTTTTGAAGAAGTACGGATCAATGATTCCACCAGCCCATAAAGCGCACCAAACATTCAGTTTTTCTGGATGTAACGGTGTTTCGACATACACTTGTGGATAAGCTTCACTCCAATTGCAGCAGTTTTGTTTGTTGACGTAGCCATTCCACCAGAAGTGCGCTTCGTCGCTAAACAAAATTCGCTTATGAAAATCGGGAACAACGGCAATCTCGTTTTGGGCCCATTCGACGAATCTACGCCTTGCTTGATGATCGTTTTGATGAATTGCCAAACCAAACTGAGAATAAATCACTTGACAGCTGTTAAATCGGTCGCCATCTAGGAAAGTAATGCCAACTTAAACTTCTATACCTGGAAAAAAACACTCTTTAGGTTCAAAGGTGTGAAAGTTTGGAGAGGAGGGTTGCGAGCTCAAGTGTCTTCTTCATCTCTTCACCATTACTTAAAATAGTGGTCTTCAAATTTGTTCGACTCACCGCGAACCCTCAAAACTGTAAGGTGCTTTTGGGGAAACCCATTCCACTCCTAAAAGAATATGAATTAAAATACTATTTTAAGTATATCGCAATATGCTCTAGGTAATATATGTAAAGAACTTTAGAGATAAAGGTATTGCATGTATTATACAAATCGGTATATCGGTTCAGTTCCGGTTTTCGTACCGCCAAAAATAACGATTTTTAGCTCAGTTCCGAATGAACAATTTTATTGTATGTATTTTCTTATTTGCACTAAAAATATAATTCTATTATAAAAAAAACAAGAAATATATATAATTCTATCGTAAAATAAAAAAATCCATTAAAATTTAGAAGATTTTATGCTTTTTTAAATCTATATTTTATGTGAATTGATACAATTGATCAGCATGTACGATATGAGCAGTGAGCACAGAATGGCGAAGGTTGGCATTGTATCCATTATCAAAATTGCAGTTAACAACAAGGTTCATGCGCGATTCTGGTTTTTCTATCTAAACAGTCGATACAAATATCGGTGGAGGATCGCAGGCTCTCTCTCTCTCTGAGATGCAAAATATATAACTCAGACTGATATTTTTCTTAAAAAATCATCTGTACTTTTAGTTTATCAATTGAATTAAACATTCCTTCTACAAGTATTTTCATGAAAATCTGAAATAGAAAAATACTAGTGAACATCCAAACAGGAAATCGAGAAGCAATGTACATGTAATGTTGATAACTATATGGTTGATGTTAAATTAGAAAATATTGGTCAGATTGTCACAGTATCAAAATGACTGAAGATATATGGAACTAAAATAAACCGATATTTTTTTAGATTCAGTTCCAGTTTTCGTTCTGGCCAAAATAACCGTTTTTTTTTCAGTTTTGGGTTCAATTCCGGTTCGAAGCCTTGACCAAATGCCACCTACCCGTATATTAAATCCAGTAAACCAGAAAATGTTCTTGAAATGTTTTTACAAATTGTAAGCGTCTATTGAAATTATTCTCAGTCGCATTTTGTATTTTATGTTTAATTTATTTTTATATTTTGTGCTTTTCTTGTTGCAAACATCGGAAAATATTTTTAACTATGTGCAATGTTCTGAATGGCATCAAAATATTTTAAGCTGTGTGAGAAATTTTGTATAATCTGCTAGAATTGAAAACTTAAAATTTAGGAACTGTACTTTCTTAAATTTAGATTTTAACGTCCAATTTGTTGCTGTTGATTCATTGATGTCGATAAGCTGTTTCTTCTATTTCATTGAAAGCATTTTGATTAATCGTTGTACTCAAATGGAAGTACATCCATTCATGCCTAGTTTTCTCTTTGAAATCTTCCCTTACAGCTTTTAGGAATTCTTTTGGAAATGATCTCACTTATAGGTACTTTATTTCATAAAATAAAAAATATATATTTTTTATTAGCAAATTATCTAGTTTTGCAAAATACTGCACTATCGCGATTAAAATTACACGCTTATACATATGAAGGGAGGAAGATTCGATCTGAGTACCTTCCATTCCGACCTCAAGTACTTTATCAACCACGCCAAAACGATCATCTTCGCGTGATGTTTGGTACTAGTTTATATAGATATCCCACCACCACACGGATTTATAGTTTTCTTTTTGGTTTCTTTTATTTTGAATTGTGGAAACCCTGGGTTCCGTAGAACACAGTTTGAAGACCACTGGTTTAAAATTACAATGGTCATCGCCAATGACTAATGTTTCTTTGTACTGCAACGTTAATAAACACTCACTCATTCACGAGTTTGAAAAAAAAGAAAGAAATGAAAAAGAACGCGACCCTCCCTTCTAACCTATGTATCAAGAAAAAAAAATTAAATCAGATGGATTGTTGTGCAATGTGTACCAAATTCTTTAGTCAATATAAATTGTTAATCAACAAGTTAATTATTAAATTAACTGTGCGCTTATATGGTTCAATGAAGCTTTGGATTCTTTTCTTTTTTCTCGAGTATTTAAGAGCTTTTGTGAAATTCATTTAGTATTGATACATCCTTCTTTTCCTTTTGCTACGATAAATTTATTTACAAATGATTAATTAATAAAATGGAATAATGAATAGCCCGTGCGTATAATTAGTGTTTTTGTAGAAAATGTTCTAATTAATATTATTAGAAACGAGACAATATACACTAACTAAATTAAACGAAATTTATTTATTATGCGCTCAACGGTATCCGATTTGTCTGCTGCATTTAAATTTCTGTTATCTTTATTCTAATAAGCTTATTCAAGCCATTAAAACTTTTTGTTAAAGTTCAAGCGCGTGTGACAAATAGCGAGAAATTGTTATCAATTGAATGTAATCCAAAAAGAATTAGATCTAATGTCTCGGAAACGCAACAAATTACTGATGGAACTGAAGTGTGAAATTGAAAGCCACATCATGTTGCGTTTCCATCTGACGCATCTTAATTGTGTACATCTAACGGATAAAAACAGAAGGAATATTTTCTACTGGGCTTTCGGACAAAGAATAATGCCATTGATTGCTTATATTAAATGAATGAATTGATGCACAAACATAATGATCAATAAGCTTGTGTTTATGGAAACTAAATAAATACAACTTCAAAAGAAGTAAAAGGAAGTAAAAATAATAAAAAAAATGCAATTTAAAATGTACATTAATACATATGACAGTAAAATGTACTTACATTTTTCAGCAGAAAGATTGAAGGACTATGAAAAAAAATTGTTTTAATTTTAATCAAGCACGTGGAAAGCTCTTACATTGATCCTGAATAAAGAAAAACTCTAAGCACCAAACCAAGTAATTCAAATAAAAGTTGCAAGATTCTGTAATGATTAGCATTTGTGTACTGTACGTCAGTGCTTCTCAAAGTTTGAATGTTAGCGACCCAATATTCAATCATAATTTTCATCGTGCCCTCATCCATACAATAACATAGTATTTTTTCAATAATACTGTACTTTGACGTTAAAGCTACAATACGAATTAAACCTCTTAAGTGCAATCGGCGTATATAAACGTCTGGCTCAGTCAAAGGGTTAATTGCCCAGGACGTATATATACGTCTTTTCCGAAGTACGATCTTGTCTGTGCACTGCTATCCATAAAATTATTCCGAAGGCTTTGGAATACAAAAAAGGGGACCTTCATAGTGTTTGCGAAGTATTTACTTATTTCACAGAGGATTTGCTTATTTATTCGTTTCTAGTGGCATTGGGGGCGAATCGCCTAACTTTTAATCGACAGTTAAGGAATTAATTATCAAGATAAGAGTTACAAAAAAAATATATATATAATCAAGATAAGGGTTACTTTTAGTGACAAGGCTCATCAGTAGTTATTTTGTTCTTAACTTAGTATTGTTAAATTACTTCTAAAATACATTATGCAGTATTCATACACTTATAAGTGTATTATATCAGTGTAAAGGTATATTTTATTTTTTTATTATGTCAGAATGTATTTTGTTTGTTTATTTCAGTGAATTGGTAATTTTTTTAAATAATCTTCGGTTTTCGACTTTTCAATATACTCGCGCCCCCTCGTAGAGTTATCACGTCCCCCTAGAGGGGCGCACCCCACAGTTTGAGAAACACTGCTGTACGTTAAAACATATCAGTGATAAAGATTCCTCATATAATATTGGGATATATTCTACCATGCGTTCACAGTTGTTCCAAATGTGCAAAATTATTCCATGAATAATTATGGCAGACTGCCGAATCCCGTTTGATGTACAAAAGGTGTGATAATTTTATTGTGCAAAGAAAAGTACCAAAACCAAATAGGTAGTTCAGAAATATATGAGTGGCATAGAGATGGATATTATTTTGCTGACAAATGACCTCAGTAAGTCGCATCATAAAAGAGAATACAACTAGTCCAGGGTGTTCAGCATAGCATTGAGCTGCTAAAATCGCATGAACCCTAATTAGAGACCTGTTTCACTAAGTGGTAGTACTCCAAGTAACCAGCGTAGTGCCTGATTGAGTGCGCTAACCCTGGACATTCCTCAAATGTATCAAATGGTTATGTGTTCGAGAAAAAAAAGGGATTTATCCCCGAACACTGTTACCAATCTGCTGGAAAGCATGATAATTGGCTACAACAGTGTTTAGATGACATTGCAGACCTTATTATATGAAATGCAAACGTCACAAAGGACTTTCGTTGTCCGCATTCTGAGTGAGTTTTTATCAACGTCGCAATTTGAAGCTAAATTAGGTCTACTGACGATGGACCGAACAGTTTTCAACATTGACCAATGAACGATGTCAACATTTGTATTTGCACTACTCTTTCCAAACTTCCACATCACGCCAAATACAAGAAAATTTAGCCATGATGTATTTAATGGGCATACTTTCATCTAAGTGGTCGGTACTCAGGGGCTTTAGGACTTAAACCAGTGCTTCTTAAAGTTTCAGTATTCGCGACCCAATATTTAATCATAATTTTCATCGCGCCCCCTCATACAATAACAATGTACTTAATTCAGTAGTACTATACTTTGATGCTAAAACTACGATACGACATTAATCTATTAAGTGCCACCGGCGTATATATACGTCTCGCTCAGCCAAAGCATTGATTTTCTTGACGTACATATACGTCTTACCGAAGTACGATCTTTTCTGCGCTCTGTTATTCATAAAATTATTCCAAAGGCTTTGGATTGCTATAAAAGAACCTTGTCAATGTTTGAGAAGGATTTAATATTTCAGATTATTTTTGCTTTTTTGTTCCCCTGCCCCAGGACATTACCTACGCGTGCCAACATGAAAAACGGTTGGCATTGAGAAGCGAATCGCGTAACTTTTAATTGACATTTAAGGGACTTACTAGAAACAGTGCAGAAAATCAAGATAAGTGTTAATTTGTCGTTTTTGCGATCACGGGATAATATTTTCAACGAGCTACTTTTGTATTTTTGTCTTTGGCAACGAGCCAAAAATGTAGTTGATGGAATTCGCTTGAATAAAATGTGGAATGTTGTGCTGTTCTTATGAAATGTTCGTTTTGAGTATAAACTGGGTTCACGACTGACATTTGTGTGGGGAAACCTCAATGGATTTCGAATGTTTCCAAGATTAAGAATTTAGAACTGTTTTGAAGAAAGGATTTTGAATTGTTCTCAAGATTAAGAATCGTGAACTGTTTTGAAACTTGGCGACATCGAAACAGTGCTGAAGTGAGGGAATTTCAGTTATATCCAACATTTAGTAGTAAGTGAACAATTTTGAATCTCTAGTAAATTGTTAATAGATTGTACAGTTGAGGAAGTTTATTTTAAAAGTGGATGAGAAATGGCGTTTTTAGGAAGAGCTTTGAAGGTAGATTTGAAGTGTTTGGAGGAAGAATTAGGAGAAACTGTAACGGAAGAAATGAAAGTTCCTGCTTTAAAAAAGTTTATAGTAGCAAGTAAGGAGTATGAAGAAGTGTTCTGGAAAGAATTATTTCACAGAATAGTAAGTGAAGTAGAAAATGAAATTAAACGCTAAGAGGGAGAGGAAATAAAGCGCCAAGAAAGAGAAGATGAATTAGAGAAGTTGAAGATAGAAGCCTCAATGATGAGTAATGGTTTTAGGAGAGAGAGAGCAATTCTCAGAATGAAGGAATACAAGAACACGTACCAGTTGGATTGCAAAAATTAATGCGTACTTTTGACCCCAAAGCAGGTGATATAAGTTTTTACCTAATACTGTTTGAAAGACAAGCACGAAGAGTCCATATTAGGGATGAAGATTGGGTAACGAATGTTGTTGGACTATTGCCGTTAGAAATGACGAATTTGATCGCCAGGGAACCAGAAGAAAAAGCAAAGGATTATCAACATATAAAAGGTATGCTATTAAAAAGATTTAAATTGAGCACAGAATCATTTAAAGTAAAATTTAAGAGGTATTGTAAATCAGCCGAGAACACTTGGAGCGATTTTGGATTTGAGTTGGTGAACTATTTTAATGAGTGGATTTCGGGACTAAAAATCTACGATTTTGAAAGGCTGAAACAACTTGTCATTGTAGAGCAGATGAAGGAACAGGTTTTCAGGGATATACAGCAGCATTTTATTCATGACTGGAGTAGAATTGTTACAGTTGACGATCTTACTGAGAAGTTAGATGATTATAAAAACGCAAGGCACACAAATATAACCAGGCCACTAAAGCTACTTTGTCTCAACCGTATAGAAATTCCTATCGGGAAAACCCTAGCATGTGCAATAGAAGATGTCATACATTTGGTGAAGGATATAGACAAGAATCAAACAATCGCAGTGGATATGATAAGCGAAATTCTTTCCAAAAACCAGTTACATGTTTCAATTGTGGACGAATAGGACATTTTGCGAGATTTTGCAGGGATAAGAAAGACAGGAGAGGAAAGAACGAGGGTAAAGTTGCTGAGGTAAAGATATCTGAGGTGCAAGTGGCAGAAGTCAAAGTAGTTGAGGATGAAAGCGAAGTAGTCACAGCGAGATTCAACGGCGAAGTTGTAAAGGAAAATAAGAAATACAGCGCAGTTCAACTAAAAAGGTCTGATCTTAAAATAGTAAAAAATTCGTATGTTGGAACAGAATATGAAGCAGTAGTGGATTCAGGTGCACAAATTAGTGTGTTTAAAAGCAGTGTAGTGGGAAAGGAAGTAGATTACAAAGGACATATAATGTTGCAACCCGCATTTGGTGATTGTTAAAAGGCTGAACTAAAAGAAGTGGATATTGGTTTGGTAACGAATGGGTATATTACGCCGGTAATTAAAACGGTGGTGGCAACTGTGGATGGGCTGAATACTGACATATTATTGGATACTGAAACTTATGGAGCATTATTAGAACAAGAAGGCATAAGCAGTCCCAGATTTACAGCCGCTATGAACTTAAGATAAGATTCTTCCAAAAATTCGTTAGATGAGAGTGTAAATACTGAAGAGGAAGAACAAGAGCCAACTACAACAGAATATGATGAGGAGAATGGAAATAACACAGAAAAATTCAAGAAACAGCAACAGATTTGTGATGCTCTTCAGGAAGCATGAAACTTTGCTAGGCGAAACAAAGGAGGATATGTTATAGAAAATGATATCCTGTACCATGAAGAGCTATTGGGCAGAAATAGGATAAAACAGTTAGTGATTCCTGAAATGAGGACGAGGAAAATACTAGAAATTGCGCATGAATCAGTGTTCGGAGCACATCTAGGAGCTCATAAAACAATTAAGATAATCAAATTTTCGTTTTATTGGCCAGGAATGGTAAAGGAGATTAAAGCATATTGTAGTTCCTGTCATGGTTGTCCAGCTTAGAAAAGTAATTCGTTCGGTTGACAAAATTCCGATAACACCTGTGTCTCGTCCTGAATTGCCATTCCAAGTATTAAACGTTGATTTCATTGGTCTTGTAGATCCAGTATCATCACAGGGACATAAATACATACTTTGTTTGATGGACCAGCATTCTAGATGGCCGGAAGCAATCCCACTCAAGTCACTAACGGCTAAGAGTACGTGTGAAGCACTGCTCGAAATATTCAGTAGAACAGGAATTCTAGAAGTGAGACTGTAATGGACAATGCAACAATTTTTACGGTCAGTTTAACGCAAGAGATTTTGATGATTTTAGGAGCTTGTCCGCGTTTTTCAACACCATACCATCCAGATGGAAACGGGTTGATTCAGAGATGGAACCAAACTCTCAAGAACATGTTACACCACATTATCAGAGAGAGAGAGAGAGGAAGAAGTTGGCATAGGCATATACCGTTTTTACAATGGGCTTATCGTGAAGTTCCAAACGCAACTACTGGTACACCACCTTTTCTACTAATGTATGGAAGAGATCCTAAAAGACCGTTGTCTATACTGAAGTCAATTTGGACTGGGAACACGTTGTTACCTCTGAATATGAAGGGATCAGTAGAGAGTTATTTGAAAAAGCTAAAAGAAAAGTTAGAAGTAGCAACCCACAAAGCAAAGTTAACAAGTGACGTGCAACAAGGTAGCTACGCTAAATATTACAACAGTCAAAAGAAATATCGAGAATTTGCACCAGGAGATCAAGTGCTTGTTTTGATACCTGATTCGACGAATAAGCTATATGCTAGATGGACAGGTCCAGTTAAAGTTGTTAAAAGAGTAAAACCAAATTCATATTATTTGCAGATGGCTGGAGGTAATTGGAGATTGCTGCATGTTAACAAGATCAGAGAATACAGAGTGAGAGTTCAAGCGGTTGGAGTTGTTTATGATATTGATGATGAATTCGGTAAGATATATGAAACGCCAACACAGTTCCTGCAGCTGAGAAGAATGACGAAGCATTGGACAGAGTGACGTTGGATTACCTATCTAAGAAGCAACTAACTCAACTAAAGGATCTTTTACATCGACACAGGACGTTGTTTTCTGGAAAAATAAAAAGAGCTAAAGTTGGTGAACATGTGATAAAACTGAAGAATGAGGAAGAGACGATGAAACCCAAAACTTATAAGATACCAGAACACTTAAAGAGAAAAGTAGATGTGCAGATAGACGAATTGTTAGATATAGGGCTAATTGAACCTGTTGTAAGTGAAATAGCACACCCCGTGGTATGTGTTCATAAGAAGGATGGAACAATTCAGTTATGCATAGATTTCAGAAGCTTGAATGCGCTTACCGTACCGGACACATATCCAATGCAGAATATGATGGAGTTGAATTTCTTAGTAGGGAAAAAATTATTACTGTACTAGATATGTTGAAAGGGGGGATATATTGGTCTATACCAATGGAAGACAGCAGCAAACAGCTAACAGCCTTCCAAACTCATCGAGAACAGTACCAATAGAATGTGTTACCATTTGGGTTAAGAAACGCTGCTGCAACCTACCAGAGAGCCATGTCTAAAGTGGTTCAAACTATATCTGATTTTGCATGTGCGTATATCGTCGATTTAGAAATATTCTCTGATACGTGGGAAGAACATTTAAATCATCTAGAAGAAGTTTTCAAAAGACTGGAGCATTTCAATTTCTCAGTGAATTTAGGAAAGTGTGAGTTTGCAAGACAAAAAGTTAAATACTTAGGACATGTCATTGGTTCAGGTAGGCATTCCCCTGACAAAGAAAGAATATATATATAAAAGCGATTCAGAACTTACAGGCACTAATGACCAAGAAACAACTGAGAAGTGCTTTGGGATTGTGCAATTTTTATAAACAGTATATTCCGAACTTTGCAAAAATTGCTCTACCATTGACGGAGCTCACTAAAAGGAAAGTCCCTAATGAGATTCCATGGAGCAAGGAGGCTGAAAATGCTTTCCAGGAGTTGAAGACAGCACTATGTGGAATTACAGAGTTGCTGGTCCCAGACATAGAGAAACCGTACTACTTGCATACGGATGCTCCTCAGACGGGGTCGGATGCTGTCTAGGTCAATTGGATGGAGAAGACAACATTCATCCCATAGCTTTTGGGAGCCAGAAACTGAACCTAAGCCATCAAAAGTGGTCAATTGAAAGGGAAGCGTATGCTATTATTTGAGCTCTAAAAAGATTTGAAACTTTACTGTGTGGAGCAAAGATTTTTTTACTAACCAATCATAATCCTCTAGTATTCCTCACTAGTGCTGCAACCCAATGTCCGAGATTGCAGAGGTGGGCGTTGGCCATTCAACGCCATGACATTGACGCAAACCACATGAAAGGATCTAAACTAGTTAATGCAGATGCGCTATTCAGACTGTAAATGTAAACTGTAATTAAATAAGGACTTTAAGAAGGATTTAAAATTAATTTAGGTTTTAAACATTCTCTTAGCTTTATTGTTAGATGATTAAGTTAAGAAGAATATTTGTGTAATATTTAATGTTGAGTATTTTTATGTAAATGTATAATATTAAGATAGTGACTAAACAGTGTTTAAATTTGGGTGTAACGTGTGGCTTTAGCCATATTTGATCTTTGGATCTAATATGACTCTTGGGGGCAAGGTGTCAGGGTTATACAGTAATGTTATTACATTACTCATTTTTGCAATCATGAGATAATTTTTTGATCGTTTTGTCTTTGGCAACGAGTCAAAAAATGTTGTTGATGGAATTCACTTGAAATAAAATGTTGAATTTGTGCTGTTCTTATGAAATTTTCGTTTTTGAATATAAACTGGGTTCACGACTGACAGTATCTGTGAAGTGTTGGTATGATTAGTGTTAAACAGTTTAATTTCATTTAATATTTCAAAAGTCCTTGCGTGAATTCTTCCAAATAATTTGTAGACATCCTACATATTATTTTCATATTTCAACGAATATAATTTCGCAAAATACCCGGATATGCAAAAACATCTGGAGTGAATGTGTATTAACATTAAAGAAACGCAAGGGCTATTGGTGTGATGGAACTTGTACTTTTGAGCCTCTCATATGATGAGGATGTACTGTCGCAATCATCTTGGTGACAATGCATAAAGCTACAAGAACTCTAGGACGTGAATTGGGAGCGCGTAATCGAAAAATAGTATATTAAAAATAAAAGTAATCCTAAATAAGTAATAATCAATAAAAGAAAATGAATAACTGATTTTTATTATTGTATTTTACTGCTACTTATGTTTAAAAAATTAACAATAATAGTACTAATAATATAGTGTGATTATATGCAATACAGTGCTTATCGAAGTTTCAATATACGCGACCCACTATTCAATCTTCATTTTCATCGCGCCGCCTTCCATACATGAATGTATTGAATTCCATAATACTATACTTTGACACTAATGCTACAATATGACTTTAACCTTTTATGTGACACCGACGTAAGTAAACGTCTCACTCAGCCAAAGCATTGATTTTCTTGACGTATATACACGTCTTTTCGTAGTACGATCTTTTCTGTGGAGTATTATCCGTAAAATTATTCCGAAGGCTTTGGAATGCAATAAAAGGATCTTGACAGTTTTTGCGAAGGATTTACTTATTTCAAAAGATTTGCTTATTAATTTCTTTTCTCCTCCCCTTACCCTTAAAAAAACATCAAAATCCGCTCGTCTACGTCGAAAACGGTGGCATTGGAAAGCGCATCATGTAACTTTTAAACAGCAGTTAAGGAGTTAATTATGAACTGCACACACACAGATTATTAAGATAAGTGTTAATACAAGCCCATGGTGTCACTGATATTTATCAAACTTGTTCTTAATTTAGTTTTGTTAAATTAATAACAAAATACACATTGTTCAGTACTAATACACATTTATATGTGTATTATATTAGTGTATAAATGCGTTTTTATATTTTATTACATCAGAAAGTATTGTGTTTGTTTACTTTAAGTAAATTAATAATTTTTAAATAACCTTTTTGCTTTCGACTTTTCAATATGATTGCGCCCCCTTGTAGAGTTATCACGTCTCCCGAAGGGGGCACGCCCCACAGTTTGAGAAACGCTGATGTAATACTAATATTATTATTTAACAATTAGAAGAGAGAGAGATACATATTTATAACTAAGTTTGCCATATCACAGAATGGTTAGGCTTGGAATGGCGGCAAGCGAAGAAATATCAAACAGAGCAAGTGGCTGCCGATTCAGTGCCTACGACATTTGTAAATTTGAGGTTGAAAATTTGGTGAGTTATCAGCTCAGGTGTCATCCACGTAACTTCGCCATGGTTCAAAATTATGTTGTCCGTCGCTAAAAGCCCTCGCGTAGCTGAGCAGTGCGACATTAATATTCACTCCCTCACTCGGCGAAATTCCCCAAAAGGATGATAGATGAGGACACCACTTATCTCCACAATTTTTGCAAGGAACTAAAGGGGAGGGAAATATTCTCCAGTCCCCTGAGCTCGTGATTCAGGACACAAGACTTCGGATCCACTGCACTGATTTAACGAGCGCGTACTCCGTGTGTACTCGGAGGGTACTTGGTGGTAGCGGGCATCGAACCCAAGGCTTCCGGTCTGGATTCCGATGCTCTAACCACTAGGCTACCCATGGCCTAGTGGCAGTCGGAATTGAAACCTTCCAAGATTTTATTACTGTCTTTATACGGAAGATAAATCATTGATTGATTGAATATTAACGTCGCACTGTTCAGCTACACGAGGGCTTTTGGCGACGGACCACGTAATTTTGAACCGTGGTCAAGTGACGTGGACGACACCTGAGCTGGCACCTCCCTCTCCTAACTACCACACCACACCAACGGGAGGACGTTTCAGCTCTCGACAGATTTAACGTGTATCGCTGCCCTACACGGCGGGTCTTTAGTGGTACTGGGCTCGAACCCATGACAAAGCAAGCTACGGTCCGATACCTATACCACTCGGCTACCGCGGCCACAGGAAGATAAATCATAGCAGTCATCTTATTTTTTTGTGTCAAAATATAGCATTGTTTCAAAAGCCATTTACAAAATTAGTCTAATCAAATATTGGAATTTAGAGTTATTTAGTACCATCATTTTTTTCTAATGACCTCTTTCGATGGCAATTGGAATGAAAATTCATTAAAATTTTTTATGAATCCTTGTAAAGGATGTATTCACACTCGCATAAACTCTTATTAATTCGTTTTCTATCTGAAAAAAAATATATTTTTTGTTTTGTTTAAATATAGTTCTTACTTAATAAGTAATTGTGCTGCTCAAATGGTAAATTGGTTCTTTTGAAAGTTTATTATGAATAAATATAAATATATAGTTTGACAGTTAATTTTTTTGTTAAAAAGAATATCTTTTTTGACTTCTTACATTCAAAAAAGGATGTAATTGATATTAGAGCTCCTGAAAAGATTTAAATTATTATATTATAAATGATCCCCTTTTTTACGAATAATTTATTGAGAATTATTAATTTAAGTAAGAAAATAATTATAACTTATTATTTCTCTTTTGAAAGTTCTTATTATTTATTACATTACATTTTAAGTAAACTAAAATACGAGTAACGCATTTTAAATGATTATATAAATACCTTTCGTCCAAAAAAATTAAAATCGAAAACAATAGGGGTAATTATAGTTATACCAAAAACTGATGAAAGAAAAGTCTACATCGAAGCAATAAATTATAATTGTTGCGATGTACCATCATATAATATGCCTAAAAGTCTGCAGGAAACTTTTTTTATTTGGTATGGGTTGCTTTGTAAATGGGCTTATCTGAGGAATATCAAAACTGTATCCCTCTTGTACTTTCCAAAAATTTATCTGGTACTCGAGAGCGTCATAAAATCTATGAGTGTCTGGAACTCTGGTATGCCGGCTATCATGCGCCTGAATAACGATGTCCCGAGACACAGTTCGTTCACTACTAACTACTACGGCAGCTATTTCATTTGTGGTCGGGGCATTGAATCGTCTTTCGTATTCACCACGTGGTACACGATCCGGGTGTATCACTACCTCGTAATTATCGCTAGTCACTCTATCTTTAGCCATTTTAAATTCCTGCACTAAAATGTTGTGATCATGTAGAACTTGTATTTTTTAACCGTGTTTCTTTCCACACCTTGTACGTACCCAGAACGCCTATTAACTGGGCTTCCTTATCGCCCATGAAATAAACTTGCAAACATTTTGTTTGCGAATTGGTAGCAGGAAGCAAAAATCCAATTGTGTGGTATATTTACCCTTTGATTGTGAAAAGTAGGGCAAAATCTCTGCATCGAAACAATTTTATCTGCCCCAAACGATGTCATATGGAAGCATGTATTATATATTCTTATGTTTTTTTAGAAAACGGCGAGACTGGTCTGTTTCACAAGAGAAAATTTAATTGGTTCAACTGGCTAGTCTATTGAAGGAAGGGCTACTCCCCCCCCCTACGAACAACACATGCCTGCAGATTCGTCTTTCCATTTAAGAGCACAGCAAAATCTGCAATCTTTATTCATCGCTTTTATTTTTATAAGCTTGTAGCTTTCGTAATCAAGAGTTTCGTCATACTCAAATGTAGCTTTATTGAATACCCCCACGTGTTTCTTGTGAATATTAGACGTCGCTGTTGTGCCCTTTCAGCAACAGCGCGTTTGCGAGATTCAGCTGCCGCAATGGTTTCTGTATCTCTCTGGGATGTCATGTAAGTCGTCTGCTGAAGACGCCGAGCTTGGGACTGTTCAGGTGTCTCAACAGCCCGTTGAGTTGCCAGATATTCAGCATGACGTCGACGCCGAGCTTGGGACTGCTCTGGTGTCTCAGCAGCTTTGTGAGCCGCCTCACACTCCGCCTGTTCTTGCCTTCACAGTTCGGCTTGTCCACAGTTCGACTTGCCTTCACAGTTCGGCTTGTTCACAGTTCGACTTGCCTTCACAGTTCGGAAACGTTTCGTTAAATCTAGCTACTTTCTTAGCTCGAGCTAAATAAAATCTTTGGGAAAGGTTAGACTTACGCTTTTTCTTGGCATAATTCTTAGTAGGTGCTTTTTTCTACACTTCCAAAAAATACAGTACAACAGTTAGTATTTTTATACTTAAAAATGTAATACCAGCTTATTCAATTAAAACTATAGCCTTATAATTAACTACTAACCACAAATAAACGTGCAAATTTGTCCAAATGATGTATTGTGGCCGTAGTAGCCGAGTGGTATAGGTATCGGATCGTGGCTTGCCTTTTCACGAGTTCGAGCCCAGTACCACTAAAGACCCGCCGTGTAGGGCAGCGATGCACGTTAAATCTTTAGATAGCTGAGACGTCCTCCCGTGGTGTGGTGTGGTAGTTAAAAGTGGGGGATGCCAGCTCAGGTGTCGTCCACGTAACTTGACCATGGTTTAAAATTACGCGGTCCGTTGCCAAAAGCCTCGTGTAGCTGAACAGTGCGACGTTAATATTCAATCAATCAAGAAAACAAATGATAAAGTGTGAAAGACAAAGTTTATCTACTTTAAATACCAGAAGCGATAAAAGTATTTATCTTGATATAAGGATCAATTTGTTACAACCAAACGTGCATTAGAGCGTGCAACTAATAATTTTTATTATATTTATGGTTCGTTATTTTGGCAATAATAGGCTTATACATAAAAGATACATATATGCTGTCGCGGACGTTTTTGCAGCTGACTGAATTGTTTCATACTTACATGACAAATATAGTTATATTTTGGATACTTCACACAATATCTTTATAAATTATAGCCTATGTGTTATTCTGAATTATAAGCTATATCATTGTAAAGTTTCATTACAATCCATTCAGTTGTTTTTGCGTGAAAGATGAACCCACACGCAAAATCCTCAAAAACATTCGCGTTTATAATGTATATTAGGATACCGTTATTAAATTTATTACATTTTGTATAAGATTTCTGTAAATGCCAGATTCACATTTTATAGCGCTCAAGTCTGTCATATCAACGAATATTTAGGCTTAGAATAGTGGCTTTCGGAGAAATATGAAACGAAGCTCATGGTTGCCAATTCAGCGCCTACGATTCAAGTGAAATCGGGGTTGGTAATTTGACGAGTTACCTTGAAGGTTGGGATAGTACCCAAGTATCAGACCGAATTTGTACAAGTAAAAATCTTGTGGGCAACACTACAAGTAGTTCCGATGGTATTTGCTTTTTCTGAATTTACCCTTGTTTTTATTGTTCATTATGAATTTTTATGTTACATAAATTTGCAGCGCACTTCGAACCGAATTATTACAAATGGAACAACCAAAATATTATTTTTTCAATTAATTTTCTCGAAAAGAAAACTTAAGCAAAAAATTGTCAGCAATTTTTTGCTTAGGTTTTGTTTTCAATATAATTCGTTGAAACCATTGTGATTGCAAAAGGATAAATTTGATATGTATAAGTTAACACACAATTAATAAATATTTTATAGAATAAAAAAAAATAAAAAACTTGTATAACATTAATTTATCAGGCACAAATTAAACAACATTATTGTAAGGTAATTTTATACGGAATGATTGTTATTACACAGTAATATTTATATACAACACATTTCCTGACTTAACATTCAGCCTTTCTTAGCTAAAACCTAAAAGAAGTAAATGATTTTAATTTAAATAGATTCTTATATTTTTATTATAAGAACATTTCTTTTGGAATATGTTTAACATTTTGCATTATACTCGTATATATGTTTTTTAAGGAAATGTATCATACTTAAGTTTGAATATGTATCAAAGGATATCTCTTTAATCCTTTATCTACCGACGTTACTTATGTGTATTGACAACTACTGAGTGTTAGAGCAAGAACTTAGCGTTTTTTTCCCATCCGTGTAGCTTACTGTTTTTTGTTGTGTCCACGAGTCAACACTATAGTGCTATAGATTTATGCCTTTTTCAGGAATTCGTTTTGCTTAACTTATTTATTTAGCTTTTTTGATTCTTTAATTTAACGCTTCCAAAAAATTTTGAACTTTGAATCTGAGTTTTTTTAACCACGCAATTAAATGTGAAATACCTATAATTTATTTAAAAATTAGCAACATTTTAATTTTTTTCTTCGTACCTAAGATTTAACAATAGTAGAAGGTTTTCAAGGTATCATCATTATTATTATTTTCTTTTCCTTAGAGTGTCAAGAAAAAGAAGCCCAGTCTTCAAGAGGGTTGGGATTTATTACAAAACCCACCATCTGAAAGATGTGACGCACTAACCGATGATTCTTCAGATGAAAGCGTCCCAGCCAATTATCTACTGGAATTATCGTTAAATTTTTAAGATGGCAAGATACTGAAAACGACTCAAGGTTCAGAGTTCATGTTAAGAAAATTTAGTATTTCCCACCCCAAGCGGCAATGCTTTAAAAAAACTTTCAATCGAAAACTCATTAAAATGCACAATGTATAGTTAGTTTTTGTGTGATAACGAAAGTAAAAACTGTTTCTTTGAATGTCATCAAACTAAGTTTGTGTGTAAACAATGATTTTATGTGTATAAAAAAAGTAAACAAATTTTAAAAATCTTTAAAATAGAAATATTTTGTGCTGAAGGATATAAGTGTTCTCTGGTTATATTGGCATTTTTAAGAATTAAAATTGTGTTCAAAAAGTCATTCGGTGTTTTCGTATTACGAGAATATTTTTGACCTCTGTGGATTGCCGGTACTTTTAGGCATCAATTTAATTAATTTGCTCTAACAGATTAAATTTCCCAAAGTTGTGAGTATTTTATTTACATATACCATTTAATTTTCAATGTAACGGTCCAAAAAAATATTGCATGCAAAAAATTGCAGTAAATCCTAATGCGGTAGATAAAGGGAAGTAAATATTCCCATGATGATGTAAAATATTTCGGTATATTATGCTATTAGTAAGACGGACATTTTTGTTTTTGATTGCACTTGGAATAAAAAGTTTTCCTTTTGATTTCTGAAATAAAAGAAACCGAATGAAATAAAATTAAAGTGCGTAATAATTTAATGTTTTAATCACTATTTTATTCTTTAGTCTTTAATTACTTTTTTATTAATCATTACCTTTATTATAAATTATTTTTTTTATTCACACACTTTAAAAATCCATTATTAATTTTATATGATTTACAAAGCATTCATCAGCTCAATATTTTGTTAATTTAAATTGGAGAAGAATACACACTAGTATTAAATTATCCTGATTTTTTTTATTTATTTTAACATTATTCAGTGCCAATAAAATAATAATTATAATAAACAGTTCAGCTTATTACATGATCCATTTAAGCGTTTCTATTTAATTCAATTCAGACTCAATCTCAGGGAAATGGATGAAATATATTTTAGTGTAATCTGCTTTATTTGTGTAACCTGACATCAATTGAACCATCCATTTGCCTTCCCAAGTGGAATAAACTTATTTTAAACTGTTTCACAATAGTGCTTTTGTATTACACAATTTGCCCCAAATAGTATTATAGTTTGGAGAATTTATCATTCCCTAATCTGCTTAAATTAATCCGATTATCCAATAAAACATGTTAATGAGAGATTGAGAAAACAGTTGTGTATTGGATTTTAGATTAATCAGATTTTATGAATAATAATGATTGATGAAATATACGTAATCAATGGAACACGCTTGATCACAGATTCTAATTTTCAATTACTGTTCGGGGGATCTAATAGAAAAATAGTATATATTTGTTTGTAAAGACATATCTATACTTTTTATGGATTCAGGATTGAATTGGACAAGCTACCAGAATCAACAAAAATAAATGACTAAAATTAAAAAGAAATTAAAATTATACTAGCAACCAGCTTTGCGAATCAATGCAACATAGTTGGCAAGCAGGTGCTTCACTATGTGCGTAATATCACTTATAGATTGTTATAATACGTGCGTACCAAAATTGCTAAAATTATTGCCAGAACAAACAAAAAATTGCTGAAACTCGACAAAGTTCGCTAATGGCATTCATTTCCTGAAATACCGATTGGGTATTTGAAAAAAGCCTCATTAAATAAAGCTAATGATTATTAATCGTATTGATTATGTATATTTAAATTTAGCGAACTCCTAGTTGGATCGCCCCCTATTTTTTTGAATCCAAAGGAAAAAAACTTGTTTTTCAAAGTGGCCAAAGTGCTAAACCCTAAGCACGCAGCTTGTGTGCAAAAGTTGCCCACGACGCCAAAATCCTAAAAAAACTGGTTATCGAAATCACTTTTTAAAATTATAGGAGTTTTACCTGTGGATGTTCTGCATGTTAACTATTCACACAAATTCAAAACTGGGATTGAATAAAATAACTAAAAATTGTTTTCTTTGTGTGTTCTTAGATTTTAAACCCTTTGTTCGTAAATTGGCGAAGCTTTTGAAAAAAATTGGGCAAGATTTTTAAGACTATACCTGACTTATAAACAAGGTTATTTGTTATGTTTTAGCATCGTTAGGAACAATCCAATAAATATTACGGAATTATGTGAGGATTTTTTTTTTTTTTTGATTTAGCGAAAACGGTCGAAGGGTTAATAGTACCGATATTTTTATTAATGTAAATTATATGCAAAAAAAGTCGCAGGAATATAAGATAGACAGTTATAGATAGTGCCAGAAAGAAACTTTATTAAAAACTAGCTGCATGGACCGGCGTTGCACGGGCTTCCTTAAGTGTATAGTGAGGGAGTGAGTGAATAATAACGTCGCATTGTTCAGCTACTAGAGAGCTTTTGGCGTCGGACCATGTAATATTGAGCCATGGTCAAGTGACGTGGACGACACCTGAGCTGGCACCCCTCTCCTAATTACCACACCACACCAACGGGAGGATGTTTGAGCTCTCGACAGATTTAACGTGCATCTCCCCCTACACGGCGGGTCTTTAGTGGTACTGGGCATGAGCTCGTGTCAAGGCCAGCCACGATCCGATACCTTGATCACTCGTCTACCGCGCCCTTTAAGTGTATAGATTTATGCCTTGGAAGATTCACCTTCTATTTTCAGTGTCAGCACTTCCCATTGTGTGGGATTTCTATATTAATTTTATTCAAATTCTCTCTTCATGCATATTTTCTCTTTCTCTCTGGACGCCAGCACTTCTGTGTGTGTCAGAGAGAGCGATGTGAGTGATATCTATATTTATGTCATTTAAATCCTCTTTCCTGAAATTTCTTCCACTTGGTCTTTTTTTGTCAGACAAATGGGTTTCTTTGCCTTCCATTCAGCCCAGCGTTGTACGGGTTTTTTCAAGTACAAAAACTCCCTTTTTTCTCCGAGAGATAAGATCTATTTTTTTTTTTACAAATTTCTATTTTCGATTAAAATTCGATAAAAAAATTACAAATCTAATCCAGTTTTGTTCTCAAGAAAACAGACAGTGTACGAATTTATTAAATAAAAAATTCAGTAATAAATAATAAAAAACAATACAGCTCTAATTTTTTTTTAATTAATTTATGTCCATTTTTGTTAATAATAAATAAAAAAAATGTCTACCATTAGCTATAAAATGACTGCTTTTATCTAAATGTTTAATTATTCGATTAAAAATATGTGTAGCTGTGAAAAAAAAAAGAACTATGGAGGGAATCTAAAATTTTGTTTATATTCCTTGCATAAAAAAGATTTAAAAAGAAATGAGTACTATTTAATAAAAACAGCACTAGTGTGTTCATGTATTTAAAGTTTTTTCCGGAAATTATTTCTCTAAAAGAAAACTACTAGTTGCGATGTATTATATAACTCTAAGATCTTTTTAATTTTTTATACATAAAACATTGAATACTTTTTTTTAAAATTCAAACTAATAAATTGGATTTGAAAAAATTACTGGAAGATTCATTATTTGCATTCATTATAAAAGAAAAAAAACATTCAAAAAGACAGAAAAATCTTTTATCTACTTACGTACTCTCTGAAAGTAGTTTTTCCGCTCATGCTCTATAAGCACTAAAACTCGTGAGTTCTGTGGTAGTTTTCCACAGTTAACTTTTACTGGCATTTGGCGATTTTCGCAATTTTTTTGCTATAGTTTTACGGCTCTCCAAAACAGAAAATATATCTTCTTCAAAAATAGTATTATGTATTAAAAAAAGCAGAAAATATCGATTGTTTTTTTTTAATTCCAAAATTCCAAAAATCTTTTGAAGAAATTTTACAATATTTCGCATCAACTTAAATTGGCAACGTTGGAAAAGGCAAAAAATGTACCAATCTGCTTAAAAAACAGTTTTATACTTTTTTAGAAATTTAAATTAGAAAATATACATAGGAAGTCGTAAAAAATGTCATACATTGTAGAAATTGTAATTTTAAAAATATATATTTCAACTTAATCACATGTTAAAAACATTTATTTTTTAACCAGTGAAAGTTAAGTCAAAATATCTACTTCATAAAATTTCAGTTTGGCTGAAAACAAATTTTCAAATTCAACTTAAGTCATTTTTATAACGATGAAGTTGTTACCACAATACAGACAAATAAAAGTTCTCGTCAAAAAAACCTGTCTTTTTAACATTTTTAATTAATATATTTTCCACTTTTTGCAATAACGAAATATAAAGGTCAAAATGGCTTTCTCGGGTCATTCTTGATCTTTTGGTACCTTCGGCAACTTTCTGTGCCGTGTGGTTGGTGAGAAGATAGACACACATAGATAAGTACATAGATAAAAATGTTTGCTTACCTTCAAATTTTAATAGTGTAGATTTACTTTCAAAATAGTCTCTCAATTTTACGCAATTAATCTAATTAATGAACTAATGTACATGAATTCAAGGCTATTTTCACAGTGAATTGTATGCTTCAAAAATACGAAAACATATTTAGCTTAAAAGTTAAAATAAACATTAACTACCCATTTCAAATAAACTATTATATTGAAAATTAGAGAACAAAGTCGTAGAATAACAAATGCTTATTTTATTCATTGAATAAGGGATACTTTTTGAAAAGTATTTCAAATTCTTCATGTAATTCTTCTGCAGTTTCTGGAGGATCCCAACGGTCTTCGAAATCATCTTCTTCTTCATCATCATATAAATAACTAAGCTGTAATCTTTGAGGTCTTGGTTTTGCTTCAACTAGTTCAGGACCTCCTATTATCAATGAAATTGCTTCTAGTTCAACTTCTGAAGTCTGCTGAAGGAAATCTGGTATTTCCAATACATGGATACTTCCAGACAGAGTACTACAAGCGAGCAATTTACCAGAACTTCGCACTGCAAGACTGTATAATTCTTCTTTTCCTACAACAATACTTTTCAATGGTTCTGTTGTTTTGCTCGGTATATCCCACATTTCAACTGAGCCATTCGTTTTGGTAACAAAAAGAAGAGACGCTCTTGAAGGACTCCAATCGATATCCGTAAAATACCCTTCCTTGCTTATCATATTTAATACAGGCGATTCTGTTGCTTTTTCTGACCATACCTTTATGTTCCAAGGATCACAAGAAGCAAAGAGCTGAGAGAAAAAGGCGTTTCTTTTAATTTTGAGAACGGGGTGGTTTTTGCAATCATACAGAGAACTCAGCTTGTCACTGGGTGATTGCGCTTGACGATTAAAATTTAGAATGTCTCCTTGCTCAGTTCCTAACATGAAAACTTCGGGTACTCTTGAATCATACTCTACACAATTTACTGTATAGCATTTGTTCATTTCTGTTAATTCATTTCTTTCTGGTCCTAATATTAGGATTTCGGTAGGTTGTTTTAGATTTCTGGCATCCCAACTCATCACTTTCCCGTCAATGGATGTTGTTATAAAGTCCATGTTGGAAGAGCTTTTAAACCATTTGATTCCTGTGACCTTTTGGGTATGACTATTGTTTTCTATTGAAGATAGCTGTTGGGGTCTACGGTCTACTCGAATATCCCACAAAGCTACTTGTCCATTGACATAGCCTCCTAGCAACAGATCGGTATATACTGGATTGAATTCCACACAATTGAGGCATAGTTCAGGCTCTAAGACACAAAAAGGCTGCAAAAAATTTTTCACATCCCACACGTAAGAATATAAACTTCCCTCATTGAAGGGTGTTTTAAGACCTTCACTTGAATAGGCAGCAGCTATTTTTAACGAGTGTTCCGACCACGATAAATCTACAACTTTTCTCACTGGATCATTGGGATCACGGAAAACGTTAACAGATCGAAACGACATTTTATTTGCACTTTTTAAGCGTTCGCCGGAAAAATATTCTTCATATATATTGATGGAATTATTCTGCATTATATACATTTCCATAGTGTCCGCAAAAGTCTTGATAAAATTAACGTATGCTTTGTCTTTTTCAGTTTTCTTTCTGAACCTTGCTACGCTGTCTTCATCTTCAATATCTACTCCAGCAGGCCAACCTCCTTCTGTATGTTTCATTCCTCGGATGACAGTTGGATAAGAGACAGTATTAATTTCCTGGGCACAAATCCTTTTTGTGTTGTCTACCTCTCTGGACATTGAAGAAACTACGTAAAATTCATCTTTAAGTTCAGGATCAGGATCGATATCAACTAATAGATGGGGACCGATATCAGTGAAGGAATATGGTTTTCCGAACTCCTTTCTCTTTTGTGTGTAAATAAAGGTAATATCCATATTTGTTTTATTTAACTTTTAAAAAAGTTGTATTAGCAAAAGTATTTTTTTTAAAAAAATAATATGTATAGGAATATATAAATTCGTATTTAAAATAAAATATTGAAGTTTCCGAATTTGATTCACGTGTAGTTAGAGAAAAAGAGAAATGATGCCACTAAATAAAATAAGATAATATTTTAATATAAGTAATATAATAAACATAAGTAAAGAGTAATATTTTGAAGAATCAAGACTAACCCGTATTTTTTTTTAAAAACTACAAAATCATTTATAGGTACTTATGTATTACCGCAACCGTATTGGTGATATTATATGAAACAAATCACTCGGTTGCCAATTCAGCAAGTACGACATGTACGAAATCGGGGTTGTCAATTTGACGATTTATTTTAGATGTTGACATTGTTGCTTTAGTACGTAAGTACCTTGTAAAAATTATGATTTACAATGTATAGAGACGATTCCCTTTCTGCAATACTTCTAAGTTCTAATTGAAGAAGTATTTTCAACCTGCTTAAAGAAAACTTGTTTCGTTACTTTTTTGTTTCGCTGGCACAAATCTCGCCAAGCTGCCTTTATTGGCGATAATACACAATTACATGTAAATTAATGTTAGTTAATGTTAGTTGAAATTTTGGACACATTTTTTAGCACATTTGGACACCAGGAGTATTCTGTTTGGCGTCGGTTGCATAATTTTTGGCGACTTAATCGCCTGCAGAGGCGAAACAGAAAAGTATCCTTGGTTTATATATGAAGAAAAATATGTTTCATTACCCAGTCTCAAAGCTCCTAATTAAGTATCCTGTTCCCTTTTTAAAAGTGGCCTCGGTAGCCTACAGGCCAAGATATTGGATCGTGGCTGGCATGTCACGAGTTCGAGCCCAGTACCACTAAATACCCACCCTGTAGGGGAGCGATGTACATAAAATAAGTTGAGAGCTCAAACGTCCTTCTGTTGGTGTGGAGTGGTAGTTAGGAGAGGGGTGTCAACTCAGTTGTCAGCCTCGTCACTTGACCATGGTTCAAAATTACGAAGCCCGTTGCTAAAAGCCCTCGTGCAACTGAATGGTGTGACGTTAATATTCACTCACTCGCTCCCTTTTTAAAAAGAATTTTGCAATATTTGTGAAAAACAGCACTTTTATTCAAGTGGAGCTTTATATTTGTGAATTTATATTAATTACATAACTATATAAAAATTATTATCATATATTTAGAATGAAAAAAAAACTCTCACTGGAACATGCATTTGTTTTAAAGTCAATTTTTTAAAATTTCTATATTTTATTCAAAGGATTTGTTAAATAAGTACTTTCGTATTATCACAATCACATTGACTACATTATATGAAACGAATTAATATCGACACTTGCAAAATCTGGGTTGCCATCTTGGAGAGTTATCTTGAATGTCGGCATTGTTGCGAGAGCACGTAGGTACCGAAATAAATAATATGTAGAAAAGTCTACTATACTTATTAGTAATTAATTATTTTTTAAATCAAAACATTTTTAGGCGCATTTTTCTTAAAGTAGAAATTTCATGAACACTTTTTTCCGTGAAATTTTATTTATATTTTCTTTATTTAAATATTACTACTATTTATTTTTATTTACATACATATGTATGAACTTTAATGTACACAAATTTATTTATTGATTTTCATGGCATAAAGTTTTCTAAACTTACATATTATATGGCGTCATACAGGTTACATAAGCATATGTAATATAACGTCTTTAACAAATCGATGTTAATTTTATAAGTACTATTAATTTCTTAGATGTGATATTAATTGGTGATTTAAGACAATTGCCACAAGGGTACTTACGTATTATAGCAAAAATAACCAACTTTTTTAATAACTCGCCAAGCTGGCAACCTCATTTTAGTATGTGTGGTACGCGCTGAATTGGCATCCATGAGCTTCGTCGCTATAGGTTCCGACAATACGTAAGTGTCGTTGCAAATTGGAGCAATTTTGATTTCTAACCAAATAAAAAGCAAAATGACGGGGCTCACAGTATAACGTGATTTGAAATTTTACAAATTTGGTTAAAAAAAGAGAGAGTGAAATGAGACAACAAAACAGAGCGTTTTCCAACGCTCTTGCCCAAATTAAAAATTTGAGTAAAAATGAAATAGGATAAATTGTCCTTAATAGAATTTCGTGAAGCATGCATATAGTCTCCGTGACCAAAAATTGCCGCCTGCATTGACGTCAAATCACCAATTTCGGTCGCCAAAAATAATTCCAACTTGGCTAATCTCCAATATTTTAGCATTATAATGTAAGAGACGGCGTAACTTGTGAATATTACAGTTTTTAACGTAAAATAAATGCTACAGAAATTAATATCAACTTATGAAATATGCATATTAAATTTTTTTGCACAATTTTAAGACAAAATTATATATATAAGCATTTGTTACACAAAATTTGCAACACAAACATTTCATATAATTTTCATTCCAAATATATTTTTATCAAACTGAAAAAATAGATGTTTTGAATTTTATCTTGTGGTTATCAGTACATAAATAATTCTTTTGAATAAATTTTTGACTGACTATTTAAAATATACAGTAATTATAAATGTTGCTTAGTTTGGAAATCTAATTCCATATTATTATCGTCTGCTTTATTTCAATAATTCAAGTAATATTAATGTATCTGATTATTTTATTTATTTCCTAATATGCAATCGTCTGTTGTTGTTTCGTCCGATTTATAATAAAACAGATTAGTTTAAATAATTCACAACCACATAAAAAACTCCGCATTCTAAATATTCTTTTTATTTATCTCCTACTGTTCTCATTTACACAAAACCACAAATTTTTATTTACAAAATTGCTTCACTTTAAATTATTTCATCTATTATACTTCTTAGAGTTTTGAATTTATTTTAGTTAAAATATATATATTTTAAATTACATCTTGTGGTTATATGATATAAATATTTGTTAAACTCGCGACAGTTGTTGACGTTTTGCAGTTTAAGTTGGCCTCTTTTGCAATTATTCAAAAAATGTTATTTTAGCCGAAAAAATAAGAATTGTAATGCGTAATCAACGATGGTTAATTTGATTTAAATTTTATTTTTATGTATTTTCGAGGTATTATTTTTCATCTGGAGATTTTTTTCATCATTTAAGTGATTACAAGAATAAAAAGAGTTTTATTGGATATAGACTAAGGCTGTCATTATTCACACTATTTCCCCCCATGATGGAAGGATTGTTTGTGGAATAAGAAAACGCACCATTTTCAATTGTTCACGTAAATTTGTATCGATGTGAGAAAAAAGAATGCTCCGTATAGAACTATAACATCTTCGGGCGTAAATGTGTATCAATCTTTCTAGTTGCAAATCTGTGTGTGTATAAGTGTGTGTGTGAAGAATCACTCTTCACAATAAAATATTTCAAGTAATTTCCTAGAACTCGTCTCAAGTGACTGCATTTTATTTCATCATTATTTTACAATCTTTTTTTCCTTATTTAACACTTATTTGGCGAATTAAATTTTCTATTATACTAGTAGTTATAATGACCAAACTCAAACATCCAAAACCAAACAAAAATGGATACGTATTATCGCAGCAATCGCCAACGTTCAAAATAACTCGCCAAGTTGGCAACTCGTATGAGAGGCATGCGCTGAATTGGCAATCATGTGCTTCGTTTCATATAATGTCGCCAATAGGCTGCGATATTACATAACTACCAAAAAGGTAATGTTGATTCTATTTTTTTCTTCCTTTGCCATGTGTACTAGTTAAGTTTGAATCTCGCCGTCTTTCCTATTTGTCGAAAGCTTTTAGAATAAAGGAAAATGACGGAATAAGAAACCAAAAGCATCGACCGCCTATATAAAGATTGTTATTTTCTATTTAATTTAAAGAGCTGTCAAATGCATGCAGAAAGCAGAACATTTTATTCTGTATTGCATAGTTTCTTTTATGCTTGAATTGTGTTTTGTGATACTTTTCTTAATGGAATGCTTTTTCTTCTGTTTTGATTTTGCGTGTTTTAATTAGACACTTAGAATTAATTAAATATAAATACGTTATTATTTTTTTTTTTTTTTTTCTCAGAAGTGTGTTTTAGAATTGAGTATATAATATAACACTTAAAATATCTCAACATATAATAATTAAAAAGGGAAAGCAATAAAAAAATAGACAATTTGTTGAAAAAAACAGTTGTAGTTTAAATGGAAGAATATTTAAAAATATTTCTATTTCTTATTACTTCCAAAATGCTTTGAAAAGGCTACAAAAATATTAATTCAGACTTAAGATTTTAGTATGGATACACTAAATGTTGAGATTTGGCAGTCTGCATTAATCTATATTTCCAGTTATTGTATTCTTGTATCTTCTAGTAATGGGTAAATCAATGGTTTTACCCGATGCAGAAACTAAATTTTAATCACTAACTTGGCAGTACGTTCATGCAATATCTTTAAATTTTTAAAAACTTTCCCATGTGACCGTTTCATAAATGAATTTATTCGTGGTATATTCATTCCATAATTAAAAAAATGCAAAGATAAATAATGCTTTTTCAATAGAGCCTTTCGTCACAGTTATGACATTAATAATGCTTGAAAAGGTCGCAATGAAGTATCAATTGAAATCGATCTCTCAGTTAAAGATTTAGAAACTTGCTGATATTTCTTAAGTAATATTCGTTGAGCATAAATAAATGAATCAGAAATATTCCAATCTTAAGTTTGTAACAGATTCTCATCGGATCTTTCTACCACTCTTCAAGGAGAAATATTTTTATAAATTGGTTGATTTGAGAGCTTTTTTCTGTAAAGGAATTGTAAACTATACAAATAAAGGTTGCTATGTAAAGTAAATTTAATCTATTGTGAAGCAGTAACATGTTAACTAGTCTTTGAGTTACATCTGTAAGAATCATATAATGTGTATCTTGACATAGCAATCGGAGTCTTGCTATCAGAGTCAAGATTAGATAACTCGAATATGTGCATTACATCTTATATATTCTTGACAATTAATTTCTGTTATAATTAATAATAATAAGAATAATTAGGACTAACTCACCCCCATTAGCTATTGGAGACCACATTGGATGTGGAATAGAATAGAATACAATTATTGAGTTTTGGGTCGGCCTCTTCTTTTGTTTGTTTCTTCCACTAAGGTTCATTACATGTAAAACTTATATAAAAATTGCGTCATTATTGCTGTTTGTAAAACCATACCTAACACCTAGCAGGGAATTTAGGGCAATATTGCAGTATTTTCACAGCATAACTGTGTAAATTATTGTATGTGATATAACGAATATTATTTGCAATCAGTTCTATAAAATCTTATTTTCTTGTAAAGTTTTCTATTTACGGTTTATTTAATACGTTGGCTTGATCAAAAGTTTAACATTGTTTATTGAATACTTCTGATAATAATATCAAAATCCTTTTTTAGGGTTTATCTCTCAAAGAATTTGGCACTGAATGCAATAATATCTGATAGTTCAATGATTATTTAGAGATTAGGGCCTAAATGTATTAGATTTCATTAATGGATGCCACAACACATCACACAATTAAATGAGTTTCTGCCTTTATTTATTTTTCGAAATGTACCAACAACTAAAAAAGAAATATTTCTAAAAATTAATTATTTTTGTTCAAACCCAATATTTGTACAATGATGGTAGCTTTTTTCGAATGCTTCTTAATATTAATATAGCATATAATAAAAACCAAGACTTACCACCGACATTCAGCCGAAAATAAATACTTTTTTAAAACAAAAATTAAATAAATTGACAAAACACATCTCTATCTCAGTTTTAAACTTACCTATCGAAATGCAAACATAATAGTCATTTAATAATACAATTGATGTGTAATTAGTATTTTATTAGAAAGAAATCCTATTTACAAATCTTGAAATTAAATCAAGAGCTACTTTGGGTTGGTCATAGGGTAAAATATGTCCAGCATTTCTAACTAGAACTTCATAAAAGTCTCCTACATTGTGCACATAACCAGCAATTTGCTTACTATCATTTAATCTCCATATTTGGCGCTTAGTTTTCTTATATTCATTTGCATATTTCCAATCTATAGACTTTAAGAAATTCAAAGTTAGCGGGTACGGTATGATAATATCTAACTGACCATTATAAAACATGACCCTGTAATTGTCCATTAGTACAGCCACTTTAGATTTCACAGATTTCATAATATCCATTAAAAGATTCTTTTGTGCTATGGAACCATTTTGAAAGGTTAAATTACCAATGTGTAAGGCCTTTCTAAATTGTGGAAGTTCGATATAGTCCATGAAGTATGCGAACTCTTTTGGAGTATCACTCGTTAGGAAATTATAATAGAAATTCATGCCGGTAAATATTTGAAACAAACTTTTGTAAGGAAGTACATTAAAGTTTATGATTAATTTGTCCATTTCAATAAGAGCTGCATAGAAGTCTTCTTCGCGTATGTGATTAACTATGGATAATGATAAATTTTTCATTTCAGCAGCTTGCATCTCATCAACTAGTCCAATGTTGTACAGGTAAGTTCCATAATCCATCATCGTTTCAGGATCACACATTCCGTTCCCTATTGCCATACCCGTCAAATTTATTTTTGATGATGGGCCTATCGAATGGATTTTATAAGCCAGAGAGGGAATGTATTTACCTGTAAACAGAGATTTATATTAAGAAAAAAAATTTGAGAATGTTTTTAACTAAAAGAAATGGTTCTCACACACACAAATCAGTAAGAAAATAGACAAATCAACAAGAATAGTGAAAGTAAAATTAATAACTTCATTTTGAAAAACCTTTATTGAACTGCTAAATAAGTATTCAAATCACAAACTGAATGTTTGAATTTATTTTTAATTAACACGTATTTAACCCTCTGGGTGGTTAGCTTCCTGCTGAAAAGTTATTCCGAAAGCGTTTACTCTTATTTTGCCGTTCGCTTTAAAAATGCAACATACTTCTTTCCTTTACCCCTTTTAAAACTTGGGAGGTCGAACGGGGACAATTTTATGACTTAGTTTGATCCCTTTGTCAAGTAAGAACCAAGAGATCAATCGTTTACAGCTAGCTGTTAAGTTGCCTTGGGCAATCATATATGAAAGCTGTAGTGCAACTGGGTCGTTTCCCCTATATGTTCAGTCACAGTAAAAAAATGAAGGGTACAAAATGAAGGCTAAAACAAAATGGTTAAAACAAAATGAAGGGTAAAAAAAAAAGGAAAAAATGAAATAAATAGTGTGTTAGAAGTAGAAAAATAATTATATTTTCTTCAAACAAAATTTATTTTTCTGTCATTTTTAAAAATTAATATATATATATATATATATTTGGTATTGCGATTTGAACCAGAAAAAAAACATCCTGTATTCATTTTTGAATATCAAAGTAAGAAAAAAACGCGCTCAATTTCCTGTTTTTTAAAAGTAATGGGTAAAAGAGTATAGGCCCCATCTCTTTTTTAAACAATAAGACATTAAATGGTGCATACGGTGATATACATACGATGATTATATTTATGTAATAAAACCGATCTTTTTTATTCAATTATATTTTTAATTTAAAATAACATAAAAAAAGATTTCAATACTTTTAATTTATTTTAATTAAAATCATATAAATGATATTTTTATGTTAACTGAATATTTTTCCGAAAAAATCTAAATTTTCATTCCTTTTCAAACGTTTTGTATTAAATAAAATATCTTTTCAACATCGGCATTTGCGATGGACATAACACACATTCAGTCAAGAATATTTAATTTTAATGGGGGATATACTTCTTCAAATGCGCATGACAGTACTTCTAACCATTTTCTACTCAAGTTTAATTTCTTATCTTTCTGTTTCTTTTATCACAAGGAAAAATGTCACACATCGATAACTACATTTTCACACAATTAAGTCATTACAAATTCTATTGTGAGAAAAGTTCTCCCTAATTATAATTTTGTCTTTCAAAACAGTACACTTAAAACAATTTTGTTCAGTGAAGTTAAACGACAGTTCCACAATGTATTCATACCAAATTTTAAAAACAATTTTAACATTTGGATATGTATCCTGTATTAAATTTTTAGAATATACACAAATATTTCCTGCTGTAGGGAAGACATAGTATGAGAGATGTGGTGTGTGGTTTTGAAAGAATGTTTCCGTACGCGCGTGTACACTATTTTTGAAAACTTAAATATCACTGAAGCTGATCATATAGCTGCAAATGAGCTTTATTTTAATGTGTGATGGTATAAAAATAAAACAATTTACTATTAAGCAGCCTATGCGTTTAAATTCAATTTTAAACTATTCGCAAAATGGCTTACAACTTCTATTCAAATTGTAAAGAAACTGAAATATAAATAAATCTTACTGCAGTCAAAGATATTGATAATATGTAAATATCCTATTCCTCCACTTATTTCAGTACATTTTAAAAACTGTAGCTGAAAGCGCAATTTTTTACATTTATAAACGAGGCGTAAAAGCTCATACAGCTTTAAAAATGTCTCTTTATCATTTTTAAATATACTACTATAAAACGTATATGGTTTGTAAGATCAGTTCTAAAATCCTAAAAGCTTTTAGTGGAGCAAAAAACATGTAATTTTGGATTGATCAATATTTTAATATAATACACAAATATACATGTTATTAAGCAAATACATTTGAAAAATCAAAGTTCCTTCTGAAATAAACATAATTGAAAGAAAAATGTTTAATTGCAAATGAGTGGAAATACATGTTTATCTAAGGGTTATGCACAAAGTGAGACAATCCTCAAACTTAAAACTCAAACTTAGTGGCACAACAATCCATGAGGGCCAGGAACTACTATGCCCATCCCAATATACTTGACAATTGGACGCTGAAGTGCATGGACAGATGTCTCGATTCGGTGGTATGTCTGAAGAGAGACCTTCAGTGTTTAAGACCCGAAGCAAGCTTGGTACTCATTTATCGAACCAATATAGTGGGGATGAAAGGCAGAGTCGACCTTACCCAGCCCGTTAGAAGAACACAAGACCTGTGGTGTGGAAGCACGATACACTACTATTGGACCCTATTCGGTGAAAATAAAACTTAATGTTGGAATCTTATATAACTCCCTAATGAATGAGGGTGTCCAAATTTTTTTTCATGTTAACTGTTTAGACGGAAATGGTCAATTATGAACATTTCACAAGTTGCATAAACCAAAATTAACCGTTATAGTTTAAATAAATATTTAAGAGTGCAAAAGGTGTATTTTGGCTGCTTGAATTAATTTTTAAAAGGTACAAATCTATCTAAAGTAGGATTGATTTACCTTAGATATTGTCATACAAAAAAAAATGTATGGAAAATTACAGACTTATTTTTGCATTTGTAGTACAAATCTATCTAAAATAGGATTGGTTACCTTAGATATTGTCATACACAACAATGTGTTGGAAGCTAATTCCACAATTCATTGTTATAAAAATGTATGGAAAATTACAAGACTTATTTTTGCATTTGTAATTTATATATATATATATTTTTCCTATTGAGAACTTTAAAAGCTAGAGCGGCATCCATAAAAACCGCGGGTCCCTCTCTGCTTTTCCAGATCGCCCCTGACTAAGCCGGCTCTGCCATAGTAAGTGAAAATGCCGTATTTTGTTTGTCATTATCATTTTATAGCAGGCTGCATTTTTCATGTATTTTAGATAGTCCTTTTATATTTTCTACATCAATATCTTAATGTTTGAATTTAAAATTACATAAAATTCTTGACATTCGCATCAATGACCGTTATAATTTTATTAATATATGAATTGGTCGTCAAACGATTACATGACTATTATTAACATATTATTTTAACCATTTAATTAATATTAAGTATAAAATAACGCACAAAAATTTTCTGAACTTTAAAATAAATATTTCGAAAACTACTTCAGATATACTCAAAATTTTTCATTCCTACGCTTTAGCTTCTCAGTTTTGCTTCTCTGTAAAACTGTATTGTATATTCATCCATTTTTTTAGTATATTTTTGCTCTTAACATGCAGTTTTCAACCGAATTGTATGAATTTTTCGAAATATATTAAAAATACTAAAAAAAAAAAAAAGAAGCTATATAATATAATTTGAAATTTTTATTATACTCAAACAATTGCTAAAACTTATGGTAAATAATTTTTAACTGCGCGATACATTTTTTCGAAATTTCAAATGGAATTTCTAACAAAATTTCTAGCTTTATACGGTCGAGATTTCAAAAAATATTCAGATTTTAATTACTTAGCCTTTAAAAAAGATAAATGTTGAGGTATTTTGCATAAATAGATATTTTTGAATAATAATTCGAATGTTTTTGAATACCTCGAATTTAATATTGATTTTTATGTTTATTTATATGCATAAATGTCTACTGTAAATGTTTCCGTATATTTTGATTACCATTTATTCAAACATTCAAGTTATAAAAAAAAAAAAAAAAAAAATGTGTGAAAATCTTCATTCATGTTGTCTTTGATGTAAAGTGAATTTCAAGCACTCAAATTCAAATATAATTTAGTGTATTTTAACAATATATAACTACGTAAACTTCCCTGAACACTTGGGCTTTGAAATCTAAAAAAAAAAATTAATAGATCTTAATTAGTTTTTTTTTCTCGTTATTATTTTTTCAAAGTGTAAGAAATTGTTTCAGATTATTTAATGAAGTTTAAATTTATTCATTTTTAGTGGTTGGGAACTTTAAAAGGTTTCAAATTTTGAAGTGGTTGGTGTTTTATTAATTGTTTTTGGCATCTTATAATGCAATAACCATGTTTCGAAAACTGAAAGCATTGATTAAGATAAGAAAAATGAAGCAAAGAATATACTTAAAAAAAAATAATTTGTCTAACAATATAAAAATAGCAGATTGCCCTGACACGCCCCAACTTGTTACAGTTTCAAATTAATATGAAACCAAAAGGGAATTGTAACATATTTTACTTATGCGTTGGGACTTTTCAAAACTTTTAAAATATCAATCCGCTAACAAACAAACATTTCCTGAGTCTAAAGAAATTTCCCCCCGATTTCTTACGATTGCTTCAGTGTCAAAACAGGGGGTTCCCTGCCAGCCATAAAACTTCCTATCAGTGTCCTGCTGTGTGGCTTCCACAGTCCCTAATTATCTTTGAAGATGTTAAACCTTTAAAAAGGGGGAAGGATTTCAGAAAAGTACGGCTCAACCGTTTTTGAGAATGTTACTTGAAGGCAAAAGAACCTGTGCAGTGCATTTTCGAAGCATCTTTACAATGATGGAATTTTCCGTGTGTAACGCTTGGAGTGTTAATGTTGATATAAGCGGTTATGTCATATTGGAGAAATGTGTGCAGGAAAAATAGTTTAAATATTTTTACAGCATTTTATTCTTGGCTTTGTCTTCGACTTATACGAATGTAATCTTGCTACAGAAGTCGACTACGTAACATAGCGAGCCATGTGCCATGTATATACATAATATATTTCATTCAGATTTAAAAATCATATATTTAACTAATACTAACATGCGAGAGTGATACATTTAAATGTTTTTTTTACAACCTTTGAGTAATTGTTACTTGAATAAATATTCAACAATTTACTGTAAATTAAAGTATATTTCAAATATACTGAACAACGTTAAGGAAAAATAAACTCTAATAAACTTTCAGCAATATACGCCAATTTCAAATGTCTATAGCTCTTTGTGTTTGAATGCAAATTTTTTTCTTGTATTTTTTTGTTCACTCTGAGATTTAAAAGATATTCATACTCAAAAACTATTTACTTGTATGTGGATCTTACTCCTCCCTCAAACAAATGCAGCTTTTGAATTTCTTATATTCCTCAAAAAATATTCAACTTATAATAAAAATAAAACTACGTTTTTCCTTAAATTCAGCCTAAAAGCTCTAATCTTTATTATTTTTAATGTTGCAATTATTATGTTAACACTTTCACGACCAAGAAGAACATTTTCTCACATTTTAAATTTGATGATTGTTGTATTTAATTATAAACTTATGTAAAATTTATACGTAATGTCAATACTGGACGTATGCTGAACACAATTACAGTAATACCTCGACAAGCGTTACCCCGAACTATGCGACCCGGGAACTACACAATTTTCAAATTTCAAAGATTCGTATTTTGTCAGGGAAAATTCCTTGTAAAATTGGAGAAATTGGTAATATGATCGAAGAAGTTGTCGATCTTGCCAGGCAAATAAATTTAAAAGTATACAGTGAAGATGCTCAAGAACTGATGCATTTCCACAGTAAGAAGCTGACAATTGATGTGCTGAAAGAAATGCATGAGCAAGAGCGAGACATAGAACTTAAGATCCAGTTTTATTAGAAGTAGGAATAACGGTTGGAAATCTGACAGAAGGCATCAGTTTATTCAAAAAAGGTTTACAAACTTTAGAAAATATAGATTGCAACGATGACAGTATTTTTTCAACAGATATATATATATATATATATATATATATATATATATGTATATATCTATATATAATATTTATAATATATGTATATATATATACATATATATATAAATATGTATATATATATATATCTATACATATATATATATATATATATATATATATATATATATATATATATACACAAATATACACTGGTGTGCAAAAATTAAGGACGAAGTCGAAAAATTAGCATATCAGCTGAACGAAGAGGCAGAGCGGACAAATTAGACCAATCAGGAGATTAAGTAAGGTGATGTACGGTAGCACATTTTTTTTTCCAGATATGCAGGTAGACGTGATAGGGAGTGTCTGATAGTAAAAGCATGTCGGTGTAAGATCAGTATTTCTGGCAAAGTTGCACGCCGTATAGCAGTTAAAATCACACCGAGTTGCTGCCTCAGCTAGATATGGCGAATAATCAATCTTTTAGACGACATCTGAATGCTTTTACCCGAGGTCGAATCATTGAGAAGTTGGAGGAAGGCCGCTGTGTGACAAGTGTGGCTGCAGAGCTCGGAATTGCTTACAGTATCGTTTCACGACTTTGGAGACAATTTCAAACTACAGGAACAGCTATCCGGGGGTTAGGTAGTGGTCGTCCATGAGGAACCACACCCGCAGATGACCGGTACATTGTCTTACAGGCCACAAGAAACAGGCGGTAGACAGCGGGAGAAATCGCTGGACACACGGCACAGGCAACTGGACGCCCGATATCGCGTTTTACCGTGGCCAGAAGACTGCACGGTGGTGGTCTGTTTGCACGACGCCCTGTACGATGTGTACCTTTAACGCCTGCCCATCGGAGAAGGCGTTTTCTGTGGTGCCGGGAACACCGGAATTGGAGAGACAATGAATGGGGACGAGTACTCTTTACAGATGAGAGCAGATTCAGTTTGAGTAGCGATTCGCATCGCATACTCATCTGGAGCGAGAGTGCCGCAATCATCCAGAAAATCATTGAAAGGGACAGTTATCTGAGGTCGCGGTGTTCTCGTTTTTGGAGGCATCATGCTTGGTAGTCGTACAGACCTTCACATCTTCGATGCAGGTTCGTCAACCTGATCCGTTATTGTAACGAGATTCTTCTTCCATTTGTGTGTCTTTATAGAGGCGCTATGGGTCTGCAGTTCCTTTTCATGGACGACAATGCACCATGTCATCGCACAGTAGCTGATGAACAAGGATAGGAACTGACAGTAAGGATATTGAACGTATGGATTGGCCGGCACGATCTCCGGATCTCAATCCCATCGAGCATGTATGGGATTTTCTAGGCAGACGCTTGGCAGCTCGTACCTTACCACCAGTAAAGATTCGGGAGCTTCAATTGGCACTGCAAGATGAATGGGCAGCAATGCCTCAACAACTCATTGACTCCCTCATTCTCAGCATGGGCAGGTGCTGTGAAACCTGCATAGCAGTCAGGGGGATCATATCCCTACTAAAGACCGGATGTTTCTTGCTGGACACCCATCACAAATGAACATGTTTTTTCCTTCAGTCGCATTGCGCTCCATGCTACTTTTTCAATAAAGCTTCTTTTTATCCCTCTGATTTCTCTTTTAGTAAGTGTTGCTTACATATTACACATGTCCTTACGTATTGGGGATCTTACGGTATTAAATGTGTTGATTTGGAAAGCTTTTGTACAAAGTTATATTGAAAAAACCGTCTCGTCCTTAATTTTTTGCACACCAGTGTATAAACGAAAATATAAAAATAAACAGATAGTTATAAACCTAAGATAACTATAAGTAGGAAGAAGGCACTGTAGTATAGTGACAAACTCCTGGCCTTAGGAACCAGGATTGCAGGTTTAAACATGTTTTGGGGCCGACCGACCTTCACCTGTAATTTGTCATACTATGTACCAAGAGGAAAGGAAAGAATTAAATATGAGGAATATATATATATATATATACATCTTTATATATAAAAATCTTCTGTGCGTGTGTATGTGACTAAACTCCTCCTAAACGGCTGAACCAATTTTGTTGAAATTTTTTGTGTGGGTTTAAGTGGAATCGAGAATGGTTTATATTGACAATTCGGTCTGATATCACACAATTAGTTAAAAAATACTAACTAAAACATTAAAATCCTTCAGTTCAATATTCACTTGCACTGTTGTAACATCGTTATTGTTATAAAAAAGAAGTAAGTTGGCGTCGAAAATCGATTTTCAGCCAAACTGGCCAAAACGGGTCGATATTGTTTTAAAAATGTAGAGGAATCATGCATTTTAGCATTTTTAATGAATATCTTTTCACATAATATTTATATATGTAATTCTTCAGCGCGCGTGTATGTGATTGGACTCCTCCTAAGCAACTGGACACATTTTGATGACATTTTTTGCTTGGGATCAAGTGGATTCTTGAATGATTTTGATTCACAATTAGGTCCAATATCGTAATTAGTTGAAAATGCACCAAAATATTTACGGATGCGCGATTGTTCATAAGAAAATCGTGGGCAATATTCTTGAAAGCCACTATTTTGAGCGGCAAACTTCAAGATGAAGTTGTACTTCTACCCCAGATCCCAATGATTCTTTCAGACTCACCTACCCATTCAAATGTTTACAGTTTCCAATTATCTTGGTATTTGCTATGACCATTTATATGTCACGTCAAACAATGACAATTTGTGGCTTAGGTTTAGAAAATCCTTGCTTTTCACACGGCCAATTATATATTGTATGCCCGAGGATTGGCAAACCATCGCACTGGTTTATTTATTCCCCTCAAGGATTATCCAAAAACATTGTACATTCAATGGCATTACGATAAATTTATTTTTCGTGCATTAAAAAATATATCTGTTAGGAAAATAGCTCGAGTTTTATCTATTTTACCCTTTAATCAAAATAAATTTAAGTTTCTACTCAGAATAGGTTCTATATTCAACTTAGTTCATAGTAAATACAAACTCACACGTCATCGATAGATAGAATTGTGGTAACTGTACATGTGATGATAATGTCGGGTATTGTAAAAACTTTCTTTATAAGAATTTCATCAAAACGGTCCGATTGTTACGACTTATTCAAAAATGTTTGTAATTTTCGGATTTAAGACGTGTGTTCAGGACAACGTCTGTCGGGACCGCTAGTATATATATATAAATATATATATATATATATATATAACTCTTTTTTAATTAAACTAATGTCTTCTATCAAATTCACATCGATCATTCAATCTTGTGATTGAATTGGTTTTAAAGACTCTTCTTCAAAGTCTTGCTCTGGATAATGCATTCCTATGAGCTCATTATTTGTCAGCTCTTGCTTGTGGAAATCCAGAAATTCTTGAAGGTCTTCATGTCCGTTTTTAAATTTATTTGACTGGTAATATCGAAGCATTTTCAATAAAATTACCAATTTAATCAGGTAATCGAGCTGTGTTTTGACGCATCGACAAAATTTGAAAACAGGATAACTCCTTATTCGCGTAAGTCGGGTAGCATATGATGTGGTTTTACAGTATTCAGATATTAAAATTTTTTAACTATAAAACACTATACAATACATTAAAACTATCTTAGGACAGATGGATTGAAATAATAAATTTTATGTAAGGTAAATTTTATATAAAAAATGACAGTTATACATTTATCTGTAGTAATTTATAATTCATTTTTTAAAAGTAATGTTGAGTATTTTTTGTTGAAAAAAAGTATAATCTTTTCACGGCAAATTTAAGGTATCCAACTACGTTCAGAGCGTATGTTTTGCGTATTAATGGATAATTTTTGTGATGTTCAGTGTCACTTAGATTAGAATACATCTATAAAATTGTTTTAAGAATGTTATTGCAGTAAAATATTATTTAAATGCAATATTTTGACAAAAAAATTATAGAATTACCTATTTTCAAAACATTCGCCTTTTATGGAAAATGCTTCTATAATACTATTTTCCCTATATATAATAGCTCATATCTCTGTACAGAGTCTGAACTAGGATTTCTGAAATAAATAACTTAGAAGTGAATTTATCCATATTTTAATGCAATAAAGTGGAGAAATTTTAATAAAGAAACACCATTATTATTTCAATTGGTGTTAACTCTGAAAATAATGTGAATTTTCAAAAGTCTTAGTTCAAGGCCCCTAGAAAAATCTTTGCTATATATATAAGCAAAATATTATTATTATAGAAGCATTTTTCATTAAAGGAGAATGTTTTAAAAATAAGTAACTCTAATTTAATTTTGTGCCGAAATATTGCATTTAAATCACTATGTATCATAGCAATTATACATTTATTCGTTTTTTTTAAACCACGGTTCCGATCGTAGTCGGATACCTTAAGGTAGTGTTCCCCAACCTGCACAATCGCCGCGGACCGGTCAAAGTTGGATAATTTTACCACGGCCCGCTGAGAGGGAGAACATTGATTGTTTATATTTTAGATTGTTTTGTTTTAATAATTTTATTTTAATTGTATTTAAAAGTGCCTCAGAATGAAATATAGCTACTCCAAAAATCAATATAAACTGATTTAACAAGGAATATAAAATGGTTTTCATAAAAAGTAACCCAAACCCAAGAAAAATATGCCGCAATAGATAAAATGAAAATAATTTAATGTTTCTTGTGCGGACCAGTAGTATTTGATCCACGGACCGATACTGGTCCGTGGCCCGGAGTTTGAGACCACAGCCTTAAAACACTAAATGAACCTAACAAATACACGCGTTTTCACCCTTAAAATATGTTATTTCAGTATGTCAAGGACAATCTTTTGATTCATTTGTTTCTGATTAAGCCAATGATTAAAGATGAAATAGTAATTATTCAGTTTTATTTCATTATAAAAAACTATCAATCTAAAGAAGATATATTTTGCAAGGAAAAAAAAACGATAAGAGCCTTTACATTAGAAGATTAAGATGACATTTTGATACAATGAGTGCATTTTTGTTGTTTGTTTTGTGTTAGTTAAGTATTTATAACTTGGTTTTCATGGAGTGCCCAAAGATTGAATCGCGAGCTACATCTTAACTGTGATAAAACAAAAATAAAAAGAGATAACAAGTGATATATAAGATGAAGAAACAATTAGTGAATATCATTTCGTTGACATTTGAGAAATGGCAAATCGAATGAAGTAAAATGCTCAGTCGACTGATAAGAGTTGTTGATGCTTAAAAACAATTACTTGAGAAGCTGTCCTTTGAGTTATTGTATGCCAAATAGATTAAATTGCTTGAAAAATGAAAAATAAAATAGCTGACAATCAACCAGTATAAGTGGGCAAGAAAAGAAAATTCCTAGCATTTTTATAAATTAAAAATATAAATTAATGTACTGGAAATTCTTTTAGTGAGTATTATGATGGAATGTTACCGAAATCTTGCTAAACAGGGCAATTCAGAGATCTACGAAAATATGCTTATAGAATAAAAGAAAACATTACAGTACTAAATATATATATAGATCTACTTAAAGTATTTTTTCACGGAAATCCACTTTAGGAGGAGGGGCTTATGAGCCCATAATGGATAATTTTATTTCAGTTTTTGATATCATTATTTTGGCGTTCTTTTCTTTAAAATCAAGTGGCTAGAGTGTAAATATATGTTTATATTCATGTGACATGATGAAATACTCAGAGAATGGCGGTAATGGCTAGTATACTTATATTAAGACTTAAATGTATCCTAAAACATTGACTTTACTTTAATATTGAAACATTTCAATATTTGAAAAAAATAGTGTACGTTGTTTTCAATATTTAGAATGCATATAAAAGTTGTCAAAACTTAAGTTAATAAAATATTTTTTCTCTCAATTGTGATTTGAAAGCTAAAATTAATGTATATCATTATTATTCCTCGTTATTAGTCATTTAGGGCAAATTACATATTTAAGCAGGATTATTCGCTTCCAGTCCGACAAACTTGCAGGGTGTGTGGTGAGGTACAAACACGACTCCGAATGGCTTACAGGACGCAAACAGCGTAGTGATGAGCCGTGGTGCAAAGAAGCAGAGAAAAGGAACAGAAACAACTACACATTTATAGGACATAAAACATTTTATAGAAATTTTTTGTTAAAATAAGTTTTCAAAATTACAACCAGAAGTCGCCTGGCAGCCCGGATAGTGGCATTGCGTGGAATTTATTACGTTTTGAAAGATTCCTGGCATGTTACATATCATCCTGGCAGTTACAATATTTGAGCGATGAGATCGTTAATTGAAGGAACGGGCATCTCGTACACCAAACCCGTCATATGACCAGAACCAGTCTCACTTCACCTTCTGTTCACACTTGCAAAGTCATGTGATGTGGAACACGCTTGTTCGAATAACCTCCCTGATACAACAACCGAGCGGCTCCGGCGCGCCCATTACAATCAGCGCAAATGACGACTTTCAGCAGGATCTGTTTTCACAAAACCTTCCATTCAGTGCCACCTGCCACAATTCTGCCCAGAAGAATCTTTCAAAACGTAAGGAATTCCATGCAGTCCGCTGCCAGACGATTTTGGATCATAATTAGGAACAACTGTTATAATACAACTTTTCAATAAAATGCTTTCTGTCCCTTTTTTCATTGTTCTATCTTTCCTTACTTCTGTGCGCCATAGCTCGCAAGCAGGGCATCTGCGACCTAGCATTTCTATGTGATTCTGTAGTCTTTACACACCCTGGACGTTTGTTGGTCTGGTAGCGAATCCCCCGTGTACAATCATACATGACTGCTTTTAGAAAAAATATTCTTATTTTTAGAGCATATTCTGAAAATAATTACTGACACAAATTTAAAGCCACAGATTTAGTCTTAAGAAATAAATGATAATATTTTGTCTAAGGACTATGACTTTTCGTTCAAGTTACTCTTCTTAATTAAGAAAAAAGTTCATAAAAACTCAAAAGGATTATTCCAAAGCATTTAAAGAAAAAAAGAGTCATTTGCGCAATATTTGTGCTAGAGTAATGAGAACATTAGAAACGCGTGCAGTAGTCTTAAAATAAAGATACATACCAGCATAGGATTCTCCGGTAATGTAGAACTCGTTATTTCGATATTCATAAAACACAGTAAAAAACTGTTGTAAGAACTCATACATATCATCTGCCATTTCTTCTTCATTTGTAACGTATCCTTTTGGATGATCTGTGAAGCTGAAACCAGTTCCAACAGGATTATCCACAAAAATTATTTGGAAATTTTTTGCCCAATGGTAATCTCGAATGGTAGCAGTCATATTTGCATCTAAAGTATAAGGTCCATTTTCAACAAAAAATCCAAATAATCCACTAACGCCAGGACCACCTTGGAGCCATAAGAGGACGGGGGCTTTTTTATCTCCATTCTGAAAGGAAAGATATACAAATAAATTTTGTTCTTAGTTATAATTAAGTTAATAAAAAGTTATAATTAAAATCATCAGTTAAGCAAGTTCTAATCATTCTGGAACCACTTCTTATTAGAGTGATGGTAGATTTTTGGTGTTAATAAAATAAAAATGTCTGCAGATAGCTCGTTAATATTCCTATTCTTACTTTTACGGATTATGCCATAAACAAAATTTACATGACCTTTTCCAAAGGAGACAAACAAATATTGACACAAATCTTGTACCTAAACGCGAGATTAGGATAAAATTAAGAGATTTAACAGTACTCTAGAAATTGATAAAAATATTAATATAATATTGGAAAAATGTACTTAATTCAGTTCTAATTTTGTTGTGATCGTTTTTACCCGCAAGTTTTTATCCTTTTAAATTTATATACCGTGAAATACGCGTAAAAACGCTTAAGATGAAATATCGGTTAACACGAAATAATACTCATCGGTCCTGATGAACTAAAGAGTGTTTTTTTAGAGGTATAGAAATTTAAATTGCAATAAAACAACGATGTATTATGCGATTGACATGAACTTTTTTTTATTCGAAAGATAATCTTGTGGCATTACATTTTAAATATGATTTCTGGCATATGACTGCCACGGCAGGCTTGGATGTAGTCCAATCGGGACGTCCAATGTTCGATGACTTTTTCCAACATTTGTGGCCGTATATTGGCAATAATACGACGAATGTTGTCTTCCAAATGGTCAAGCGTTTGTGGCTTATACGCATAGACCAATGACTTTACATAGCCCCCAGAAAATAGTCTAGCGGTGTAAATCACAAGATCTTGGAGGCCAATTCACCGGTCCAAAACGGGAAATTAGGCGGTCACCAAACGTGTCTTTCAATAAATCAATTGTGGCACGAGCTGTGTGACATGTTACGCCGTCTTGCTGGAACCACAGTTCCTGGACATCATGATTGTTCAATTCAGGAATGAAAAAGTTAGTAATCATGGCTCTATACCGATCACCATTGACTGTAACCTTGTGGCCTTCATCGTTTTTGAAGAAGTACGGACCAGTGATTCCACCAGCCCATAAAGCGCACAAAACAGTCAGTTTTTCAGGATAAAACGGTGTTTCGACATACACTTGTGGATTAGCTTCACTTCAAATGCGGCAGTTTTGTTTGTTGACGTAGCCATTCAACCAGAAGTGCGTTTCATCGCTAAACAAAATTCGCTTATGAAAATCGGGAACATTTTTAACAGGTATTATTATACTTTTTTCTGTAATATGTGACGGGGCTTTACGTGAATTTCCATTAATTCTCTTCGGGAATCTTTGGGGCCAGCAATCGAATTATTTCACAGCCGTCCCTCTCATGAAGAAACCTTGATATGCAGATGTCAGTATGTATATACTTGAAGTTTAATAATCGTGAGGAGACGGAAAAGGAGCTGACTCGCTGAAAGCGGTGCTGTTACGGTAAGGATCTGAATTCTGACACGTGATTATAGAACGGATTTTTAACTATTAGAATATAAAGTAAGGATGTTTGAATTCTTAAGATAACTTTGAATAAAGTTAAGCTATTAGGATTCCATATGCTTACTCACATAGGGATTTGAATTGTTGTTCTATCTCTCTAAAGTTTCACTTTACAGTTTGCTTGTCTTAGATTATTATATTTGGTAATAGAAAATTGGATTTCTCATGGCAAATTTGCGTCATCAATCTTTAGCTCCTACAGATTTAGGTCGAGTAGATGAAGAGATTGCTTCCCCAGGGGGGAGGCCATTACAGATAGTTGTTAGAAATTGGATTGTGAAATATATTTTTATCCCGCTTTTTTTAAATCCCTATATCAAACATATGCACACACATTTAACAATGTTTCAATTAGTCTTTTTACAATGTACGTATTAAAGTAATTATACAGATAAATGCATTAATTAATCTTTCTCAAAACTTTAAAAATCCATTTTTATTATGTTTATCAGGGATGCAAGATAGTCATGACTTTATTTTAAATTTATTAAATTGATCGTACACTTTATCCAAGTTTTTGTTTATAAGTTGCAGCTCCTGTATATAGAATTTTTGTTTGGTACATGAGGTTTGTAACTATATTCAGTAGATGCATTCCCTACTTCCGATAAAAAATCGGATTAATCCAGTTTCAAAGAATTGCATCATTTTTTAAAATAAAGTTAAAAGTGTTTCTTCATTCTATTAGTTAAAATTACTTTGTTGTTTCTTGACCAAAAAATTTCCAGTGCACTGATTTTTCTTACAATACTCAGACTAAAAATAAGAAAAACAATGATGGTGATGTTCATATCGCCTTTGGAGGAAATTGATATTGCCACAAATAGCTCAAAGGTAACTAAATATGAACTAATGTAACAATATATTAAGTAACATTAGAAACAATTTTCCTCAGTGAGGATTATCTTTTTTATAATGCAACTAATTTCTGAATACGAAATTAAGCCTAAACGTTTCTGAATTATGTTTGTTTAAAAATATTTTCCTTTTTGTTAAGTTGATATGTCAATTTTTAAGGGATAAATAACTCTCTACTCAAAACTTTAAAACACATTTACTACAACATACAGGATGTACTGAAACTTGAAAGGTGTGGTCATATCTATTCAGGGAGAAATTTAAAAAATTACCCTGCACTTGGCGAAATGAGGACGAGTATGTTTTTAAAAATGTGGAAAACTGACACCCTCCGTTACATTATTAGCTACTGTGACCACAAAATTCCGAGTTTTGTGATGATTTTCTCGCTAACGTCATCTTACACAGGCAGACAGTCGTAGTCACAAGTCGGGCAAAATTTCTAGCTGGTTTAGTTAAAATTATCCTTGTTTGTATGAACCAGGGTTTCAGAAAAGATGCCATTTAACTTTGACTCTTGGTAAAACAAAACTATCGCTCACAACCCCAGGAAAGTTTCTCGAAATTTGACCTATTATGTTAAGTTTCCAAAATGGAACAATACTTGTTCTTTCCTATGCATAACAATGATACAGAATTTTTTTTTTTATTTTCAGAACATCTTCATTTTAAAAAAAACCTATGTTGATACTTTCCATCGCAGCATTAGATAATGTAAACACCAATTTCTCAATTTCATGGTGATTTTTTCACTAACGTGATCTTTTACAGCCCTGCTATTAATCACAATCACAGGTAGAGAAAATCCCTTTGCTGGTTTCGTTAAAAGCAACGCAGTTTTAAAAAAATGCCACATGAATTTGACACCATAAAAAGAAAAACATATTACATACTATTTTAAGCAAGTTGTTTCAAAGTATATTTGACCATTTATTGACAATTCCAAAATTGTACAGCACTTGCTACTTTTCTAACCATAACAATCATTGTCATTTTGTTTGCTTTGACAAAATGACTTTCACAAAAAACGGAATCTTGAGTATGTAAAATAAAACAGTTGATATTTTCGTTATGTTTAAATGGATTACCTTTTTCGAAGAATTAGTCTTATCAAATCAAGTTCAAACAAACAAAACCGATGTTCTGGTTCAAGTAATATCAAATTTAGATTAAAATAAGCCAAATTCGTCAGTACGAAATTAGTCTGACTATAAAGAGATACGCAATATACAAATAAACTTAGCATACTCGGATTGTAATGAATATCAGTTATAACAAAGATGATGTAATTACTCAGAATAATTCAATCGCTAGACATCGATGTCACTATCCGTCTAAACCAGGGGTTTCCAACCCGCAACCCGTATGTGGCCCGCCAGTACGTAAGTTGCGGCCCGTCGACTTTTTAAAAAAATTTTCGATACCAGGTTTTTAAAGTTTTTTTCATTTTGAAATTTACTTCAGGGGAAATTTTTATATATATAAAATCTACAATGCATTTGCCTGTTACCTGTTCTTGTTAAAATAAATCCTTTTGAGAGTAGAAATGTTTTTAGATTAAAATAGAGTTAAATTTTATCAAACAGTTACATTTGATTTTACTATAAAATACTTTTTAAATAAATTCCGAATTGCACTATGCATATCCTTTACTATGGATGGTACATGATTCTTCTCTGTGTGAGCGACTTTCATTTCTCCTCCTTTTCTGTTTGGAGTGCCCAAAAAGCAAGATGCCGTCAGAGATGTTTTTTAAAGTTTAAAAAAATATTCAGGATGGTTAAGATAAAGGGCAATGTATACTTAATTGTTAGCGAATGACAGCACAATCAAATTTCAACAATGAGTAACGGCAGATCAATTCAAAAGGAACACCGAAATTTTCAAGAAAAAATGGCAACTGTAAAATTTTGAACATTATTTGATCATTGTATTATTATATTATATAAACATTATTATATTATCTATGACTGCATATATGAAAACTAATGAAACAATAATAATAATTCATTCTATTTTAAATTTTCACTCCAATAAATGTTTTTTTGTTTCCAAATCTGATATAAAGGTACATATTTTTATGCGCAGCCCGCGAGATTGTAATATTTTTCCCAAGTGGCCCGCAAGTTCATTTATGTTGGATATCCCTAGAATAGCAACAATATCCATCTCGTTCTATCGCTCTGTCTTTTCATTGGCAATCGTACGCGTTCTTATTATCCTCTTTTTAGAATTTTTAAGAGTGGAAGACTAATGCTTCGAAACCGTAATTCATTTAAGTATTACAAGATTTTTTTATGTTTTATTTTTAAATGTATTGCTTGTTTCGAGTTACACATTAAAGATTCAGTTTTTTAGAATGAAATCATTTTATAGAAGAAAACAGAACGGTTATGGATAGAAACGTAGAAAGTCTTGCACTATTTTGGGATTGTCACTAAATGGGTCCTTTGTTGATATAATTTTCTTAGAGTAGTGTGCTATACATTTCTTTTTATGAAGTGTCAAAGGTGACATTATGTTCTCAAACATGCTGAAACTGCGCTAATTTTAACTAAACCAGCAAAAGTTTTTTTCCCCTATTTGTGATTGTAATAGTAGCATGGCTAATGTTAAAGAAGTTAAATCGGGGAATTTGTGGTCAGAGTACCGAATGATGCAATGGAAGGTATCAGCATAGGTGTTTTTAAATGAAGATTTTTGAAAAAAAAAATGGTGCGCGGAACGCCATGCTATAGAAGTGAAACTTCTTTGGTGATGTTGGAACATTGATTACTTACCGTAATATTCCAAATTCACCAAGCACATGCCTCAATCGCCTAATTTGCGTGAAAGGTATTCGTGGTGAAATGAGTCTTTCTGATACTAAATCCAAAGTAGAAAAATGTCCCGGAATTTCTGGGTATACAATACCATTATATTTTGATAAATTTCGTATACTGTTCCTATTTAAACTTTGTCGGCAATTATAGCATGCTTTAATGTGTCTTTTAAATCAATTCCCAGTAAAATATTTCTTGTGCTCAGCAACAGACATTCTCAAATCTTCTCTAAACCATAATCTATCATAAATTGAACGCCCGTATCAATTGAACGATTATCAATGAATCGCTTTTGAAAATCTTTGTGAGCATTTTTATGGGAATCATAGTCTTTGTAACGTATTATTGACTAACATGCATCAGTTCCAACACGCACTGGAATTGTTGAGGGATCTGTAGTTAATGGCACAGATGGTTCACTAAGTCCGTATTAATCTGTGCAGTCATTAGAAGAGTCTTAATAGCATTCCCATTCCTTACACTGAGCATTAAGAGAGTATTTTGCAGTGTTTTTTTCCGTGCTCGATATTCTCGTAAGTACTCTGATGAAGATTCCGCAGTAGCACTTAATAAATTTGCAATATTTTTTCTGTTTTTTTGCTTCTTTCTTGTCACATTTTCGACTGCACTTGCTGCTAGTTTTTCTTTTTTCTTTCTTTCACGAAACTTGTGCATTTGATTTAGGCATTCTGACTAGAATTAATATAATAATTCAACGCAAATAAAAGTCAGAAAAAGCATATTAGCCACCAAAAACATCGGCATGTAGCAAACAATCTAAGAAAATATTTCAAAAAAGCACGCTTTTACTGCGAGAGCTATTTTTTCTACACCGTAATGTCACTCACTGCATCTCATACAACCGTTGGTAGATGTTCCCAGATCTGGGGAGGGAAGGACCCCCAATAGGAGGGTGGCCAAGTTGACCAATCGGAGGTGAGCAATCATCCAACTTTTACACGGATATGATGCAAGTCACGTTGTTACCCCGCCCCCTTTTCCTCCCCACTCGCTAGCTATCATGTCATCATGATAAAGATTCGGGGGAATGGGAGGGGCGGGGAGATTACTTCCGTTCACTTTTTCACTGTTATGCAAACCTGGGCAAATTTCTCATTCACTCTCGAGCGCTGAGAAGTTTCACTTCAATAAAAAAAACTTTGTATCATTGTTATGCATAGGAAAGAACAAGTTTTGTACCATTTTGGAATCATAACTAAATGGACCAACTTTTGAGAAACCTTCCTGGGGTTGTTGATGAATATTAACGTGTAATAATTTTCTTCTATGAACACCTTGAGCTGGCACCCCTCCACACCAACGGGGAGGACGTTTCAGGTTTAACGTATCTTTTTCTGTTTTCCCGACTCACAGTCCAATACCTATACCACTTTTCGCGGCCACGAAACCTTCCTGGGATTGTGTGTGCAATCTTCTATGAACAATCATTCAAAGATAATTTCCCGACTCATACAACAAGGATAATTTTCACTAAATCAGCAAGAAATTTGGTCCAACTTGTGACTACGATGAATTGTCTGCCTATGTAAGACGATAGTAGAGAGAAAATCATCGCAAAATTTGGAATTTTGTGGTCGTAGTAGCTAATGATGTAACGGAGGATGTCAGTTTTCTACAGGTTCAAAAATGTTCTAGTGTTCACTTAGCGAAGTGTGCAAGGTGTTTTTTATTTTTTTTTTATTTTCCCAGAACAGGTATGACCCTACCTTTCAACTCGTGGCCCGCTTATAGTCAAGTTTTGGTGCAACATGTAGGCTTATCTTTCGTTTCTAAAAATTAAAAAAACTTAAATTTATAATATTATGGTAAAAACATCTTAATTTTAGATTAAACACTATTATGAAAACAAGTAAATATAAGTTATAATTTACATATATATATTTAAAAATTTGAATTTTTCATATCATGAAGCTCTAAATACAAAATATCGTTTATTACTATAAAAACTCTGGAAAATATTTAGATAGGATATTATGATAATGAAATCATGTAATGGAACTATTCACTACATGCCAATGAGGTGTTGAAAAATCTGAATACTTTTCAACCAACATCAATTAACACAACATTTTTTTAAATAAGTAAGACAAAATAGTATTAAAAAAACTGTAATAAATGTTTTTATTAAAATTGTAAAACTGTAAAAAATTACTAAACGTTGTGCAGATAATTGATTTGGAATACAATTCAGCTTGTGGACATTAAACGCTCTTTCTTTCTTTTTTTTTTATTCTTTCTTTTTTTTGCATTCTTTAAAAATGATGGAATAAAAAAATGGATTAAAACATATTAATATAATTATTTACTTAATTCTTGAAAGAAACAAGAACCATGATAAGAAAAATCTTAAAATAATTAGCAAAGTTTAATTTTTTTATAAGTTCATCAGTTTATAATTTAGTTTTTTTCCTGCTAATCGCATTAATAATAGTTTTATCCAACTGAATAAGTAATTGCAGAGGATTCCTTACCTTTCATTGGAGCATTTATTATACAAATATTATAATTTATCATTATTCATTGTTAATCAAACCAAAATATTTACAGATAAATTTTTTAAAAACCGCAGAAATATGAAAAAGGAAATAAATATACTATTTTTTCCTTTGTAAAAAAAAGATAGGAATTAAAGATAAATTTTTTGATTAATATAAAGTCTTAGAAATTATTGCTGCAATTATTATTCATGAAATAAATATTTATGGCAAGTAATTTATGCTTTGAAATCCAGAGAAAAAATTAAATCTCAGAGAAGTTTATTTTCAATTAAGCAGGCACACTCTGAAAAGAGCAGATGTGTAATGTAGCAAGTGATTTAGCGATGAAAGTAAATCTGCGGATTTTTTTTTTCAAAACGCTCTTCCCATGCTATATTTCCGCATTAATTTTTTATCGCCAAGAAATTTGTCCACATTATTTAAGATGGGCTATTTTTCATGTTAAAGCTAGCATTTAGGTAAGGGCAACGAATTTTTCAAGCGTATGAGAGGAAA